>CH003229.1:585713-647279 GCA_000149265.1 Ciona savignyi | reverse complement strand
TGTTTGTATCATACACAACACATTGCAATAGCTCCGGTAACCCGACGATGGGCGCAAGGTGATCCGGCAATTGCATGTATGTTAACCCCCTTGGTTTTCCGATTCACAGGAATAAACATGAATATCCTATCCTATCCTACACCCGCATGTGTTTTTTGCTATAAATGCACATTACCACATAATTAAAATTATATATGACCAAGGACCTTAAACCACAATGTAGTTGCTTTTGTAACCTAATAGTAGAGCATCTAGTCAATAAGACTAGGTATGTGGTAATCTGACACCTGTGTTCAAACAACTATTAGAATCGCCCCTAATACTACTCTTCATAGAAACATATGGAAATAACTATTTCAAACTTTTCATCTATAGAAACATAGAGGACTACACGGTTAGTCTGGCGGTTTTGTGCAAAGCCTTTCACCCGAAAGATTGCAGGTTCTGAACTGGTCGCAAGCTAGTCAGTTGTGTCCTTGAAAGTACTCTACCAAATTAAAGGAACGTGTATATTATACACAACACACTGCAATAGCTCCGGTAACTCGACAGTGGGCATGAGGTGATCTGACAATTGTCCATGTGTTAACCCCCTTGGTTTCCCCATTCACAGGGATAAACATAAATATCCTATTCTATTCTCTTCGATACTGGTGAAACAGATTTGCATATTCACCTTGTAAGTGAGGAATGGTTTGCTCAGGGTGGACGGACTTTCGCTTGAACTTTTCTCCAACTCCCTTAGAAAGTCCTGATGAATCGGCAGTAAATCCTATGAAGGGAGATGGTTAGGCTAGAGTATCTATAAACAGGTTTTACTAAATAAAAAGGATTTTAGTTTTTGCTCGAATATTAAAACTAATTTGAATATTACGGCTATCAGACACTTTGCTAATATAATATTAAACGTATATAGCTTGTCAGAAGACCTCACATTGAACAACTTTGACTGCAATGTGTTAAATCAAGTAAGTTTCTAAATGTGTTTTGAGTGAAAAAAGCTTGCTAAGCACTGGTAATATCATACCTAAACCTCCTGTTAGTTTCAGACGTAATATTAATTTGCCAACTAACCTCAATATTCATGAATATCATCCGGACGTCCTTTTCTTCAATTCCATTCATTTGTCGGAAAGGCTCCATGAACTTACAAACCATCATTCCCAAATGCTGGACGTAGTTCTTCTCGGTTTCGATTATCTCACTAATGCAGTACGACCGCTTATCCTGGTCAAAAAGAATCATCAACACAAAGCGAACTAACATAATTGAGACAACGTGTGAAAGATTATATCTCGAATAAAAGATGTTGTTGCAAATTTACAAATTACATAACAATTTTTTTATGTATCATAACGAAATCAATCCTACATCCTTGTGAAAATGTAGAAAAATTATTTAAAGGATAAAGTCATTTATACAGGTAGATAGTCTTTCAACTTAAAAGTATGAAATCAAAAATATACTGATTTATTATTTTAAATCCCCATTATTTTAAGCAATTAACTAAACGTTTATACCACGTAATATAAACTCCATTATACAAAAAAGTGGGAAAAATTTTTTAAGAAAGGTTTAAAAGAATGTATAAAAAAGTTTTAAAAAAAAGTTTAAAAAAAGTTTTAAAAAAAGTTTTAAAAAAAAGTTAAAAATAAAAATTAAAAAACAATTTCAAAAAAAAGGTTAAAAACAGGGAACAAAAAATTGATTAAACTGACCTTGTGTTGGGAGGAGGGCTGCTTGAAATCTATGATGGAACCGTAGATGCCTTCATGGCGATCCTCAGGCACCGAGTCGTACAAGTTTTCCTCCTCATCAGCAAGTTCCCTCTCACTGAGCGAGGAACAAGTTAGTGATTCCCAAGATGATTGGTTGGGTTGGAAGGCAAGTGAGAGGTTTTTAGTTTTTTATGTTTTTAGTTATGGTAATTTTTTTAGTAATTTTTTCTTCCCAAGATGATCAGATGGATTGGGATTGGGAGTCAGAGGAGTTTGAATCAGTTTTTGATATATAAAAAAGTGAACATCAATAAAGAAGAAAGCTTATCAACTATTTAATTGTTCCGTAAATTGGAAAACCAAGGGGATTTTCCACACGGGCAATTGCAAGATCACCTTGCGCCCAAGATGATCAGATGGATTGAAAGGCAAGTGAGAGGTTTTAAGTTTTTCATGTGAAGATTTTTTTCGTTTTTTTTTTAAGTGTCTACATTGTTAATTTATATAATTTTTGAATATTGTTTTTTCTTGAAAAGGTTTGAATAAGATTTTGGCATTGAAACAAAGTCAACAATCAATGAACAAGAAACTGTAAAAACTAATTTAATGATATGTTTATGTTTATCCCTGTGAATGGGAAAAACAAGGCGGTTTGCGGTTAACACACAAGTGATTGTCAGATTATCTTGTAACCACCGTTGGGTTTTGATTAAAGCATTCCTTCAATTTAGTAGAACCCATTAATCCACTGGGTTCATGCAATGTTCGTAAAGTGCCTCGCCCAAGGACACAGCCGACTAGCTAGTGACCAGTTTCGAACCAGCAACCTTTCGGTGAAAGGCGACGCACTAACCTAGCAACTAATCGGTCGGACGAATAAATGTACAGGTTAGGGTACAGGTGAACAAGATATCTAGGATATTCATGTTTATTCATCGTGCGTGGAAAAGCACCGGAAGTCCTACCACGCATGAAAAAGGAATGTTAACACTAATCGGTCAGCTAAATAGCCTATTTGATACGATTCCAATCCACCTGGCCATATCTGGGAGGAGTCTGTAGATATCCTCCTCCTGTTCCTGAACATAGACTGGCGTTCTTGCATGGCTGTCCGGGAATGGTCTGTCGATGTGGTTTGTATGATTTCGTGTGGAAATAAATCAGTTCATATTGAGGGGTCGCAGAGTTACAAACGGTAAAAAAACTTTCTGAATATGATGACGTATTCATCCCAATACACGGACCATTGATTTGTGATATGAAGTTTTCACTGGACAGCTTAATGTTTATTATTTAGTGAATGTAATCAAAATTTAAATAACATCATGATTGGCCAACCGTATCTAAAGCAAACGGGTGTCAATATTTAAACAGGCAGTTTGCTATATGTGTCTTGTATACGAGTTACAGTCTGTTCGGATTCTTATTACTAGAAATTCATATGGGAAAAACACTTCAATGTATTGTGAAATCTTGTAAAAATGTACTTAGGATAGGATAGGACATTCATGTTTATCCCTGTGAATGGGAAAACCAAGTTGGTTAACACACAGGCAATCGTCAGATCACCGGCGGGTTACCGGTGCTATTGCAGTATGTTGTGTATAAGTAGAACCCATTAATCCGCTGGGTTCAGGCAATGTCCGATAAGTGCCTTGTCCAAGTACACAACTGACTAGCTAGCAACCAGTTTTGAACCTGCAACATTTTGGTTAAAAGGCGTCACACTAAACCACCAGACTAACCGGTCGGTCCCTATTTACACATAATAAAATACAGTTGACACTACTTAGGGCATCGCTTTATTATTGTGGCTTGGAAATTTAAATTAGATTTTAAAGAACATCACTGAAAAGACGTTTAAATTCTATTTCACGCAGGATTCCATCATTATTATAAGCAAGCAATTTGTGAAAGACGCAATTGCCAGTAATATGTACTTTTAAACTTAGATACAAAAGATGACTTTACCTAAGTGAGTCATATAATGGTGCAATATAGATATGCTACTGCATGATTTGGCAAACTTAGCAATCTTTGTGTGGGAGAGAGCTACCGGTAATTCATAAACAATTGAATTAAAATATACCACACCAATCCACCATAACTGATTAATAATGCAACACTACATCAGTAATCAAATACCAATTACAAAGAATTTTTCATAAATATAACAATTTTTTTAATTTAAATCTGGCACTATAATCTAGTTTCATGTGATTTTAGAAAAGTGATTTCAAAGATAAAACTAGTTACGGTTGATGTGTGTAGAAATATAGTCTATACCAGCTATGTATTACAGCTAATTGCAATGGTATTCCATTTTGTGCACTACATAATAAAGTGGTAATCTAAGTGTCACAGTTCAGTGTTCCAGGATTGTCAGTTTCGAATCTAAATTTTGATTCATCATTATAAAAACTAAAGCGAAAACAACAAAATAGAGTTCCAAATATTTAAAACATCAAGCAATAATTTTAAATTAATATCTTAACAGATTTACAGAAATCTATAATTAACAGAAATCTATAACCAAATTCAGCTTTACCATCTGTGTAATGTGAACGAATCCACATTGCCCATATTGTACTTCCACAAGATATCAAGGTTTAAAACTCAAGTCAGATTATCCCACACTGTGCAAAGCTTAAGTTCCACTTCCTTATATTACATCACCATTGCAAAATTGAAATCCTAGATGGCTCTGTTGTTTGATTGGTATCAAGTGACTGCTAGCTAGATTATGTCTTCTACCGGATTAGCCATAAATTAAATGATTTAATACATTTGGGTGCAAATATGTGGAACGTTAAAGCATGCTTGTTGTGAAACTATATATTAAAAAAATGATCAGATATTTCTATCTTTTACTGTGGACAGTAAGGAATTTTCACCCTACCACCTTTATAGTTTGTTTGACATCTAAAATGTTAAAATTTGTAAAGTTGCAACAGTCCTGGGGAATTCCCCTACGATTAATTACAATAACGCATGTAAACTTGTAAAATCTTTTTCGGAGAGTTTTAACCTCGATTAGTCATTCAGCTGTCAGTTTATATATAAATGCTGATTATACATTTTAATTTTGGGGAATTAATTTCCTCGGGGGTTAATAAAGTTACGAAAAATACATGTAGACCATTGTTGCTAATATTCCTGAAATTTATAACCCAATTATTTAACTACTTTCAGCCTAAACATGCATTACAACTTGTGCCACACTGCCATTTCAATTATATAAGACTTTGCAGAATTCCTTTGGTACTAATCAGTTAATTACCAATTTACATCCATTACTTGTGTTTAAACTTACAGAAAAAGTTTAACCCAATATTTGCAAGAGTTAATTCTTAATCGCACGGCGTGCATCACGCAAGCGTTACTCGGGCAGATTTTTAACACTGTTTATATCAATAAGCCCAGTATGTAAGGCTTTGAGAGGGGTGGTAGTAGGTGCAGTCACCATGCAAACCCAGACCTTAAGTGAAATATACCAAAGCTCAGTAAACATCGCTTGTTTATAGCGACAGGTTAAGGTAAGAGAAAATGATTGAAACAATAAAATGTATAATTGATAAGGTGGTGTTGAAATATACTCATTCAGAATTACCTTAAACCTGCCCCGATATGTTTAGATAATTTTTCTTATCACACATAGGTACATTTATTGCTTTATAAGATATTATATACTGTACATTGTAAAGAAAAACACTGAACAGTTTAATGATTTACAAAGAGTTTAATGTATTTATTCGCAAACAATCATTTTCTGAGAAAAGGCTATAAATTCTACCCGGCTAGGCAACCACTTTCACATTTAAAATCATGACTTAAACAATATGCAAATATAACTAATTAAAGTCAGTTTATCCGGTTGTATTAAGTAGTTAAGTACAATGTAATACACCTATTCTGAAATATTTGTATGGCCATTTCGAACAAAAATACACACATTTTACGCAATGAAAAACCACTTTTTTTTAAGCATATGATATAGAATTGTGGTATGCTAACACCAACACTATAATACTGGGATGAAATGGCTCCCAAAGTTTGCTTAATTTTGCAGCAATTTGCAAAGCTAGACATTGTTATTACTTGTCATTTAACAAAGACTAGAAACTTATTTGCATAACCTTGCATTACAACATATGAACTACGTAGGTAAAAGTTAATGATAAAGGAAAATTTAAAAATTGAGTAAATTGCACCTGAATTTATATGAAGATGGGGGGGTGTGGGATAACAGCGATAAAACTTGGAGAACCTGGAAATAAAATACCATAAAAACTCTTTATTTAAACATTAAATCCCTTTAGTGTGACCATAAGGAGAGTATTAAAATAGTATTAAAAAAATGTTTAAATGTTGCAGGGTTGCGAATGCAACAACACGGGCAGTAGATGAGTTCGCCGGCATTCTTTCCCGGAAAATTTTTGTTAATTTTAACTTTTAAATTAGATGTTTTAAATGCGTTTACATCCGTTGGAAAAAATGTCTGGATTAGATTGGGATGCACGCTTAGGTTGCTGTGGATTTAATTATACTGAAGTTATATTAAAAGGCAAAATGCTAGTTCAAGCAAGTCCTTAAAAAAATGTTACTAAACTGGGCACTTAATATATATATATAAGATTATCTAACAAAAATCGATTTGTGTATATAGAAGTTGGTTCACTTTATTTTATTACCACCTAATGCATCTGCAGCCTTAATTGACTCATAAATAATTATGTGTTCTAACACCACCTGATGCTTAAAAAAGCACATAGCTTAGTCTAATTAAATTTCTACAATAAGCCAAAGAACCCGATAGGAGGAAATTAAAGGTTACAATGTTGAGTTTACCAGTATGCGTGACTGGAAATTTCTACAAACATGGTATTTACCTGGGCGAAGTTGGTCATGTTGTACAAATCTCCTGGTTGAAAGATCTCGGGAAGACGGAAAACATTGCTCAGAGAGTTCACTGCGATCCTTATGTTTTGTAAACAAGAGAACTGGAATGTAAAATTGGGAAAATTAAGTTTTTTGCCGACACTAAGCTTAGAAATTAAAATCCTAATAGTGTTTATAGACTTATAGTCATATCATTTAGGAACAAAAACAAATATATAATGGCATTTATAGAACGAAAAAAAGTAATTTTAAAAAGTTTGTACCAATTTGTACACAGGAACCACTAAGCTTTGAAATTAAAATCTTTAAAATCCTATTAGAGTTTATAGTAATAGCATTAAAAGAACAAAAAAAAACAATATATAATGTCATTTATAGAACAAAACCAAGTATTTTAAAAAGCTTGTGACACCAATTTTACAAAGGAACCTGGTAATAATAATGATTGCCAAAGTAAATAAAATAAAATTTTAATACCAAGACCAGATTTTTGTGGTGTTTCAGATTGATGACAGACATTACATAATAAATCTGTTTACAATACAAGCTTTATTGGGGAAACAGGCGATGCAACATTTGCTTTTCTGGAATTTATTTTATAGCAAAGCATCTCAAATATTTTAGTATATAAAATTAAATGTACAAATAAAATAAGACTTTTTGATTTATAAAATATATTATGTTGTGCTTTAAATATATTTCCATTTTATTCAAACCTAAAGAGGGAAGTCACAATCTTGAGCTTAAAGTATGAAACGAGAATGCTTATTAACCTCAAGGCAAAAGTTTCTCCAATTGGTACTTGACTTATGATTATATGTATAGGTTTATCTGGTAATTGTCATTGCTAGGTAATCATGCCATAACACCAAATACAGGCATGAATGTGAATTGATTACCTCAATAATTGATGCATTAAATTTGTAAGATCAGATATCAGACATTGGGAAACGTTTAGACCAGTGATCTGAACACTCTGTTCCAAGCCAGTGGTGGTGTGTTCACACTATCCAATTTGTTATTGGGGTACATGAGACTGTTTAAAACTTGGCACAATTTACAAAATTCGCGTATTACAAGACGAAAAGCGACATGTACGTTTTTAGCAAGCTATTTCCTAACCATCCGGCAATAAACTTCGTATGAGTTAGATGAAATAAAATTTGGTAAAAATTGAATTACTGGTTAATCACCCTTTTATGTAAAGGCACTTGTAGTCTGTAGAACTACCTTTTTAACTGGTTTAATTAAAATCGGCTGCAGTTTTAAAAGAAAATTTTTAATATAACCATTATATTGCAGAGAAGGTTTGGATCCAGCTTGGTAAGGCAACAAGACACATACAGAGGTAAGGTATGAGCCAGATTTAAGGTATGAAATACTTTAAAAAAACAGAGCACTTATTGGTTATCCTCAACTACATGGATTTAGGACTCTCTTAATCATACACAAAATGTAATAGTTAGTTCCAAGAACAGGACAGTTAACACAAGGTAATATAATGACGGCCCCCTATTATAACTCTTCACATTTTCTCATTCAAAGTGTTGATACTATATTAATATTGCACTTTGGAACAAGTTAGCTGTACAAATCTGAGCTTTCTTTTTTATTGAAATGGGGGTTGGAGCTAAAATAGCTAGTAAATGTTTGGAACTAATGTTTTATTGATGATTCAATTAGATTACATTCATTTTTTTAAATAAATTATTCATTTTTATAGCCGTGCCTGTGACCTAAAACGGGAAATTGTAATAATTCCATGTTTTGTTATCAACTAAAATCCCTTTTATTTTGTAAAACTGTGTTGAAAAACAAATATTATTATTTTTCTACGGCACACCTAGCATTGTCTTGCAGCACTCTGTTATAGTACACATTATATAAAAACTGATATGATAATTATATATTGTATCAATGAGAGTAATTATACATTTATTCCGGGATGGGTTATTTAATGTGTCTTTGATGTGTCTTTGAGAATTTAATAAGTATTTATTTTAACTAGGATTAAACCACTTTGTTATAAGAGAGCCTGGTTCAAACAAGCTATATAGTTAATTATGTAATAAGGATTTCCTATTGTAAACATAAAAATCCTATCGAATATAAAAGAATGTTTCAGGTCAATCCTGATAAATGAGAAAAGCTACGACTGAAGTATAAATGCATATATGGCTATGTTAAACCTGGTGGACAGGATAAAACAAGGAAAATAATCACATAATCTTGTCTCCAATGTCAGTTCACCTGAAGCAATTGGCAGGTATATAAATAAGGCATATTTTAGATTTTGCTTCAAACCGTATTAATTGTATGAGCAATGAACCAGATTACAATAGGATAAACCAGTGCTCCGCAAACTTTTTTTCAGTCCAGGCACATTTAGTAACTTACTTGATTTGACACATTGCAGTCAAATATGTACAATGTGAGGTCTTCTGACAAACAATATACATTTGATATTATATAAGCAAAGTGTCTAATAGCCGTAATATTTAAATTTGCAAAAAACTAAAAAAAAATTTGTTTGGTAGAAACTGTGTTTAAAAAACATTATAATTTTTCTGTGGCACACCTAGCATTGTCTGCACACTGGTTGCAAAGCAATGAGATAAAGCAATGTGCATCAAGTGCAGAAATACTGCTAGGGCAACAGAGTAAGTAATACCAAGCGATAAATAACAACTAATCAGCAATCGTTGCGGTATAATGTTAATATTAAAATTTAAAATGATTTTTGCTAGATAATCAACATACTTTCTGCTAATTAACAGAGTGCTAACCTGCAACATTTGAGGTCTCAGATTAATCCGGTTAAAGTCCACAGCCCCAGGTTGAATAATGTTCAGTAGATTGCATAGAATGACCCCATCTCTCAAAGTCTGGGCTAAGTCGAACAGAGTGCCATGACGTTGGCAGGTTTTGTGGTCGCGCGGCAAAACTCCAGTCTCGATCAGCCAGTGGACACACTGTCTCCACACTTCAGTTTCCATTTCACTGAACTACATTACAAAACCATCCAGAAAATGCTGGTATCGGTACTGCACGAATTGGCAGTTTTACAGGAATTTTCCTAAGCCGTCTTCTAGCACAGATGGACAAGATTAGTTAAGTTGTTAAACACAGGACAGATCATACAGAGATTTACATGAAATACAAACAATTTAACAGGAGACAACGAAAAACCATGCGGCTATTAAAACAAGTGTCGTCTAGTACGTAGCATTAAATGAACAAATTTGTAAAGTTAAACAAATGAAAAATAATAATTGTGATATAGTATATATATTTAGTAGTGGGTTAAAAAAGCAGCTAAATTGTGGTACCTTTAATTACTACAGGATCGCTTGGATAGCTTGTAGTATAGGGGATCCAAGCCACTCCAAGCGACCCAAGCTCTCCAAGTAATCCTGTAGTAATTGGAGGCACCCATTAAGTGGGTTTAAAATTAATTGCTAGTCAGCAATTTTTTCCATGCAAGGCATTTAAAGGATGGTTTTGTTAACCCTGTGGTTCAATATTTAACGTGTTTGACTAAGTAAGTCTTTATTGATTAGGGGAAAAAATAAAATAAGGGAAACTGCACACTAAAATGAATAGTGGGTTTATAATAAAATATGCGGTACCTCTAAATACTACATGACCGCTTGGAGCTCTTAAATCGCTTAGAGCGCTTGGATCGCTTACTATACTTCGTAATTACAAAAGCCATGATAATAATGTTAGGGTTGGGGTTAGAGTTAGTTCTGGGGTTGAGATTAGTGTTTGGGACAGGGTTAGAACTACTTCCCATAGCAATCCAAGTGATCCAAGCGATCCAAGCTCTCCAAGCGGTCCTGTAATATTTAGAGGCACCCTAAAATATGGGGTTGGAGTTAGTTCTGGGATTAAGATTAGTGTTAAGGCCAGGGTTAAAATTAGTTTCCGTAATTTTAGTACGCAGCTTTCCTACTTCCCTCTTTTCCCCCTTTTAGTGTTGCCCTTCTGATTACCCGTGTTATAACTCATCAGAATTTGTTCACACCTGCTGAAATACACGTATGCAAATTTAAATCCCGATCACTACTATCAAGAAAATGCATAATTTGATCATCATAATAAAATGATATGATTACGCATTAAAATTTAGGGTAAGAAACACAATTACAATTATTTTGTTGGTGTTAACGGACAAAAGCCTTATACCCCTTATAATACCAAGCATCTCAAGTTCTGCATTATTTCGAAAACCAAGTAACATTGAAGGTAAGCACTTAATGTACATCAAACTGAGGCTACAGCTGATCGATATTTGTGACGTCATACAGTAGCTTATGGGAACTCCTGATGTATTATGGGTAATTTTTTTAAATCTTTTTTTCTTTTTTTAGGCCGATTCTCTTCTTTTCAAACTGTATATCGGCAAAGATGATTTTAAAACCGCATCTCCTTGATCAATATCCAGAAAATTCACAAATTAAAGGGTGCCTCTAAATACTACGGGATCGCTTGATTCACTTAGATTGCTATGGAAAGTAATTCTCACCCTGTCCCTAACACTAATCTCAACCCCAGAACTAACTTTAACCCCAACCCTAACATTAATATCATGGCTTTTGTAATTACGCAGTATAGTAAGCGATCCATGCAATCCAAGCGATCCTGTAGTATTTAGAGGTAGGCTACCGCAAATTTAATACCGGTATTATATCAATACCAATGCACAATAACCCCATGGTTGACTGATTGGGTTAGGATTGGTGTTCAGGTAGAGATTAGCGTTAGGGTTGGGGTTCAGGCTTAGAGTTAGTTTTCACGCAAATAGTGTGTGCAGTTTCATAGAATAAATAGTGTGTGCAGTGCATAGACTAAGCACACCACTGAATACCCAGCATTTGGTTTAGCACCCATCACATTTCGAAATGTTTTAACATCTTCATACAGAAGCGCGCTAGATATATACCGGTAGATATAATCCACAATACACCATGTGTTTCCACAAGTTACTTGTCGTTTCGCATGAACAACTCTCTCCTAGGAAAAAATTTACCCATAATACATCAGGAGTTCCCATAAGCTACTGTATGACGTCACAAATGTCGATCAGCTGTAGCCTCAGTTTGATGTACATTAAGTGCTTACCAACATTGAAGGGAGTTTCGGAAATATCCTTCCTTGTTATTGTCGGTGGATGGCGCTATTGTTAGTTATTTTAAAGAAGTTTCAAGGGTAACTTGTCTGCACAGTCGTTTAGCCGAATGTATAACGACCGATACAGCAAGATACTACAGCAAAGCAGGAAGGCACTAAAAAACCCAAAGTTATCTAGTACATATACCGACTTACATACAAAAAATGGTCTTAGCAACGAACCAGTTATGGGATCGAAACTAAGCCCGGTAAAAAAGGATAACTTGTCTGTTACGGTCGGGTGGTCGAATGGTTAACACGACCGAAACATAGACCAAACTTTTAAAACAAAAACGGTCTTAGCGATGCCCATCATGGGTTTAGAAACTAGGCCTGGTAAAAAAATAATGTAAATCACCCCCTCAAAATTTTATTTTTTCGGAACTTGCTGCATAGTTTATTCATTTTTCATGTTTATTTTTTATTAGTTTTGTTCGTAAGGCAGTTTTTGCCTATAACTTATTTTTTGTTCTGCGCGTAATTGTTATGCATGCCTAAAGTGCAATATGATTTTGCAGAAAAAAATGTTTTTTTAATTAATTTTAATTAATTAATTATTTATTTTATTTTTACTTTATATTTATTTAAATGCCTTGATAAGTGTTGCACTTAAAACTTTTTAGTGGAATTTCATTTTGGGGGTTTTTCTTTTTCCACTTTGACCCACTCTTTCCGGGCCACTACATTTGGCGCGGGTCGCTTTACAGCACACTTTTCTCCGAGGCTTAGTGTAATAGTGTAATTTTTTTATAAACATTTAATTATTTTTTCAATTTTTATTTTTATTTGGGTTTAGCGGCCACGTCTAATTTTACCGAATTTTAATAATTTATTGCTTTTTAGACGTGTTCTAACGACTGTCGTCAGATCACCTCGCGCCCACCGTCGGGTTATCGAAGCTATTCCAATGTGTTGTGTATGATTCAAACACGTATCTAACTTGGCATTCGACCAAATGCTCCAGCCACCAAAACACAATATTAATATAGTTCGCGCCAATATTTCTTGTTTAGCTAAGTCCGACGTCCGACCAATTACTCTGGTGGGTTAATGCATCGCTTTTTACAGACCGTGCAATATAAATGGCGTAGCACAAATTAATGGACCTCTATGCGCAAAAAGATGTGTCAAGTACCCTCCCTTAGTAATTGCTTTTGAACGAGTGTATTTTTGCTGAGTAACAATGGTGGTGATTCCCGGTGTTTGTTTGGTTGAAAGCAGCATGTGCTGGGCTGCGCGCCACTGTTCTCATTTAGCTATATAAAGTTTTGAAATAGTGAATCAGTGTTAAAAAAGAATTTTGCCCAAGGACACAATTGACTGGCTAGTACCCAGTTTCGAACCTGCAACCCTTAGTTGATAAGCGACTAATCCACAAGACTATTCAGTCGGAAGTAACCAACTCATCTAATCCAAAGTGCATCAAAAGCATTCACCTTGCATATAATGCTAGGACATAACTACAAAACTAATTTAAAGATAACCCGTTTTAATTAAACGGAAAGCTCAAGTGTAGCGTGGGGGAAATTTTGTTTTTATCCCAGTTATCGGGTACAAATATAGTGCCGGTAAACGGCACCAAAGAGCCGTACAAGATTGGTAATTTAATGCATTCACTTTACGTAAGCTATGCGCTTGCCAAGGACGCTGGCGTTTAGGTTGTTTGCAGAACTATATGACGTTTTTAACGAATTACCGACCGGAAAAGTTTAAACAAATATATTTCTATCACAAGATCAAACCTTTAAAATTATTTCGTGCCCAACGTCGGGTAAGCGAGCTATCGTTGTATTTTGTATAATACGATAAGATAGGACATTTGCTGCCTTAAATTTTAAAGTTTCAAACGACAAGTCTATAGAGTTCAGTTGATATTTGCTTACACAAAGACACAACCGTCCAAACCAGCGATTGGTTTTGAGTCAACAAAAGTATGGCTGAAAATGTCAACTGTCTAACCTAGGGATCGGCAACCTGCGGCTCTTTCATCCTTCTGATGCGGCTCTTATTAATTATAATGCTAAACTTATAAATGTTACGCTACTAAGTTTAATACCCATACATAAGTGAAATAACAATTAGAACATTCGAATCTTAATCTCACATAGTGTTGATTTTTTTGGCCAAAACATTATTAGTTTTTCAGCTCCCAGTGATTTATATTTTATGGAATATTGGTTAAAATGGGTCTTTAAGTGCAAAAGGTTGCCGAGCCCTGGTCTAACCAATTGGGCTGCCAAGGAGAAGACATAATCTCATTAGTGCGCGTGTGTACGTCATATATTTGTCCCATTGTGTTTTGTAGAACGTGGTCGCATGAAGTCTATTAATATCTTCGATAACGAGCCTATAAACTATTGTATTTATGTATATCCAGCCTACAAATACACACACGAGATATGCGGTGGTGGGTCACGGTTCAGACACAATAACAGAAATAGGTTGTAACCTGTAGTCGCTCACAAATGTTTTCTTACAAATTCAATACTTAGATTCCAGTTAGTTTCAAGAACTGGAAAACGGTTATTTTAGATATTTGGAAATATAATTATAGGTCACGTTTTTCATCAAGGTTAGCTTACTTAAATATATAGGATAGCATATTCATGTTTATCCCCGTGATTGGAAAACCGTCAGATCACCTCGCACCCACCGTCGATTAACGGAGCTATTGCAATGTGTTGTGTATAATAGACACGTACCTTCAATTTGGTAGAACCCATTATTCTTCTGGGTTCAGTAAACGTCGTAAAGTGCCTTGCCCAAGGACACAACCGACTAGCGAGTGACAAGTTTCGTTCCTGCAACCTTTCGATTGAAAGGCGACGCACTTAACCGCCAGACTAACCGCCCGGATATTTTATCGAACTTATAAAATGTGTAGCAGATAGACAGGTGAACTGAATCATTTGTGAAAATGTTTCTATCTGAAATGGTCTGCTTGTAAACCAGTGATTCCCAAATCCAACCCCCCCCCCAAACAAAAAATTGTTTACGATGTTTGCGTACTACCCAAATTACTATAAACTATACATCATTAGATGAGGATAAATAGGCATGTGGCCATTTTTGAGTTTAACAAAGTACGCAGAAGTTAGATTTTTATGTGCTACAGTTTGGGAACCACTCTGTTACACGATAAAACGAAATTTAACGAAGTCTGAAGGGGTTAGTCGCGTACCACCTAAGTTACTATAAATTATAAATCATTAGATAAGGAAAAATAAGCATGTAGCTATTTTAGAATTGAACAAAGTTTGCTGAAGTTAGTCGCGTACCAGCTGAAAGACACTCACGTTGCACCGGTGGTAGGCGTGCCACAGTTTGAGAAGCAATGTCGTAAATTCCGGGGAAAGAAAAATATTGTCGCGTAAAGTCGTTCACACCCTACGACCACCATCTGATTATGACATCACAGAGTATCTTGTGACGCCAGATAATAACAGGGTTTAGCGCTTTGTCTACGAATAATCGCAGCACAAAGGCGGAGTTTAAAATTCCGAAACGAATTAAAACAAAATTTAGCACAAACTACTAAAAACTGTCCGTGTTGTTGGCATCTTGAATTATGTGTGTTTTCTTCGTGTTATCTTATTCAACTTGTTAAAATTCGTCGCGGAAAATGCGTAATTCACTTAGCGCTGTTAACGCGTTCAATCTGTCTATGGCGTCACAAAGGATACGTTCCAGCTGTTCTAGAATGTACTTGCGGTTTTCTGGCGCGAAGAGATTCTAGACTTCACGACGCCTGCCGCTTACTTCAAAGAAAAATTTGTTACGGAACATTTTCAGCGACTTTAACAGCTTTTTTGCAAAATTTATGTTTGAGTTTTTGAGAAATTAAATTTTACTTTTTATTTTTTTAAATTAAATACCTTAAATAAAAAAAAACATTTTTAACAGTAAAATTATATAAAAATATATGTTTTAACAATAAAAATTATATAAATGAATACTTTTTTATTGTAATAATTGGATAAAAAATATTTTTTAACAGTACTTAATATTTGTATATTTAAAACTGAATTTAATTTTTAATTTAAACCGCCAAGGTTATTTAGCGACAAAATTTCCAGAGGTTAATTTACATATCCTACTGTTATTTGGAGTTTTTTGTGTTTTTTTATAAAAAAAATAGTTGTTCACGATTTTCGGAAGTACCAATCGTGGCGTAAATAATCGATGAACAAACAAATCGATCGCGAATCTGTCGCTAATCTTTATGGCAGGCGCCTGTGCTTCGCGATAAATGGTTAATGAGAGAGCGACAAGAAAACCAAACAAAAAAGCTTTAAAATAGGGCCTGCTAGTAGCAGATAACAGTCTGTTGAGCGGTCGCTCGTCTGTCTGGCGCCTGACTACACCTGTTCACCAGTCAGCGGTCCCGCAACGCCGATAAACAATACCGGTTTCCAGGAGAATGGAAGAGAATAAGAAGTTATCCGAGGAGGAAAAACGAGGTCATGAACCCGAATACGGCGAAGAGAGTGTGGAAAGAAAGAGAAAAGGAAAATGTAGTTCTGGAAAAGCGGAAATGTTGGCCATTTGAGTTTTGTTGCTCATATAATCGGTTATATATCGCTATGTATGCAAAATTTAGTCATACAAAATCATTTCCACCTTACTTCAACCAACGCATTTCCAAAACCAAATTATCGAAGTCGGTTTTGGATTTAAGCGGCAAAGATTACGGACAAATCACCTGTTCGACCTTTACCGTACCGGAGGCGCCATGTTAAGTTGAAAGGCGACATGAGAACACCCCGAGCCTGTAATTATCCCTAAACCCCTAACCCCTCAGCCGCAAAGATCGAAAGGGTGAAGCGACAGTTGTTTGACATGGTAGATTCACAGCGGGGCGTATGAGGATCCACCTGTCTATCTGCATCACTGTTTGTTACTTTTGGCGTTTACAATTATTGGACCCAAAAAATAATACCACAAGGTCCATTTTATATGCGCCTGAAAATAATATCACCATAAAAGTCAAAACATGTCGTTATATAAGCGCATACTTTATTATAACAGATTCCAATTTATTTCAATATTAAGTTGCTGAAACACACCGCACAAAATTCTCAAGAACTTACTGTGACCTCAGAATGTTCATTGTGACCTCACAATCCGCATTATTCTCGCCATGTTTCCTGTTTATTTATGTTTATAAAGTGAGTGTCAAGTGAGGCGCCACCCGTCTTATTACGTCATAATTCCCTCTGACATCGTAACAATCGACCCCAATACGCAGAAATACTTTAAAGCTTTCAACAATTCGTCGTTCACCAGAAAGTATTCTAAAGTTTGTAAAAAAATAAGTGTTAAATCGCAATCGGCTTTAAATTTAACAATTATCTTAAGGGAATCAGTGCCAATGCAAAAGAAGAACCATACTTGAACTTTTAACTACCATTGGTAAAAGAGACCAATTTTGACATGTTTAAAAAGACAAGTTTTTCATTGTTAAAACATAATGTACAAAGAGCAAACCCGAAATTGCGAAACAAAATAACACAAAACCTACTGTAACTAATTAAACATGGCAAAGACTATTAAAAAATACATTTTTGCCCTTCTACTCAAATGTGTTTGGTCGTAGTATAAAAACTTTCATTACAACGCCTTTAAAGATTTGCATAAATAATACTTGGAAGACGTCACCTTTAACTATCCAAACCTCTATTTGCGGCGTTAAAATTATAGACGCAGAATACAACTGATCGAAATTAATTGAATCCAAACCTCTTAAAGCGATAGTTATGACTGGTTTCATGTAAGACGAATACTTACTTGACCCAAGTCAACTTCGCTTTGTTATAAATATTATATCTTTAGTCCTAACGATTAGCTTTTTTGGTTAGTGCGTCGCCTTTCAGCCGAAGGGTTGCAGGTACGAAACTAGTCGCTAGCTAGTCGGTTGTCTTCTGGGTTAAGGCACTTAACGGACATTGCCTTAACCCAGCGGATTCTTAGGTTCTGCATAAAACCAACGGTGGACTCGAGGTAATCTGACGATTGCCCGTATATAATAACCCCCTTTGGTTTCCTAATTCATGCACGGGAACAAACATTAACATCGTATCCTATGAATAAATATCCAATCTTAAAAAGTTGAAATAAATTAGAAATCGTAAAATTTAACAAACATCACTTACAAATACAAATGCCGGGTCAAATCTGCCGAAATGCATAGCTTAAACAGAGTAAAAAAAATTTGCATTATATATTTATTTCACACTGGTACACTAGAACTATAATTCACTACTATAAAACACTATAGTGTTACGGTGCCCCGCATATAAAATTTTAAATTGTTTTAATTTCATTTTTCCAGGAGGTGTTATAACGATTCTTGTTTTTGTCACTTTTACTATATATATTTCAACTGTGTGTTACTAAAATAATTGCTATGGAATACATATTTTGTTGGATTCCAAAGTTTTTTTTAATTACTTTAAAAATTTTATTAAATCTTTAGATAGGATTTTTTACCGAACCAAGTTTTGAACCCAAGATGTGCTGGTGACTAGACCCTTTTTTAGTCTAGAGTTTTAGACTACATGTATCAGTATCTGTATCGGTCGCGTAAACCATTCGGTCACACGACCGTACAACACAACGATAAGATTGCACAATGGTATCTAGATTGCTTTTCTCGTGCGACGAGTAGCGATAAAACTGCCTCGTGTTATAACCCAAAAGAAACGAATTAAACTTGATAGTATTTGTATTCACAACACCGACTTGTCAAAATGGTCTGGCACGCTGATAGATGGTATTTACCAAGCTTTTCCGCAACCTGAGTGGTTTAACTTTGCCTAATCACAACGTATCCGCCACAAAACTGCATTAAATCATGGCCTTCCGTATATAAAAGGGGTAGGCTACCTGCGCCCCGAAGCCATATGTGCCTCTTTCACCCTTTTCATACGACTCTTATTATTTTTCTTTCTACTGTAGTGAGCGTTTAATTAGTTTAAAAACCATTCAAAATAAAATAAGAACACTCGCGTCTTTATCTCACACAGTGTCTTTTCCCTTTTATTGCAAAAATGATTTTGCGGCTTCCGGTGATTTTTATTTTGTGGAGAATCGGTTAAAATGGCTCTAAGTGCAAAAGGTTGCCCACTCCTAAGGTTGCCGACCCCTGATACCCTAAACTGGAAATATTGAACACGAGCCATGACATAGCGGTCTCACTTTACTCGAGCAGCTTCAGCGAAAATATTGCAAGAAACGTAAGAAAGGAACTTAGCGACGTAACAATTGCATTGTTGACAGGAATAGGAAGCGAAATAGGACGGAAATCACTGCATTTCGTTGGTGGACGACAATTGTGGTCTATGATGTCATAAAATCACATCAGGCTCGGGTTGATTGGAGTTGAGGTTTTCGGAGATTTTAGTTTTTCGCGCGGTTAGGTGGTCTTTGTTTGTGACGTCATCTAAGACATCGCTGCTGGTGTTCGTGACGTCAACATCCATGTTCGTGACGTCGATTTGACCGACGTCATCATCGTCGGACGTGACGTCATCAGATTTCGAACTTGACTCGACAAGGCGATCGAGGATCGTCCGTTGGGGGCTGGAGTCACGTGATATTTCAAGAGGGTCTTCCCCACTCGTGCTTGTGACGTGATAATCTCTCTGATTGTGACGTTCGTAGTTCGTCATCTCCCACTCGATTTGGGCTTTGTTGGTTTTTCTTCGACTTCTCGCGCGACTTTCCGCCTGTGACGTCACAATGAATTATTATCCTCCATCCGTTTTACTCGACTCCAACATAAATCGACCATTTTCTACACCATGGAGCTTAGTTAATTTGTTGAAGCTATAAATACGCATAACTCAAGCTTGGACCTTTTTGAGATTCTATTTTTACAGATAAGATATATTGGTTTTAAGCTCCATTGGTTGAAGTTACAAACCAACCAGTGGATATTTTAGTATTCATTATCAAACCTTATACAAACCAATTAGTGGTCATTAGCTCGGGAGGCGACGCCTACATTACATTAACATAATGGGGGTAAAAGCTGGGGTTGGGCTAATGTGGGTAACCAGGCTTTGTAGTTAAGGTATGGGTTAGTGCCATGATAATGGAACAGTTGTCCGATTTAACGATTTCTATACAAAAACGGTCTTCGTAAGAAGCCAGTCTAACATGGGTGTAAAACTTGTCCCGAAAAAAATAATATAATAGTAATGCTTTGGCAATTTGCATCCAAATTTTGCTTTTACAATTTTTAACAACACAACAATTTAGACAAATGCAACTCGGTCGGCGTACCTGCAACACTCGGGTACATTGATCAACTCCCTGCCCGAATGTTGTTGTTTCATCCCGACCTGATAACACGGAGAGGGTGCGGATGTATGAACATGCGATCCTGGGGTTAAAGTAATCCGTTAAATACGGCCGCAGTTGGGATAGGATAGGATATTAATGTTTATCCCCGTGGATGGGAAAACTAAGGGGGTTAACACATGTGTTGTATAATTTTATAAAAATCACCTCAAAATGGCGAGTTTTGATAACTTCTGGTTGCATGAATAACTAGGTATTTGTGTTCTGAGTTCTTCAAACGCTGAACTGATGGTGTGGACTCTTGTACGTTCCCTGGCGTTTGCTACCAGTCGGCGCTCACGGGTGAGATTCTTGTAACTGGCGGGCTTTCCGTGCACCGGTAGCCCGGGGATTGCGAGTGGGCTTCTCGGTCGCGCTTCTTGAATCTAAAGTTGGATTTTGTTGTTGGAAATGTGGATCTTTACGTAAATGTAGATTTTTGTGTAGTTGTTAAATCTCTTGTTTCACGAGAAAAAAAATGTTTAACTTAATCCAGGATTAAAAGGTAAAAACTAACGGCCAATTTGGGAGATAAAAAATCACACAACACGTGTTTTTTCCAATGCAGCATGTTTACCTGACTTCGAAGTTGTTTATTGGGGTGTGCTTTTAATATCGGGTGAATATCGGTCGATTCCACGTCTGAAAACAAACAAATTAAAAACTTATATAAGGCTTAATAACAAAACCTGGTACAGCTAGCGAAAAATTACCGCAATTTTAGACGAAAGCCATGTTAGGCCGGATCTATCAACAACTTGAATTTTGGCGAACAGTTGTTTCATTATAGCAAGCACATAGCCCACGATATTATAAGAAACAATTGTTTGCCTATGGGCAAGATATGGATACGACAATATAGACATATGGACACGGCCTTATATCACTTTAAAGTGAAAGCACATGTAAATTTGCCTTGGGTGTTGTTTCGAAAGATAAATGGTGTTTAATTTAAATTTACCATTGCTGTGTTTTTGTTTCGGTCTGTCGGCCATTTTTCGTTCCATTTTTTTCTTCTCGGCTTTAACTTGTTTACTGATAGGTTGTTTTGACGATTTGATAGTTTGTCTGTCGGTTCTGTCCTTTGGTGATTTCTTGTGGAGATTTTTATCGGCTGCTACCGGGATTTGAACCGGGTAGCTATCGGTCGGCAACTTTCGTGGCTCAGACTTTTGTGGGGAGTGAAGCGCGGTACGTGGAATGGCTGTTCTTGGTGTTGGAAGTTTGGCAAATCGGGGCGTGGGTAGACGGGGTTTAGGGGAATCTTCAGTCGAGGCCTCAGTGTTTTTGACAGCGTCGTTAGATCGAGGTGGGTAGCTGGGTAGCTGATCTTTTACGCCCAATAAGTATGGGTTGTTTAGATGTTGAAAATTAGGGGGGTATAATCCGGCACCCAGCATTCCTGGCGCCATTAACTGCATGCTTTGGAGAGCCTGTAACTGTTCAAGCATCTGTGGCATGTGGAGCGGTGGCACTGTCAACCCGCCATGCAGTGTGGCGCCCAAGCCACTCTGTTGGCTCAGCATCTCACGTAATAGGAGTGGGTTGGCGAAATAAGGGTTAGCCCCGTATAACAGTGGGTTTGGGGTCGAACCCAGGGTGCTTGGGTGGGTTATGTGCGGTATATGAGGGATACTGGGTAATCCGAATGCAGCAAGCGATGGGTGAAACATTAGGGGGTTATACTGACCGGCGTATGGGTTAGTTCGGTAGTAATCCATCAATGGGTGATTTGCCTGGGGTTCTGGGGATTTGGGGGATTCCGCGCGGGACCTTTTTGAACTTTTGACCTCGGGTGATAAATTTCTTCTTCGTGTTGGCGATGTTTTGTGATTCCTCTCAGGTGATTTGATCTGTGCGTCTTTATCCCGTGATACTTTCACTTGCGTCATATAATCATTTCGTGAGTAAGCTCTAAAACCTCGTGAGTCATTTGTAGATTCTGTTCCGCTGGGGTACCTTTCACGCGTATCACGCCGATGAGAGACATGTGATGTATCATGGTTGTGAAAGTGATGATTTTCTTCATGTGAAATTTTCCTCTTTTTCACGGAATGCGGACTCAAGGGTATAGAATTCAAGACCGAGTGACTTTTTCTCGACGTTACACTTTCATCCGACGGGCGTTTCCGTTCCGTCTTGCGTCTGACGCTTTCCGTCGAGTCCGCTTGAAGGCGGGTTGGCTGCAAACCTAAATGCTCCGTAGCAGCGCCGGTTGAACCAAACGCGGCATACATCTGTCTCAAAATCTCACTTGAATTCGCCGCTTTCGGGAGGTGCGGAGTAAAAGCGGAAGGACTCGATATCTCGCCTGCGGAAGTGACGTGTTCCGCTTCCCTAAAAAGTTTGCGCTTTTTCGGGGGTTGGTTCCGGTTATCCGCTGGGGATCCCCCGGATTCGCTACCGGTTCTCTCAGAATATGCATCTACGACGTTGTTGTTGCTGTTGTTTCGATTCGATGTGTCGGATGATGACGTTTCATTGGTGACGTCATCGTTAGTTACGTCACTTGCTCCTTTCGTTTTGGGAAACTGCGTGAAAAAAGTTGTTTACAAATGAGTGAAATAAATCTTGTTAAAATAATTATTTTTTGAGTTTGTACACCAAATACACCAATGGTTGCGCGAACTAAACTGAAGAAAAATCATCGAATACAAAATTAGCATACAACGGATATAGAGTCTTACATAACGTAAATAGCCTTGTACAAAATATGCAGTACACCGTATATGGTCTTGCGTTGCTGCAGAATGTGAGTTTGGATTGCAGTTGAGCGTTGGTTTACTGACCGGAAGGTAATATGATCAAACCCAGCTTATTTTGATCGTTTACCATCACAATATAGATGAACAAGGCATTGCTCTGTTAAACCAATCGGGACGTATAAAGTCAATCAATATACATTTCCAATACACTGCATTAGCTGCGGTTACTGGACCATAGGAGCAAGCGGTTCTTGGGCGAAAGGGGTGCTATCCTACGCAAACCACACACAGATTGTGGATTGTATATTCCCGCCCCATGCCAATAAATATACACGCAGTATCAGCGCATGGCAGGTACGAAATACGCAAGGGATTTGAAAGTGTCACAGAGCAATAACTCATTGCGACGACGGCCTACGCACAACTTACATCAAATTTTGAGTTGAATCTGAAATCCACTTCTGGACTCGACTCTGGGGTTCTGTTCCTATGGAAATGACGCACTTAAAATCGGGAAATGAAAAAATATATATCTATCAAAATTACTTAAAAAGATTTCATTTAAATCGTCGAATTTTAAAGCTGATTTACCTGAACTCGGATTTGTAGACTTCGTTGTTAATATGGCTAAATGATGTCACACACGCTGGCATTACGTCACAGTGTGTTTTATTTACGTTATAATGCTTCAGAATATTCGACTGCAGCTGAAAAAAAAGAAAAAAATGAATTTTTGTTTAAAATTGCAAAAAAAAACATGATTTTTCTCGACTTACCGTTTGCGGTGCTGATGTCATAGCAAGGGAAGTGACGTCTAAAAGCGTCATGTATATGACGTCATTAATAAACTACACAATAACTACACTGCATATCTGTAGAGTAATAAAAATAGATTGCTTAAAAAGCAGCAGCTAATAATAAACATCGAGTATATTTCAACTCTAGGCGGGAAAGAGGATCTGATTTCCCGGTCGAAAAAATAACTTCTCCTTTCCTTAAATCGTCTTGATACTCTAATAAAAAAACACAAAACACCTGACTATGAAGCTAAGACACTGTGCCACAAATAGCTGGCAAATTTCTGCAACTGACATGTCGCTGAAAAATAGAGGCTGCGTTTGATGCAAAATTAATGAGGCCACCTGCTTCGCCTTGCGTACATCTGACGCACAGTATGGAACAGCTGTCAATGTGCACTGCACGCCAGATCGCCGCCATAAAGCGCATTCTGTAAGTATGTGTTTCCCCATCAAATTAATTCGCTCCTTTTTCACCCGGGCCAGCTGTCATTCAAATGCACTGCGTCGCCACTCTGTCTGCTCCTACTCTTTCCCTTTCTCTTTCATTCTCCCACTCCTCCTACCGAAGACGTTCGTCTTTTTATAAATTAAGTACTAAACAAGCAGGGTTAAAAGAAAGCCAGATACCAAACCCGTCAAACACTTAATCCTCCATTTAGTAACTTTTAAGCACCTATTGTACAGGCTCTTAATAAGGCGTGTAACAGAACAAGCTATCAAAGGCGTGATCACAAAATAAACTAGCTAAACGACGACAATCCAAAAAATTCGGAAGCATGTAAGTGGGGACAGGTTGACACATCTTATTCTGGTTCTCGTGCCGCCGAAAAGCCGTCGCTACATTAAACAACATACACACGTCGTGTATTGGTAGGAGGATTAAGCTGGAAACGTTGACATCCGTTACAAACAGGTTTTCCAGTAAGCAGTGTGGACATGGACAGTCGATCGATTCAACGCGCTAGAGCAGCTGCTCCGTCGGTCTGTTCGCCTGTTCCTTAAGTATTTATGGAGTCCCAAGCGGCCAGACCAACACAGCACATCTGTCACGAGACAAATTGCCTCTTTTGTATCAACCACTGGCCACAATGGATTATACCAATTCCAATATGAACACATGCAATCTGTTTCCCCTAATAGCGACTTAAATTGACAGTAATCTAGAATTCTTGTTGGAGGCGCAAAACCGTGATTAACTTCTAGGTGAACAAATATGAATTGGTATAATCGTTTTGTCGTCTTTTCCTGTTCCCGTGTCGTTATTTTATTCGCTTGCCATTTTTAAATGCTAGGGCAAAAAATGAATAAACCAAACTAAACTAAAGTAATATGTTTAACACTTTTTTCAGCAATTTTTTTTTTCATATGCATAACTGAAGCAGCTTAAAATGCATTACTTAAAAAGCAACATTAAAATAGTATCAAGAAATAGTCTGTAGGTCCTTTATAATCTTCAAGAGACGTGGTTAACCCCAAGAAATCGTTAAAAATGTTTGAGTAATTTTTCGCGAGACCTCCGGCGCCTTTCGCTAGTTCGTCAATTCATCTGTAAACAGTTACCATTGTGACGTCACACACGTGGTCGCGCGAGGGATTGGCGAACAATATAGATCGCTTATTAAAAGCTGATATCAAAAAACATTACATGATCTTTAGCGATTTTATAGTTTCGACTTTAGACTGCGGAAAATATGTAGCAAGATTTGATAAATACCTTATTGACGGTTTATCCAACAACTGACAAGAAATTCCAGGTCAAATTTAGCTGACGAGTTAACTATTTTGGTTCAAGTTCGCCATAATTCTATGTTTTTAGACGTTGTAAAATGTCGAAGAATGTTTACACAAGGTGACGCAAGAGCGGCCGGCGCCAGTCGCTCACGCTTGAGTGGTTCGCTTGGGCGCCGGTTAGTGGCCGGTATTTACATGTGTCAAAATACTCTTCTTAATCAATTTTTTTTACCGAGCCAAGTTACGAAACCATGAAGGGCTCGCCTTCAGGACCGTATTTTTGTATAGGAGTCGGTATATGTATCGGTCGCGTTAACCATTTGGCCACACGACCGTACTGTTCTCAATCAAATTAATACGCAGTCTGGAATACGAAAATTGAGATTACATCTCAAGCACTGCATACGCGCCGTGAGTTAACAACTCGAAAGGGACATTTCACGCATATTTTATTCCCATTTTTTCGTTTATCTATCCGTATGATAACCAAACAACATTTAATAAAACTGGCAATAATATTTTTTTTAAAACCTCCAGAAAAATAGAAGATGTGAATAACCAACATACGACACCAAAATAAGTAGAAAGGCGTGTACGTAATTCGGCTAATCTAAAATAGCAAGTCTTAACTCGTTTTTTTAATTTAACTGAAGTTAAAAAAGATCGGTTTCTTCAATAATACTTCTTCAGCATTTTGGCGGAATACTTTATAATTGTGGTCCACATGAATATTTATCCTGTGTAAGTTTATCCGGTTCTCAGGACACATCTGACAAAACTCAGTATACGATAAACATACAAAAGCTAACAAAATATGTGATATCTCGTATATTTTTTTAAACCAGTTGCAAGTTCGTCGCTGGATCCATATTAGATTTACAAGAAGACCGCACGACCGTTTCTATGTTTATACTTCTGCAGCGTACAGACATGCGCACTTACGGTCGAATTCGTCAATTTTTCGATCCAAGTTTGGACTTTTAATTGTTCGGTCTTCCGATGTCGGAATGACGTTTGCGGCTTCGTAGGAAAATGATAAAACCGCTTTATAATTCCCAGCATGTGCCGACGTAATAATGGGACGATTATTACGCAGTGAGCGTGGGAAAGTAGAAAAGTGAAGTGGCAAGCAACCGCAAGTAGCCAGTCCGACAGCTGCAATGTTAAAGTGAGCATGGCGGTTTCATTAAATCTGTAATTCGTCGAAAATTTAGCGAAAGTTGGACGTCTAATTAAGAAATGGCTCAAGTGGGGTCAGCGCAGGCCATTGTGGCTGGCGAAAAGTGCGAACCGACGATATTCACCTGACGCTTTTCCCAAAACTAACTTTGATGTTTAAAATATTTAATGTTTTATGTAAAAAATCTTATCCCACGGTTTCTTCTGCTTTATTATCGCTATTTTTCCGATGTTTATAGCGTTAGTGTGTTTTACACATGGTTAATATTGATTTCAATCCACGGGAAAAATCAGTGTTCTAAGCATCGCGCCAAGCGTGGCTCATTTATCCAGGTGTAATTGCGTCTGAACGAAGGCGCCATACTGCCGAGGTGCAGCGCAGCAAGACCACCTGCTAGAAGTTAAACGAGCAAATTTCTCGCCTATATATTTGCACCAGCCTCCCACTCCCAGCAGCTGTTACTCACACCCTTCTCACTCTCATCGCTTCTTTGTTTCTTTTATTCTCCCGACCCGGCGCCAGCAAGTCTTGCGTTCGCGCCTATCTCTCAGTACCTCGCCAGCTTCCTATTTATCTTCGATTCCAGAATTGTTTGGCGTTCTCTCGCCTTCTTTATTACCTAGTCGCGGTCGGCGCCTTCGTGTCTGTCGGAGAAACAAAGGGTTCCACGTTCTAGATTCGCTTTAATCGAAAAAGCTCTCTCTAAAATAATTCGCGTCGTTTGTTTGTTTTTGCCGCGAAAGGAAACGCGACGTCATAGACGCACAGATTATCGCGTAACGAAGACGAGCCCTGGTTTTTACGACTATAATAACCGCGCAATGGACAATACAGCGTTCGAGATTTACAGATCTACTAAAACAAACAACGAACACAGATTCAAGAATTCCGGATTTTATCACGTTTCGTCGATACTACGCGAAGATTTAACGACATAGTCATTCTATCGGCGTCAATGCGGTATTTAAGAAATGTGGGAACTGTGTAAATATAGGGAATTTAGACAAAAATATTTTGAATTAAAACTTGCAAATACTCTTAAGTGAAATACTCTAAATGTTTTCTTTGCTCCTTTAGTTTTGCCCGGTACTCAGCGGTAGAATAACTGAATATTCATGTTATATCCGTGTCTGGACAACAAATGGTGTTAAAACAAGGGTAATGGTCAAGGCTTCTACGGCGTATTGAATATGTTGGTTCTAGCCATTAAACCGGATGTTGACTTTTATCTTTTTCCTTAAGGATAGAATAGGATATTTGTGTTTATCCCCGTGAATAAGAAAATCAAGGGGGTTAACACACGGGCAATCGTCAGATCACCTCGCGCCCACCGTCAGGTTACCGAAGCTATTGCAGTGTGTTGTGTATGATTCACATGTTCCTTCAATTTGGTAGAACCCATTAATCAGCTGGGTTCCGGCAATTTCCGGTAAGTGCCATTCCCAAGGACACAACCGACTATAGTTAGCGAAGGAAAATAACTGGCGCTCCACTTTGAATCCTTTCTGTCAAATGAATCCTCATCCATGTTCAAATAATACATATTACCAGCCACCGCAGCCAGATGATTTTCCAGTTTGTCTTAATACGACAGGTGTGGGCGTCCGGTTGTATGGCCGAATGGTTAACTGTCCATTCTCATATATAAATCTTTGTAAAACCGTCGTAGTAGGGTATCACAGGTTGGAAACCTAGCACGGTGAAAAAAATAATAAGTGCGGCGTTATATTATTTGGTCATATAGCATCAATACGCCAGGAAAAATGATGTTGGGTTAAAACCAACGATTTAATTGTGTCCTTTGGAGCTCGGTGGACCGGTGGATTGATGGTGGAAATTAAAACAGTAGAAACAACATGCTTGTACGGTTGTTTGACCAAATGGTTAACGCCACCGGTACATATGCAGACTTAAAACAAAAAATCGGCATTGGTAACAAGCGGAAAATTTAGGAAAAGGGGAAACTCTTATCAAAAGCAAGTTATGCACAGCGCTAAAGTGAAGAATCCAGTAGGTTAAGGATTTAACAAAATAGGTAAAGTCTATCGTATTAAACACACTGCAATAAGAAAGCTAATAGATTGCGGGCGGACGTACACCACCGAAGCAATTTTATTAACAACATTCATGGACTTTCCCATTGAGTAAATCAACTTGAGTATCCTTCCATGGCCTTCCATGGCACCACTGCAGTTAATCAGCTTTATGATTTGTTAGTTGGTTGAAAAAAAAAAGATATATCATATCATGTCCGTCCGGTTAGTCTGTGTTGTTTATGATTCACACGTTCCTTCAATTTGATAGAACCCATTAATCCGCTAGGTCCAGGCAATCTGTTAAGTGCCTTGCACAAGTACACAACCGACTGGCTAGCGACCAATTTTGTACCTGCAACCCTTCGGCTAAATGGGACGCACTATCCCACTAGACTAAGCGGTCAGACTTGTACATGTTGCTGCAATACCAGCTATTTACTACAATTCACTTAATATGGTGCCAGTAGATGTGGTCACCCAGTATAGTGAATACCCGTGTTAGCGTTTTCAAACCTCCGAAATAACTGTTCGTTTTCCTGTACAATTGATTCAACATTACTTATTGTTGTTTGACGTATAAATTTAGATTTATTTTTACAATATTTTCTTGTATGGGCTTTGAAAAAAAGACTTCTGCAAGGCTGAAAAAGTGATTTCTATTCTGGCGGGTAGAACAAGAAAATACAGCTGACTTGCCAGTCTCGGGTTTCGATCTCACCACCAACCACATAAGGGTTGCCAATCAGAATTAATTAAAGCGTTAACATAAATATATTTTTTTAACCAAGTTTTCCATGATTGTATCGTCACTAGGACCGTTTTCGTATAAGAGTCGGTATATATATCGGTTGCGTTAACCATTGGGCCACACGACCGTAAGGGTGTGCTGGTAGATTGTAGTTAGTACTCTGGCGCCAACTGGCGGGTAATTTTAATAACGATTTGTCTACAAATGTCAATTGTTATGATATTAATGTTTAACCCTTTGAACGGGAAAAGTTTTTCACGTCATTTTCCAAATTGTCTTGCTCAAAAAAAGATATTCTACGCCAATTTCACTCGCAATAGCAAAATCTATTAATCCGACGGTGGCCATGAGGTAATGTGACGATTGTACGTGTGGTATCTCGCTTCGTTGAGCTGTCCACGATATCTTGGATATTCCATCCATGCACGCACGAGTTTGTAAATTTCAAAGCTAAACTTGAATTTCCTGTAAAAAGTGAAGTTTTTTCGGTCTTAACTAATATGCGGGGCAACACACTATACATCATGAGCGGACCGGGTTATTTTGTCACTAACAATCGGAAGGACAGGGTATAATATGATATAACTCGTACCCTTCATAATATAACATTACCCCATCCCGCTCGTGTTAATAACGAAAACACCCTTCGCCCCTCTTCCCACTGTCCCGTAGAATAGTGTGTTGTCCCGCCCCGTTATTCCGCAAAAGAATGTGCTGTCCCGCAGAGTAGTGAAGCCCGTTTTATCTGCTGTAAGTGCGTTCCAAATAAACAGAATTATTTTATTGACGATTATATTTTTATTGCTATTTTCATGAGATAAAAAAAGCTGAAACAAGATAAATTTTTAAAATATTATGCGATCAATGGCCGTAGTTGGGAAAAACGACGAAGTTAAATTTCTTCCGCCACATTAAGACAACATGGAAAATAAAATTACTATATTAATCTGCGATACGTATTACATTACCAGTATCTCAATATAAAATCATCTTAAACTATTGCATACTTAAGTAGAGAGTATTTATAAAAATCACATAAAATGTATAAAATATATTTTGAATATAATAAACACGTAAAACGATGGAAAAATGTTAGATAAAAATTCATAACACAATTCATACAACATTAAAACTTACTATGACAACAGTTGCAGCAGCATGCAAAATAAATTTTCGATTTTTAATTTCTGACATAAAAATCTTATAAAAACTACTTGGCAGTGAAAAAAAACTCGTGATTGAGGCATTGAATGGCGGAGAAGCGTGTATGGGGGTTGCAATCCAACATGGAAGACAGAAGTTCGAATGCGGAATCGGGAATGTCTGTTGGCTTTAACCCTGCGGCGCTGGGTGAACGGTGCGCTTTCGTCGGTGATGGTTGACCCCTTAGTGACCTTTGAACTTTGGTTGGTGACTTTTGACCTCTTAAGGGTGAGCCGATTCGCTTCTTGGGTGAAGGTCTTAGACTTGGACCTGATGGATGAGGAATGGAATAGGAAATGGGACAAAATTTTAAATAATATACAAACATAGGGTATGATAAATTTTATGTTTATCCCTGTGAATGGGAAAACCAAGAGGGTTAACACACGGGCAATCGTCAGATTACCTCGCGCCCATGGTTGGGTTACTAGAGCTATTGCAGTGTGTTGTGTATGATTCACATGTTCCTTCAATTTAGTAGAACCCATTAATCCGGTGGGTTAAAACATGTAAGCTAAGTGCCTTGCCCAAGGACACAACCGACTATCCAGTGATCGATAGGTATTATTATGATTACCGAGGGATAACGCTTAGGTAATTTCTCTGAACCACAAATGGTTTAACATGAAAATCTCACCGTCTGTTTTAGGGTCACGCAGGTTGGTAACGAGACCCCTCAAGTCGTAACCCGGGAAATGGGTGGAACACGTGAACGTTTTGCCTGGAGAAATATGAAGAAGCGTGAGATGGTTGATAAGGATTATTGTGTTGAACAGTTGCAACACCAGGTTTCTGAAGATGATCTCTTTAAACCTGGTTTACCAAAAACTGGACCTTTTTTTAACCAGAAAATCTTTTTTTATTTAAAAAATACTTTTTTAACCGGACTTTCTCATACATACTCTGCCTAATAAAAATCCTGGAACTCAGGGTTTTAAGCTTTTAAAAACTAGTTGAACTAAACCCAAATTTAGATTATAAATTGTAAACAAAAATCCAGGCTGCTAATTGCGGATATTTATATTTGCTGCAGGGCCAAAAAACATCAATTTTCGGGCAAATGAAAATTCACTAATAAGCTCACGCGAGTAAATCTTAACGAAAGTAACTATGGCTTGCAACTGTGGTTTGTATGACTTAACAAATGTTTAAACCTGTTATTACAACAATCTGGCATTATGATTTTATTTGCAAGAGTAAATTCTTACTTGCAGAGTGAGCGTCAACGAATAAAAACGTGAGTGTTACTCGCACAGATTTTTGACTGGATGTAAATAAACACAATAAGATACTCTTATCATTATCCCTATCATCACACCCACGATCGACCCACCTAATAACTTTGCAACTTCTCCAATCCTTTTACTTCCGAACACCAGTGCAAGTTGTGCAAGTGAATCGATGTCGTCAGCAGGACGGAAGAAAGGACAACAACCGCTGAGTAACGATAGAAAGATTATCCCGGCTGACCAGATGTCTACAGCTGGGGAAGAAATTGATGGGTTACATAAAAAGTTTCAATTTTTTTTAATATTATTTTAGCAGATCATACTTTTAAACTGGCAGAGAAAACATAAACAGTTGATTAGATAGAGTAGAAACACTCGGTAAAAACAGTTTACTTGATTTTATCATTTTTGCAATAAAAGGAAAACAACACTATGTGAGATAAAGACGCAAGTGTTCTTCTGTTTGTTTTACATATGCATTTTTACATTACATTAATAAGGGCGGGTCCACAGTAGCTACTGGGACCAGGAATTTAGGCCATGGAAGGCCCATTACTCCAGCGCCCAGGGCTAGCATGGATCCGGGATATAGCGGTCAAGTCTGCCAGTGTCCTGAAGGAAACTGACTAAATGCTTGACCGGAATAGATGCGAGATCATCAGATTTAAAAACTCCAAAATTCCTCCATCTGGTTACAGCAAATGCTGGACAATGGCCAACATAGTGTAAAGGAGTCTCGTCTTCTTCTTGGCAGAAGGGACAGGTTGCACATGCCGTGCGCATGAGGATGGATTGGTGCTTTGCCAAATTAGCATGACCAGTGATAATCTGAAGAACAGATCGTAACTGTCTCCGCCGCAGCCGGAGAAGTTCCCTGGACAGGGATAGGCCTTGTCCAAGATACTCCTTCGTCTGACGACAGCCACAGTGTTGTCTCCATTCTTCAGCATGTTTTCGGCTCATCCACGCCTCCAATTCTGTTCTGACAGAGCAGACAGGAATACAGAGGGATGGTTCTGGACCGATGAAGGCAGTGCTGGATGCGTCACGAGCCAACTCGTCAGCTTGATCATTGCCATCAAAGTTTGAGTGGCCTGGAATCCAGCAAAGTTCCACAAGATTAAGCCCTCCAAGATTGTCGAAGAAGGTACCATGTCTCTCGCAGCAAGGGGCTATGTATCTTCAAGCTCATAAGAGCTTTCAGAGCAGCCTGACTATCACTGTGAATGGTGATGGACATTTTTGCAGTGTTCCAAGACTGCAGAATCCTTGCAGCATGATTTATTGCAAGAATCTCTGTCTGAAAAACTGAGGGGAAGCTTCCAAGTGGAAAGCTGAATTTGTAATCAAACTTGGTGGATTGAATAAATACTCCAGCACCAGTCGATCCATCTAGTCGTGACCCATCAGTGTAACAGACAAGCTGTGATGGGTCAGATGGTCGTACAGGTGGAGTGATGTTGTCACGGTCGCTGATCTGAATCGCGAAGTGGCGTTCCAGATGGAGAGTGCAGGAACTGCAATCCACTGGCAATGAGAGAAGATGGATATCTTCCATTGCTTGGTTGCAGATGTCAATATGACTTTTCTTGTGCCACACTGAGTAACCAGTCCCCTTCCAGTGGCCTAAAAATCTAAGGCGGTGTGCCGTTTTAATGGCTGTGCCCTGGAGGTACAGGTGCAGCGGGGGGGAGGTTAAGTAGCATCTCCATTGCCCTTTGTGGGGGTGCCTTTAAAGGCGCCAGTGATGCATAGGCAGGCCAACCTTTGAACCCTTGCGCAGGTTGTCCTGTATATTGGCGCTGGTATGTTGCGCTGACTGACACTAATGAAGCATAGGTCAGGATAGGTCGGATAATCTGACAGTAGAGCCACATCATTATTTTTGGCTGTAGCCCCCATGTAGGGCCAACTGCTCTACGGCATTGTGCTAGAGCAGCAGTTGCCTTCTTGATACGACTTGAATGGTGATTCTTCCAAGACAGCTTGTTGTCCAGGATGACACCAAGATACTTAGCTTCCTTTGATAGGCTAAGCTGGATATTGTGGAGAAAAATTGGTCTTAAAGACCATTTTCTCCTTCTTGTGAACATTACCACCACTGTCTTTGCCGGAGCAAAGCGAAGGTGGTTGTTTATTGCCCATTTCTCCAGACGATTAAAGGGTTGATTGGGCAATCGTCCCAATCGTTGATGGGTCTGGGCCAGATATAATGACGCTCAAGTCATCAGCATATGCTTGCACAAGTGCAGCCTCTTGGCTAGTGAATTGGCGTAGTAGAGTGTCCACCAGGAGGTTCCATAACAAGGGGGATAGGATTCCCCCTTGTGGACAACCTTTTTTGACCTGTTTTTTCTCTGTACAGCCATGCAGTTCTGCTGTGGCTGTTCGGTGTTTAAGCATATAACTTATCCACCGGATAACTGTTTCATTAACATGATACTTTCGCAAAGGAACTATCATGGAATCGAAAGTGGCATTAGAGAAGGCTCCTTCAATATCCAGAAATACTCCAAGTGCATATTGGTTATGAAAGACCGCCTTCTCCAGTTGGATGATCATATTATGGAGGGCATCTTCGGTAGAAAATCCCGCTCTATATGCATATTGGTTGGGGTGTAGGGGGGATTGTCCAATAGGTCCCTCCTGCAGATACCAAAGTATGAGTCTCTCGAAGCCCTTCATCACGAATGACATGAGACTCAGGGGTCGATAGGCTTTTGCCGTTGAGTAGTCTTCCTTCCCTGGTTTCGGTGGGAAAACCACTCTCGCGACCAGCCATCTTTGTGGGATAAAACCCAACAGGAGAGATGCTTTAAAGATCTGGATAAGAAGGGGGCACAGGATTTCCAATCCTTTTTGAATAAGTATTGGATAGATTCCATCAGGCCCTGGGCTTTTAAAAGGCTTAAATGATGTATAAGCAGCCTTAATTCTTTCAGCTGTGATGATGTTGTTGACTAGCACCTTCATCGCTAGCTTGAATTGAGGACCATTGTTTAACGTGGTTAGTAGATGATCCTTGATTATTTACATTCTCTGGGAAGTGTGCGTCCAGTAGAACGTGTAAGGTTTCAGATGGAGTGCTGGTATAATCACCATTTGATTTCCGTAGAGATCCAATCTGAAGAGAGCGATGCTTCTTGAGGATTCGATGAAGCCGTGCCATTGCTGGCAAGATGTTCACCTCCTCACACAGTTTGCGCCAAGACGCCCGTTTTCTGGAGCGAATGGCATTTTTGTAAGCTCGGGTGCTTGCCTTGGACTCATCCCATGCGGCAGGAGTCTTAAGCTTAAGAGCTTTCCGGTGGGAGCGTCTCGCACAGCGACGAAGAAGTGTGAGTTCTGCGCACCACCAGGAAGGAGTGTCATTTGATGTTCTTTTGATCAGGCGACACGATTTCTCATATGATAAGGTAATGGCTGTTTCGACAGCTTTCGCCAGCATGTCGACCTCCTTAGCAGTTTTTGGAGGTGCAGCTAGAATTGCCTCACACAGGAGAGTTAGTTCTTGCAGGTAGAGCATCCAGTCAGTTTTGCGAACATTTCTGTGATGCGATGGAGTGGTCTTACAAAGGTTGTTCACCCTGAAAGTTATTAATTGGTGGTCGGACAAAGAAACTTCTTTGCTGACCTTCCAGTCAGACACCTTTGAAAGCAGATTGGCAGAGCACAGAGTGAGATCGAGAACCTCAGCTCTGTTTCTGGTAACAAAGGTCGGAGAGTTGCCAGTATTGCATACTGACAGCCTTGTGCTCATTAAATACTCCATAAGGGCATGACCCCGACTATTGCAGTCAGTGCTTCCCCAGTAGTAATGGTGAGCGTTTGCATCTGTCCCGATGAGCAGACGAAGGTTTGATTGTTCACAATGGGTGACAAGTTCTCGCATCTTGTGCGGTGGTGGTTCCGTGGGGTCATCACCAGCCATGTAAACAGAACAGAAAACAACAGGGTTTTTGCTGTTAGTGTTGTCTGCAATTGCAATTGTGCAGGTGTCTCTATCCATGAATTGGAGTAGAGGCCACGCCACCAGATTCTTTGCAGACAGGATGCAAGCACGTGGCTTGCTTGAATTAGGATCAGAAAAGCAGCAAGCATTCTGAGGAACAAAGGCCACTTTTCCTCGCTTACAGTATGGTTCCTGTATGAGGGCAAGTGGTGTTTGCCCCATTGTTTGGAACCGACCCATTAATTGTTGGGCGGCTGCTATACAATGGTTTACATATGCATGGGTAATAAACTAATTAAGCACTCGATACAGTAGCAATAAAATTAATAAGAGCCACATCAGAAGAATGAAAGAGTCGCAGGTTGTCAACCCCTGCAGTAACCTGTTGTTTGGTTTGGATACCTCAATAGCACCTCTGGTGGTCGGAAACCAGATGTTCCAGCTCTTGGTGCCACCGGTGACGGTCTGAAAAAATATAAGGATTTTGTCTGAAAATATATTTTTTTTACCTTTATGTTAAAATAAACAATGGGATTATGCGTCAACACATAAGAAAAAGATGGATAAATGTATCTTTGCTGGTGGGGAATCAACATTAAGAGATTTATCTATGATTAATTGATTACCTTCTGATATCTTATGAAGCTATTGCAATGTGTTGTATAATACTAAGCTGCTTATTCTGTGTTAAAATATGGGAAACCAGGTTTATATGGGTGATTCCCATGAATTGCTTAGCACTTAACCTGTTTTAATGATCTAGGTGAAAAGTTATAATAAATGAAATTTGCGGTCCAAGAGGACTAAGCTAAGTTATGGAGTTAAACAAAAATCACTTCAATACCTTGCCAAACATAGCTTGCAGACACTAAGCTTTCCATGGCAATCGCATTTGTTCTCATTGTTATTGGTTGCAAGGGGACTTTTTCTGTGGTAAGTTTTTAAACTTTTCACCGGAGTAAATAGATCGGATGATCTTCTCTTGATGGTTGTAGTTCTGCCGTCATTTGGAGATGTGAGGGATAAGTAGCGGACTTTCTGCTGCAGGTTCAAATTTACTGGTGAATAATTCAAAACGCTGCTGTAGCTCTTGGAAATTTGGAGTGTTCGCGGTTTCACAGTCGCACTTTTCCCAAAGTCACCTTTCCTGACATTTTGCTTTAAGATTTGGTTTTGTTGGATTTCTCCGAGACACCGTCGTTTAGGGTCAGGTGGGGTGGGGTTGTTGGAGTTGCTGACGCGCTTCGAGGGCAGTTGTGATGCGGATGACACAATATTAGGAGAACTTGTACGTCGGTGTGTGGTTGGTAGGGTCCTTACTTCCTGGGCAAGTCCAAAATCCACTAAACCACCACTGAAATGGGAAAAAATTGTTTGAGAAATAAGGAAAGAACACCAGGTTGGTTACAGAAAATGTACAATTTTACTCAACACCATATCAGCCCTGGTAACTCATTATATTTAATAGGGCGATGGTGTCCAGTCTGCAATTTGTACTTTCCTTCTAAGATTAATTTGAATGGTTAAGACGTACAATTACAACCTAGAATTTTTAATGTGATGGCACATTTGAATCAACAACAATAACATGAATATGACAACACTGTTGCTGAAACCCGTGATGGAAAATCTATAAACCAACACCACAGCGTTCTAAAACCTGCTTTAATGACCTTAATGATTTTAGGTTTCACTTCACAGTTACGCCTTACACAGTCATTCTGGGAAATGTTTTTTATTACGAAGACACAATTTAAAAGATCATTAAGTTTTGGCGACCCATTGCTACAGTGCTGCTGTTTTTTCCAGCAAACCCATTCCTGGTCGTTTAAATTCCTGACATGCAACGATCACAAATCAATTGTTGGATAACCACAAAAAGAACCGAAGAGTTAAATATAAAAGAAAAACATCAAACTTACAGTTTTGTTTCTCTGTCAAAAAGAAAATTATTGGGTTTTACATCCCGGTGAATGACATTAAAGCCATGGACTCTATATAAGGCTTGCAACAGTTTGCGCATGTATTCTCTTATTTCCTCCATCGTTAATTCCTTCAATAACACCTGGAGAAAAAATGTGTTCTAGGGTTGAGGTAACATAAAAGAAGTTTTATGTACTGAATTCTGGAGATGATGCCACAATAAATATTGGTCATAACACTCTAAGGACTTTGGTTAACCCTACTGGAACACTAAAAAAAATAAAAAGTTATTTTAAGTGCTTTTAGAATTTACATTTTTCCCCTGGTTTCTTTTGTGTTCTTAATAATTGTTTTAAAACAAATATCTTTAACTGTTTGTGATTCAGTTAGCTATCAAAGAAAACTTAATAAAATTTATAATTGACCCTGGTATTTATGATCTATACTCATGTAATTAGTCTGCCAGGGGTAGAAATTTATATTTTTTCTCAAATTGCAACAATTTGGACTGAAGTCTTATATTAGAACACGAAGATTTAAAATTGACCAACATAGCCACTATATTTCTAAAACATTATAACCAAACCAGCATATTTCACTAATATTGTGTAGTTTACGCTAGCAAAACAACAAGTTGTCTTGTATGACAGATTATAAGGGCTGTTCCGATTGCAATATTTCGGTTATCTTGAAAAAAAAGGGATCGGGATGATAAAAATTGCTAACGATAAATGCGACTTAACTCTTTCACTCCCGGCCAAATGCATTAATTCAAACATGCTGTCCCGCAGTGTTTTTTACAATTTTTAGTCATTTTCAAATTAGCACAGTTTTTCTAAAGTTTATGCTATGATTTAATATTTAGTATGGTTGGAAAGATAATTTATCCCTCTTTTAAACAAGCTGCACATCTAAAATCTACCTCTAATAAAGAATATATTATGTAAACTTTAGTGAACACCACTTTTTATGCAAAGAAAATTCTGCTCGACTTTGAAAAATTTGAGGTGCACTGACAAACGAAATACTCACTTATTATTGGAATGCCCAAATGAGATGAAAATTGGAATGTAGATGGTCTAATAGTTTTTGTACTCAGGAAAATTCGAACTGTATTTCTATCTTCAGTAGTTTTTTTACTATTTGTAATTGAAATTTCCCTTTTTTCTGACTATATTATGAAAACTTGAACCAAAACGCATTGAAGTTTTTAGTTTTGTAGAACTAAAATAGTAAAAAGTATAAAAAAGAACAGTGAAGGAAGTGTAAAAAGGGCATACAAAACCAAACAAACGCAAATACTATATCCAATATTCTTCAAAGCAGGGCACACCGAACTAGCTAGTCTCGCCGCCTTTTTCTTTATCGTGCGCTCAGCAGGCCCAGCTGGATTCATGCTTTGGTGAACACGAAGCATAAACGCCTGCTGCGAAAACGTCACCAACGCTCTCCTTTTTATCTCAACGGCACGAAATTCACAGAGAATGTAAAGAAAGACTTGCTTGACAAAAAGAGCTTCTCTGCAAGTTAACACGACTCCTATTGGCTGAGTTAGTCACGTGTAAATTCGTGTAAAATCGATAGAAATAAGAGGCGAAGCCTTGAAAAAGAAAGGCTATCACTCCTCGCATTTTTAATATTTCTCCACGATAATCACAGAGAATAAAATATAGGGTTTCCTTGATCGAATGAGCCATAGCTGAGGTCTCTACCATTACGCATTGCGGAGAAATCGTTTTTTAGATTTGCACCCATTTATGTACAGTCGGGATGCCATGTTTTACCACCAACTCGCGATATATGGCGAGTTGGGAGGGAAAGAGTTAAACACCAGTTAAAAACAGAAAAGTAAATAAATTGTATGTAATTTGTGTAAACAAAATAAACTCACCGAAAACTTATCATGTGGCACATATGGCATGATTATAACAATCTCTCCATTGTTGCGTAAACAACCATCGATCCCAACTACGTTAAGTTGGCCTCTGGAAAAATGAAGAAGTTTGAAATTTTGTTTATTTCAAATATAAACTACAATTTTAAAATAGAAAAAAATTATTAAAATATGTCCAATACCAATGGCAATTTTAGATTCGAATTTTTGGAGATTTGACATTCTATACATCTCCAGTACAAAGTGTACTTTGATAGCAGAATACTTAAGTAATATTGAATAAAACAATTATACCACAACCTACCCCATGTCCTTTAAACATTTGATTTCGTATTCGACCCTTTTTGGGTGTGACGTTGAAAATATATGTTTGAGCGCAAACTGTGTTGGGTTGGTGGCGTCGCTGCTGTTCTTCAATCTGGCCAAATACACATTGCTGAAAGTTCCTGTGGATGTTCATTTGTTTATTACAACAAATGATTTTATGTTTATAATTTCGAATTCTAACTATTTTTATTAGATTGCTTGTTAAGATTCGAATACCTAGAGATTCGAATCTCAAAGATTCGAAATTATATATTGTGCATCCCTGAACACATCTGACATAGGATATGGATGTTTTACAAGGCCAAAATCCATCAAATTTCAGGTGAGTAAGAATATACTTGCGTGTGGAAGCTCATGCAAGTAAATTGTCTACAGCAACTGTTTTTTATGATGCTACTGTAGTATTATAGATTTCAGTATTTTGAAAGCGCCATGTAGAATAAAAACGGATGTAACAATACGGATTTGTTTTTCATTTATCCCGATACACTAGTTGAATAGCGGTAAACGTTAATTTGTTTTTTATTTGCAAGAGTACATCCTTACACACACTTGTAAGTAAACATGTGATTGTTACTCGCGTTACTTATGTGAATTTTTTTGCCCTGGAATTAGAACTATGGTGAGGAACGCAGGGGTTATCACCAGAGTTGAATACAAAAGCTTTCGACTACCATGGCTTCTGTGTTTTTACTGGTTAAACCATGGAAAATCGTCCGGTTCCCTTGTGACCATTGTCTGGTGACAGCACCTAATGAGTGTATATGACAGAGATATACTGTCTTAGTCCAATCCATTAATCTACTGGATTTAGGCAATGTCTGCCAAATGACTTGGCCAAGGACACAACCATTTAGTCAGCGGCTGGTTTCAATCTTACAACCTTTTGGCTGCATCTAGATATGCACAATATGGAATTTCAAATCTTTGAGATTCGAATCTCTAGGGATTCATCCTACCAGGCTTTAACAAATCAGCTTACAAGATTGAAATAGAGTGGTTTCTATAACAATTTCTGATTTTATACAGGAAAATAAAAATAAATGACATAAGCAAAAAAACTTGAAGAAAAAGTTCGGAACTACAAATGATACTAATTGGAATGTAATTTAATTCTGTTATTCACAATTCCGTTGTCCATTTTTTTACTAAGACTGTCCAACAACATTGTGCACACAAAAATAAGTCGTACCACATCCAATTTGTCGTTCCACAACAAAATGTTCTTTTACTTGCGGCACAGATTTATAAAGAGCACAAAACTCCTTGTCGGCAGAGTTTCGTTGCCATTTTTTGGATTTGAAGACTTTTTCCTGTGGCTTGCTAGTGAGAACTGGACTCGGTGGTGACCATGTTGTGAGAGAACTTTCATCGTGGAAATCTGGAAATTATCAAAACTTGATGAACTTATGCTGGAATGTTAAAGTGTATATCAACAGTTAATATAGGCTAAAGTTGTTTGAATCAATTACACATATTTAATTGTTAAATGAAATACAAGAATAAACAAACGAAACTAAAATCCCCCACACACAGATATCCTTCCCTCTTATCCAAAGATTACGGTCTATTAATTATTTTATGTAAAATTTCCACACCCTGGAAGTTCGTTAATCTGACGATTGCCCTTGTAATAACGCTTGTTGCGTTTTCCCAATCACAGGGATAAAACATGAACACCGGTGTCCTTACCATTTTGACTATTTCTCTTTAACTTACCGGTACCTGTAATTACTACAGCATCGCTTGGGCGGTTAAGATTAGAGTTAGAATTCCAACTTTTCCAAGCGCTTCAAGCGATCCTGTAGTAATTACAGGTACCCTTAACTTACAAGTTTGATCTTTATGTTTATTCAAATTACCTTCATCTTTCAGTAACCACGAGTTGCTTGATATTTTCGTAGTTTGGCTTGCTTTTTGAGCATCGTATTCCAAAAAATCAATCATTTTTTATCGAAAAGATAAATAATCTGCTGATCATGAAGCTATACTTGTTCCCGCCACCGCATAGAAACAACATAAAATACTATGCGCGGGAAATCATAGAAACTTCCTATATTTATGCTTTATTAAAAACACATTAATTTTTAAGCAAAAACTTAGCATAGTTTAGTAGTACATTGATAAGAAATTTGGCGGCAACGTTTGGCTATGTCTTTTTTTAGAAATTATTTATTTTGCGTTTTTATCATGAAAACGAAATATAAACCAGCTAAAGTTTTTTTAAAGGAGGACTTTCGTGGTAAAGTCCACCTAAAAGTACGTTTTAAAATATCTCCCAAGTCGTAATTAAATAAAAGATAAAAGTTTTCGTTCTATATATTATTTAGTATTACCTCGGTTCAATTTCTCATCAGTTACTTTATAAGATTGGCCATATTCAGAAGGTTTAACATCTTTGGGCAGTGTAGTCTACTTAACCGCACGAAATAAATCATCGCACCGGAGGTAAAATAAACAATTCAATCTTGGTATAACTTTAAAAGTGTATATCGGTTCCTTACCATTTTCGGCTCTCGATTAAGGATACGTTGAGGGATAAAGTCGAATTTATTCATGACTCGCGGAATAAAACAGGGCGTCCGCGTTTTATGGCGTTTGTCGTGACGATCAATGCGTTGTTCTCTTGTGCAACCGGTGCAATTAATATTATGATTGTGGGAAATTCTCACGCGAGAATTTCAATAATACTGGTCACTGTAAATTTCAAGGTCGAGCCAAACTATCAGCTTGTCAGTTAGTGTTACTGACAATTTCAACCTGATTGAATACCTTATTCTTAATTGGCAAAAAAAGAAGAAAAATGTAAAATCAATTTGGTACCCGTAAACCCATAACAAGGGCGACCCTATTTTATAACTTAATCGGTACAAGATAAGGTGACAGGCAGCGCAAGGTGGCGACAGTTGGTACTTTGTCCGACTGATTAATATAGTGGTTTAGTTATTAGGCTACAAGTTAGTGCGTCGCCTTTCAACCAAAGGTTTCCATATTCGAAACTGGTCTCTAGCTAGTCCATTGTGTCCTTGGGCAAAGCACTTAACGGACATTGCCTGAATCCAGTCGATTAGTGGGTTCTACTAAATTAAAGGAACTTGTTTAATTTATGATAAAAAAATCCTTGTCGGTTTACATGTAAAAAACGAAATTTAAAAAGAAGGATTTTTTTATTATGGGTATGCACGAAGGGCGATATATTTAGGTTGGGCCTAAAGGTCGCAGGTTCGAAATATGTTGACAGCTGGTGAGTTGTTTCTTTCGGCAAGACATTTAGTAAACATCGCTTAAAACTAGTAGGGTAATGGGTTTTACCAAAATTGAAAAAATATCTCAATTAATTACAATACAGTAAAGTAGCTCCGGTAATTCGACAGGCGCGGGAAAATTAAGGATTGTGCGAGAACGCTTCCTTACGTATTCGCGATGTAACCTCACGCTGGCCCTTGTGTTATCACCCGTTGCGCTTTCCCTTTCACAGGGATAAAAATGACTCCTATCACAAACTGCCTTTAGATAATGGTTAGACATTCCGTTTTTTTTTAAAAAGATCAACTTCTGTAAAGTGGAGCCATATAATAATAACTTCGTTTTACCTCGAAGGAACTTTTTTATGAAAAAGTATTAAATACCAGAGCTGCTCCTGGCAATTAACCTATGTGGTGGAAAAGCAAATCTTGATTTAAAAAGGTAATCTGAATAAACAATTTCTTTAAGCATAGTGCCGGCGACTGTATTAATTTGTAAATCAAGTTAAAAACTTGGGTAAAAACCAATATTTTCCGTTTCAACGGATCCCGATATTCTCACAATAAGCGAGAATAAAAAAAATGTTTTACTACAAATTTTTAAACTTTTTTAACACATACAGGTACTAATTTTTTTCCTTTAAACACTGAAATAAGAGCTATGTAACATAAAACACGAATTAGATCATTTTAAACGAAATTTATTTCACGAAATGATTGGACACACGTAAAGTAATCGAGCAATAAATTCCGCATCGATTTACCGGCATTTAAATGAAAACTTTTTCTGCCCTCAGAAATCAAAACATTAGTTCTACGTCATTGTTCTTAAGATGTCTATGTCAATCCTTCTCTTTCTTGGGAAACCACCTCAAGATCAACTCTTCTTTTTGCATTTAAAATTTTGATTTTTTTCACCTTGGCAGCAGCGCAATAAATACGAATGACGTAGACACAAAATGTAATGGCGTCACAGTGGGAAAAAGAAAATGAACGAAAGAAACACGTGATGTCGATAACAATTGAGGCACGAGGTGGCGACATCGAGTGGATGGAACGATTTTCCGCACGATGGGGGTAAAGATTACCGACGGTACCGACCTCTGTCGCCTTGCCAACGACCTCTGAACTCTATGGACGAGAAAGAGGGTTATATGGATGCAATATATATGATGGTGTTGTATTATGTATGGTTAAAACTACAATATATATGGTTGTTGTGTTATGTATGGTTAAAACTACAATATATATATGTGTTTTTTTTGTTATATTCGGGTAAAACTGTATGGCTGTTATAAAGGTGTCAGTCAGGTTTGAAAAAGTAGTCTTTATGTTTTGTTTATTAAACCAATCTGATGAACTTCCACTTATCATTGTTCAGCAGACTTTATTTTTAGGGAAAATGTTGCAAACCAGTTGCGTTAAGTGACCTGTACTAACCGGTTTCTATATTTTATTGTTTAATAACAGGTCACTACAGTGGGCGCGAGGTGATCTGACGATTGCTCGTGTGTTAACCCCCTTGGTTTTCCCATTCACGGGGATAAACACGAATATCCTATCGTATCCAATGTGGAATAAAAATTTACAGTATTTCTATATTTTGTTGGTGGGAAACAGAATATCATGTCAGCGCTTTAAGCTGTCAAAGCAATTAAAGTGATGTTTATATATTATTTAGATAACGGACTGAAATATAAAGTTTTTACCTCCGCCACCCCGACGGCCCCCCCATGGCTTCCTCGGCCTCCAAGACTCATTGGGGGCATACTGAGGGGGAAATGGCCTTTGGGGGCCCATCCTTGGACCCATTTGTGGGGGTGGTCCCCTCCACTCCATTGGATATTGTTCGTTACCCATCATGTTCGGGGGCGGGATATTCGGACCCCCCATTCCGGGTGGGGGTACCATGGGGTAAAACCCCCCATTCATCATGTTAGGTGGGGGGTACATCATGTTAGGGTCAACCCCATTCTGCATGGGGGGTTGGAATTGGGGGTTTTGTGGGGGCTGCTCCTCTTGGATGGCAGTGTTGCCATTCGATGCTGTGTTTGCTGGGAAAAGTGTTTCCAGTTAATAAAATACTTTACACTTTGCTACTGCATTTCATCTTTTGTAATCAAACAAATACTTTTTAAATAAGAATTAAAGATACTTTTAAAATACCCTTTATAAAACACCACATAAAATTGCCACATATTTCACAGGTGTTCATAATGTATAAGAATTTCTTGTACTACCCATGTTAGCATGCCCATAGTAAAATATCCCTAACCAGTATGTGATTCTATCTTAACTCTAGGTACAGGGCCTTGAGTTATGCATATGGTTTGATTTAATAAGCAGAGTTTAGAAATTAATATTGTGACTTGACAGCCCATAGAGTTGTTGTAAAGTGGGTTATATATGGGTAACCAGCCATATAATGGGTGACCTACCATTTGCGGCTTGCAAGATTTCTCGCAGTTTATCTTTTAGATCCGGGGTTGTTGGTTGGGGTTGGGGATTTCCCATCACGTTATTTAGCATGTTCTTCAGCACCACGTTGTCCCCATTGATGGGTGAAGGGGATCTTTCAGCGTTGGGGCCAGGGTCATTCGGCTGATGGGTTAATGGGGTTAACTTTGAAAGATAGTAGTGAAAGTGGTTAGGATAGGAAAGGATTTTCATGTTTATCCCCTTGAATGGGAAAACCAAGGGGGTTAACACACGGGCAATCTTATGTACTGGTATAATCGCCTTGTAGGCTACAAATGAGTTGTTTTGGTCGCACTTGACCACCAGACTAACCGGTTGGTTATGGGTGAATTGGGCTGCTTGGATACATCTAAAAGGTGGTTAACCTTAAATGGTCGCCAAAATTGATATAAATAGTGGGGATGCATTTAGTTTCATTTTGACAAAGTCATCATAATTTGGGGAATACTATTAAGCGTTCAATTTGGGGTGAAATTAAAATATATTCAAGTGATTGGTTTGAAATTTAAGGGGCAAGATAGTAATATTATACGACCAAAGTACTTACCAGCTATCTATACATAACATAAATATTTAATTGTTTTCTTATTTAAATGACTTCTTATTAATTATTTTATGTCCACTTACATCATCTGTAGGTATGATCTTGGGTGGGATCATCTCATATGGTTCCGGATCTGGTTCGGCAGGCGAATCGGGCACCATGTCAATTGAAAGGAAGATTTCCTGAAGCACCGTTTTCTCTCGCTCCTTTTGAATGTCTTTCTCAACACTAGGGGTGGTATGGGGATTATTTTAAGAACAAACTTTTACAGCAGGAGTAGAGAAGTATCAACCTTCTACTTTAATCTCGAAAAACAGCAGTCACACGTATTCTTGGATGTGCATACAAATATATAGTATGTGCTATAATGCTACACTATTCTAACTCATTGTAATTTCAAACGCCTTAATTGACTCTTAATTTAAGTAAAGTACCAACCTGTTTGAGCCAGATTCGACGAGTGGGGCAGGAAGGTCTATGAGGGAGGGTTTGATCCAACCACCCTCACCTTTATGGTGGAAATCGCCCAGTCGTTCGCGTTCCGATAATCGGTCTCTCTGCATCGCGTCTTTGAAGCCTTGTGACGTCACATTGACTGCAGAACACGAGCGATTGTTAGAAACAATCATTACGTAAGGGACGCGATATATTAGGAATTAGGTCGTGGTTATTTCGCGGTGGTGGTGGTGGTACGTGACACAAATGCATCGGTCAGTAATTTATACAATCATAAAAAAAGAAAATGCAACAAATTTCAACATAGCTTTCTTCTCGCCAGCATTCTGTCGCTGCGATTACGTCATACAAATGGCGTCGCTAACCGTCTGTGAAAGAGAACGCTTTTGGTAAAGCAGTATAGCAACAAAGTTTATACACTGGCAGTACAACGTACTATTACGTATATAAACAATATAAATATGCACGACATAGATAGTTGTATAAACATATATTTTAAAGTGGTTTATTTTTAAAAATGCGAAGATTACAGTTTATCACAATAATGGAGCCACGTTATATAATCTATACATAGGTCATTATGTTTCTTATAATACTTATATACAGAAATGAGTACAAGGGGTATACCAATCTGGTAAGTATTGCTATTTTACAGTCGTTGGCTTATTATGGAGTAAACCACACCATTCAAACAAAAGCTGGCACGATTGGCGAGAACTAAAGGAAAAAGGTAAGTGCAGGGTGTGAAATGAATACCAACTGTAGAAAAAGCGATACAAGTACAGGGTTAGAAATGAGTACCGAACTCGACATAAAGAAATGCAGTAAAAATAAAGACTGAATCTCCTTATTGTAATCAATCTATAACATTAAATAAACAACACGACAATGAGTTGAACGGTTGGATGTGTCTTCGTTCAGTCTAACCACACTGGCTATGCCGTCAAGTAAGACTAGGGAGAAACGGAAATTAGCCAAGCTGCTAAAGCTTTCATATCCTACCGGTCTTGCCGGGTTCGAAAACAGGCTGTTTTTATGAGTGCCTCACTATTAGTTGTATCTAAGGCTTCTTATCTTTATGGCCAACTATGTGGCGAAACACACAAAAGCAAGACCCTTATTCTCAGTAGAACGAAATCACACTCTTGTTAACGACAAAGACGCCATTTTATGTAAGTGTCTAGTTGAGCGCGCTATTGAAATAATACAGCGAATGGTCGTCGATGACTGCGCTGTAATGCAAGATTACCAACTATCTAGGAAAATCCAAAAACCATTCAGCTTACTTGAACAGTTTTAATAACTTGTTCCGGGTTACTTTTATTTTATATCACATTGTAATGCTTCGTCAATCTATACTCGTTTATATTGTATATACATTCTTTCTAACAAGTCGCAAGTGTGAAGGATATTGTGTAAAATCAAGTTTTTGCAGTTGCATTGAATTGTCCGTTTTTCAACTAAATTATCCTATAAACAGGCTGTGAAAAACACCATCTGCACAAAGCAAATTTCATCTTTATGAAGATATTGAAATTTATGCGCAGACCAAAACAAGCCCAGCAGTAGCACATGTAACTAGAACTATTCCCGATGCATTCGCACGATGCGTTTCCCATTTTATCATATGCCGCGCTTCTGGCGTAGAGTTGTATTTTAAACTAGTGGTGTGGGTTTACAGTATGTGTGCATCACACACTGTGTGTAAATACGTTTTGTATCATGTAATTGCGACGTTAGATAACCAAGTCATTGTGTCTCGCTTCCGCACAGAAATTAAACCAAATCTGGGTGTGCTGTTAAAAATATGTGGGCGATGAAGAACTTCAAACCCGCTTCCAACCAAATAGGTTGGGTTGGCATCACATTCAATTTTAACTAGATGTTAAAAAAACTTTCTTACAAGCGCATGGGTGTATGGACCAATTTGTACATGAACAGATAGCGCTTATGTTTAAGAAATTAAAACCCTGCAGTGACATTTCAAGGTTTTAAAGCAAATGTCACCGTTTAAATTGTTGCAGTCACTCTTCGCTTCATATTCGAATGAAATGCGATAATCAAGCAACATAACCTGCGAAAGTGTGTTCTAAAAGATGTAAAGGATTATTGACATGGACTAGTCGGTGATAAAAAGTAAAAGCCAAACAGGTTTTCCAAAAAAGGTAATTGCGCTTTCCACAGGCTACATAACAAACACCAGATGTCTTAGTTTCAATTTTGTCCAAAATCCTTCAAAGAAACCGTTATTTATATTTTTGTTGTATTTAAAGTTCGGAGTATGTCGTTAAGTTCTTATGAAGTAGAAATTCGCTACCTTAAGTGATTTGACCATACAATCCTAAAAAAACACAATACTTTTTTGCAATGAAATATGGTAATATTGATAACGGATTCAAGACGGACTAGCACCCAACCGAAATGATAACCGGCAAGACACATTAAGCTTAAAAGGGAGTGATTGTCGACCAATTGTAAGATCAACGCTATTCGATTTATTATATTTTAAAGACGCAGTCCTGTAGGTTAAACCAACCAAGCGTATTCTATATTCTTCCCATACACTACACAAGGCTTTATTTCCCATACACTATATAAAAACTTTGTGGAATTACCAGCCAAACCAAGGAGTTTCTTCACAAGAAAAATAAATACAATGAACCTACTATTTCAAATCCTGTCAGCGTAAGACACTCTTAATTGCCAGTTTTTCGTTATATTGAAAGACACGAGTCAACCGGACTCGGGAGGTGTTTTTTTTTATCCTTCGTGTATTTCCTCGTTGGGTATATGCTCCACCCAATCCCACGGTCGCATTTTGAATGAAATATTTATTCAACCAACTGAAGCAGCTTAAAGACTCACGTGGCGAAAACTATCTAGATGTTGAACCACAGCATCTTGGCAACGCTTTATTTGCACGCATGTCATAGCGGCGGATTGCACGCAACACACACGTACAAAATATACACAATATACCATACTGATGCAGATTCCTCTTCCAACTTTACCTGAAAACTCTTAATAAAATGGTTAAGTGACGTCATACTTTCTGACGTCATGCTTGTTGACGTTTGTAGAGATGGACCATTCACCTTTTCGTTGCAGAGAAAAAGTTAGATAAAAATTACGTGGATATACGTAACACGATTACGCTGCACGCACCGATGACGACATCACGAGTGACGTCACCACCACCGCGGATAACCTTACCTGTACCAAGCTACAAAATAATAAAAACGCATAAAAACTAAAGATGCGGCGGCCACCTCTCTCTCCTTCCTCGCACTCGAAGTAACGGATGTCCTCGATGTGGGAATCCTGCACCCAGCGCACGCTCTTCATGGGTTTGCCCCACTTGTTCAACCGGGGCTTGCTGGGGGTCGGGGGTGGGGTGGGTGACGGCGTGCGCTCGTGGTCCATCGCTTCACCAAAATCACCAGCTGCGATAGCATGTTGGTTAGTGGGAATTATCTAACAATTTTAATTTCGCGGCTCATTGGTGGTGTTGGGCTGTGAGACCACTGTTATGATAAGCATGGACGGTTTATAGTAAAATGACCACCCTGATCCATTGGTAAACACCAATACAATACGAAAAAACGACCTTTTATGTTTCCACACGACTTACAACCGTCACAGACTTAGTAACATGTCATAAAAGGAAGTTTTCAATTTACATGCAAGAAGCCTAAGGTATTTGGATGGATGCCAACAACAATTCAAAATATTGTTACGTTTGTGGGTAAGAATTTATGTTAGAAAATTAAATTACTTACCTTTCTAGCATGTAGCATTTATTAAGCATTACCACACCATTTGCCTTTTATAAAAATACTGGTAAAACACTAAATTACCTTTTTAAATATCTTAACACCAAAACAAAAATAATGTTCAAGCAATCTCAACATTTCTGAACTTTTAATCAATCTATTCAGATAAATTGTTCAATCTTATATGTGTAGGACACAATATATACAGCTTTGTGTAATGCTTGAACCTACCTTCACCAGAGATAGCCATAGAATGGGAGGGACTCATTTTATCGCCTGCTAAGTTGGATTTCGTTGGCTTCGTCGGACGTCGTTTTACTGGTCGTTTTACAACAGCGGGTGTCGCTACAGAGTTAAGGGCGTCCATGAATCCAGCCGAGATGGTAACTATGGGAAAATAATTATTGTTTATTACGGTGAGGGGTAACAAGGGGTAACCCCATGTTTTGTCATTTTTTTGGATGACAAAGTTTGCTCATTCTAATAAATTGGTTTATTTCAATGTCTTTAGTTATACTGATAAGGAAGAGTGTAGCTTATATCCCAGTGTGTCAGTTCGTTCAAAAATGTTGTAATCCAATCAACTTTATTCCTGTTTTTTTATGTGAGTTAACAGGTTTCCTAAATCAAAAGAATGCAGCTTTAAATTCCCAAAATTTCCTACTTTTCTTTGGTTGTTTAGGTTCAGTTTTGATCTTTTTATCTGGAACTGTGTCTTCGCTGTCCACACTACTACGCTTGTTGTTGGCTTTCTTCGGTTGTCCCTTCTTTGTTTCCCCTTCTTCCAACCCTAAATTGATTAATTGAACATTTTCTTGATAATTGAAAAACTCTTTGGTTTTTTTGTGACTTGAAAACTACGCCTTTATTGGTTCTGTTTATATAGCTGTTTTATACATAGTGGTTAAAATAAAAGGGCCAAGCGAATAAAAAAATAATCACTATAAAGAACTAATAAAAATAATAACTTAGTATTTCATAAAACCAAATTAGAATATTAATAATTAAACTTCTTTTATTATAACAAAATAAAAAATGTTCAACTAAAACAAACTGTTTTTATTTGTATTTTAAATGTTTAATTTATGTGCCATATATTGTTTTTGTACCAATTATTTACTAATGCTAGTTAAGTTTTATGCAAAGGCATGCGATAAAACAAGAGAACTGTACAACCTGTTTTATAATATGGTAGAATTAATGTAATACATTTTTTTAAATATTGAAAAAAAACTAGGACAAATAATAGAAAATTCTATATCAAATTATCATTTCTTTAAAGGGCCTATTAGTTTGCCCTGTAATCAGTTATGAGAGTTGCATAAAATTGAATTTATAGCCGAGCTTTACACAAGTTTACCAGTTTTCCTGATCTTTGCAAAGGAAGGGGCGCGAACAACAGGAACTTTTTTATCGTCTTTCTTCTCTTTCTTCGGGATTTTATCCAATTTAGGTTTCACTTTGTTCGATTCTTTTTTAGGTTTGGAACCTAAAATAAACGAGCATTATGGCATCCATTGTTATTATGGCATTCAACGAGTATTATTGCATCCATAAACAAGTATTATGGCATCCATTGTTATTATGGCATCCATAAACGAGTATTATGGCACCCATCCATTTATTATGGCATCATAAAAAAGTATGATACACAAGAGGTGGTTCCATGACAACTGAACCCCTTACAACTGAACCCCTTTTAATTGAACCCCTTTACAACTGAACCCCTTTACAACTGAACCCCTTTACAACTGAACCCCTTTCAACTGAACCCCTTTCAACTGAACCCCTTACAACTGAACCCCTTTACAACTGAACCCCTTTTAATTGAACCCCTTTACAACTGAACCCCTTTACAACTGAACCCCTTTCAACTGAACCCCTACAACTGAACCCCTTACAACTGAACCCCTTACAACTGAACCCTTTTACAACTGAACCCCTTACAACTGAACCCCTTACAACTGAACCCCTTTACTAATTACTACTGAACCCCTTTACAACTGAACCCCTTTACAACTGAACCCCTTTCAACTGAACCCCTTACAACTAAACTCCTTTCAACTGAACCCCTTTCAACTGAATCCCTTTTAACTGAACCACTTACAACTAAACCTTGTACAGCTGCAGCCTTTTTTTTAACTAAACCCCTTACAACTTAACCCCTTTTAACTGAACCCCTTACAACTTAACCTCTTACAACTGAACACCTTACAACTTAACCTCTTACAACTAAACACCTTTTAACTTATTCACTTGACAACTGAAGCCCCTACATAAACACATTAGGCCGCACAGACATAAGTTATTCATCCTTTCTTTAACTGTCAATTAAGTTTAATGAATTGTATACTGCCGTTTAAATGTGGTTAACCCAAAGAGTCGTAACATCTTTTATACTGATGATGGAAACAAACTTAGAACGTCAAACTTTATCAGTATTCAAGTTGGGACATGATAACGTCATCGGGATTAAGTTTTTCAAGGGTTCAGTTGTAAGGGGTTTAGTTGTAAGGGATTCAGTTGAAAGGGGTTCAGTTGTAAGGGGTTCAGTTGTAGGGGATCAGTTGTAGGGGATCAGTTGTAAGGGGTTCAGTTGTAAGGGGTTCAGTTGTAGGGGTTCAGTTGTAAGGGGTTCAGTTGTAAAAGGGTTCAGTTGTAAGGGGTTCAGTTGTAGGGGTTCAGTTAAAAGGGGTTCAGTTGTAAAGGGGTTCAGTTGTAAAGGGGTTCAGTTGTAAAGGGGTTCAGTTGTAAAGAAGTTCATTTGAAAGGGGTTCAGTTGTAAAGGGGTTCAGTTAAAAGGGGTTTAGTTGTAAAGGGGTTCAGTTGTAGGGGTTCAGTTGTAAGGGGTTCAGTTGTAAGGGGTTCAGTTGACTGGTCACCCAAAAAATACCACTATACAAGATTTATTATGATATAGAAACAGCCATCTTACTTGCAGGATTGGTAGAAGCTGATCGGATAATGTTTAACCAGGATGTCATTAGGGTTGATGCTGTGGATTTGACTTCTGGAAGAATTGATTATTAGTGTTAATTTTATGCTGACCACTGTGTTGTCACAGAGTTATGTAGTAGATAGTTATGAAGTCATCTCTTTTAAACTGTCTGTTTAGAATAGCTTATGTAAGATATTTTAATTTCATGTAAATATCAAAGCCATGTTTCAAAAATTATGCACCCATAAGATCGTTTTGAAAATCTTCACGTTACCATAACCTATGTACATAATAGCATACTACGTCAAAACGACAGATTTATTATTGTTCACTTTATCAAAACCGAATTATACATTTTCACAGGAGTATGCTGGAATTTGGATTTTCACGAAAATCAAGTCTTATTCACATATTATGTTAGTCAAGAATTTTCTGTCATCTATTCCCCAAGACACAAATGTATATTTTTTACTTACTTTGGCACCTTGAGCAGTTTTGGCAAGGGACTTAACAATTTTCGGAGTGTTGTTCTGTTTTAAATGTTCGATTCGCAGTGGAAGTCTTTGCAGCAGCTGGGAAAACACATTACGCAATGAAATGTGTGACAAAATAATAGAAAAATTGTAAACACAAAATAACAGAAAAATACTAACTTTAAAATCTTTAAAATTTAAGTCCTTCTTTTGAAAACCTAACCTAAGTATTTTATAAAGACAGCAAAAAAACTACACCAATTAGGGAATCAGAGAGTTTGCAATAAATAGTCTTCATAATTCCCCCACCCATTTTGACCATCACTTCCAAATCAAACCCACCTTCATAACTTCAAGTATCAGCGCCATATTCTCGGACGACTTAGCATCAGCGAGCCATGCATTCATCACTTCCCAGCCACCTTGAGCCAAGAAATGCTCCAACACTTCACTTGATTCAGTGACACGAAGGATATTCAGGTAGACACATCGACTAACCAACTTGGTGGAGTCTTTCATCAACCTAACAAGTGCGCATTGTTTAGTTTTTAGTTAGTTTAACATTTTTATTTAATTTTTAGTTAGTTAAACATTTTTGAAAAGTTTAACATCTTTATTTAATTTTTAGTTAGTTTAACATTATTGAAAAGTTTAACATTTTTATTTAATTTTTAGTTGGTTTAACATTTTTAAAAGGTTTAACATTTTATTTAATTTTTAGTTGGTTTAACATTTTTGAAAGGTTTAACATTTTTATTTAATTTTTAGTTGGTTTAACATTTTTGAAAGGTTTAACATTTTTATTTAATTTTTAGTAGGTTTAACATTTTTTGAAAAGTTTAACATTTTTATTTAATTTTTTAGTTGGTTTCAGTTTACATTTTTTAAGTTTATTATTGAACATTAAATTGTGGGTATATAAAATGCAAGTTTTTACTCCATTTTAGATCCCAATATTTAAAATAACTGTTTATTTTTCAAAACCGAGTAAAACCATTCTTGTTTAAATAGTTCTAACGAGAATTGCAAAACCTATTTAATAGAAAGACGTCATCAAATAACACGTGTATAATTAGAATATTTACTTCACAATATTTCGCATTTCATCGACACCAATAACAGCTCCAGTCACATCGAGCATAGGAGATAGAGCTTGTAGTAAGGATAAGGGATCCAATGGTTGCCCCATCTGAAAAAATAACAAGAACAGTTGTTAGAATCTGATTTTCCCACAATCGATCCATCTTTAGTATAATATTGTGTTTGGCTGGATGGTTTTTATCAAGTGTATAAATCCTTGAATTAGATTTATTGTGGTGGGTAATGCATGATAATTGACGGAAATGCATCTAGATGTTCAGATTTAACAATTATTCTCCGATAACTTGTGCCCATAGTCCAGTTGCTTAACTATTGCATAAATAGTGTACATTGAAAACTATGGTTTTAGTTAATAAATCACTGGGTTCAGGTGAAGTTCATTAAGTGCCCAAGCACACAATCGAATAACATGGCTGGAGATCCTACTGCCCAGCAATGCACTATGTGAGCCAACTAAACTTACATTACTGCAATTTTAAAACTTTCTATTTTACCAGATGAGGCAATGTCAATACTTTTTTGTGTTATAGGCAAAAAACTTAGAGTTGATGTATAGTTAAACACACTGCAGTGGAAATGCTCACCTTCACATACATGGGATTTCCGTAAGATTGATTAATACAACTTTAATATCAAAATCTAACTTTTATTTTACCTACTATCTGTAAAGAAGAATAGGGATGGTTAGCAATGTTTTAAGAAGTGTTATTTTATAGACGAACATATTACACCCAAAAAAAACTTGAACTTGTTTTATTTTCTATTAAGATTATGTAATAAGTGGCTAATATGCATTAGTAACAGTAATGTTTCATCGTTTTTTTTGACACTTAAGTTTCTGTTGAATTGTTAGTCGATGATGGTCTTTTGGTGTATTTAAGGCTAGTTATTACTGGGATTAACTGCCTATTTCATTCGACAAAATTTGTGTCAAGTAAATGTTACACAAGTCGGGTCACTATCTACAAAAAAAGCTTAAGTCAAAGCTATAAACATAGCAAATTATGTCAGAATTCTTGATATTCGAAGTAGTAGTTATCATTTTCTTTGACTTAGTGACATTTAACTATAAACGAGAGAACATCGTTTAAATCGTTACATATAATCTTAAAAAGGACTGCAATAAACAGTGGACATCACATTTATAGTTTTCGTCCATAAAGATCGACTCGAATTATATTATTTCTTAAAATATTGAAGACCTTTTGGACTTCTGACTTGTGTAAAGTCAAGTCTGTGTAATATATAACTGATACAGACTATGCTGGGCAATGCTCATCCCATTGTTAAAGAAACTTTGAACCTTTGTGGTCGATACTAAAAGTATTTTTTATTGGTATCGCATTTCTGATTTAAAACCAATAAAACCCCATTTTCCATAGGTATATTGTCTTTAAATCTTGAAAGAAGAGTAAATTGATCAGGAACACAAATCGTCAGATAGAGAGAGTCATAAATTAAAGAATGGTGTGATAATGTTTTAGTATTTAATGATAATTGCTTCTTGTTCTGGTACCGAATGTACTCGTTAAAGGATTTACCCTAAGGTAACTTGTGACAGATAAAAGGAATTGATCAATGGCATCTATGGAAGTACTGGTCATACTACAATGGTCAAAGAGTTGAGCCATTCCTCAAGAAACCTCTTTTCTTCGGTATTTCTGTAATGTATGCACCAACGGCATATGCGGTAGTTTTCCAGCAAGAAACTTTTCGGTCAACCATGCAATGTATTGGTATTCCTGACAGAGATAAAAGAATTAGATATCAAGACAAAAGTTAATTTATTGTTAAGTAGGTCAGCTTAAATTCGTTAAGCTGAACTAATGAAGTTTATTTATTGATTTTGAACAGTCAAATTAACCTGATGAAGTTTTATTCATATATTTGCAAGTATTATTAATAACATTTCAATGTAACATTGTTACTTTACAGATACACACAGCACAGTGTAATAAAGAAATTTAAACCACAAGTCATACTAATATTTAAGTTTTAACACATGTAGATTAAATCACTTTTGAATACCTTATATGCTTGTACAACAAAGCATGATCTGTTACAGCCACATTAGGATTACACATTCAATCATATTTTCTCCTGGTGCATTGTTTAAGAATTAGGTATTTCCTTAATTATGTTTACTTTTAAGTTAATTGTTGTTTTAACAAAAAAACATTCTAGAATTTATTTAACCTGCCTGTACTTTTGTTTGTAGATAACTCGGGTCCATAAACCTAATACCGTTAGAGACCTACTAAACGACGCCATTCAGTTCTGCTGACATCATAAAGCCGCTTTTAAACGATCGATGTAAATGACGTGTTTCAGCGGTGACGTCGAAAAATATTCAGTAATCTTCTCGTTTAGAATGCTAGTTTCACGCGACAGAAGACCAATCGCTTTCTTCAGGTTGCAAAATTCCAATTTATCGCGTTCCTTTCGAATGTCTAGATACGTGCTTCGCGTTCGCTTGACAGACGCTTCTGAAATAAACTAGGTCAGCGACGTTATACACGTCAGTAACTGCCTTCTTTGTCCGCGAGGCAGGGCTCGAAAATAACAGCCGGCTAATCCAGATTGCAAACGAACCAGTCCGAAATTTGACACTGCGTTCGCACTACACGGCGATATTGCAAACATGGCCTAAAACAGAGGTGTAAACCTTACCGGCCTCCCACTCTACAAATTCTCTTGGGTTTCTTTAACGAAAAAAACGATTGGCCTGAATAACTCTTTTATGTATTATACCAGCAAGACTACTGGTAAGTTGTTCACCACAGACTTCTGAATGATCATATTGAATAATGCAGTATAGCATATTACCATCTCCTTAGGATTGTATCTCTATCATCGAGAAGTCAGTTGCGGTATTGCTTTTAACTTAATACCACCATCACCAACAAATAAGCAAACTGGTGGACAACGACCACTTATATGTCCTAATTTTCCCTAATTTTGTATTTCCTGCAGCCTCTCTTAATGAGGTCATTTGATTTTTGAGACCACAATGAAATTTAAAGGTAGCGGCCATATATTACAGAATCGCAATATAATCTTAGTAGATTATGAAACTATCCATAACAATTTCAACTTAGTACTATAGTAGAATAATCAATTTCAGGGTGTATTGGAGAAAGTATCATCAGATAATCTCAGGAATATCACAAAATGTTTCCACTCTACAGCAATGATATGTCATCGATTGGTTTCTAATATATTGCCATCAGCCCATCACTGTGGTATTCATTTAGGTGCTAGGCTTGTTTGAATTGTTTTCTCCTCTGTGAATTAAAAATAGCAATTAGATTAAAAGGTGATGATACAATACAGTAAAATGTCAGATTCTACTTTAATACCTATAATTTAGAGTAAAGTAATAAAATAATGTTTTTCTTTTCTTGTACTGAGGTTACATGGACTTCAATACCAAGTTGTAAGAACCACAGCCTGAATGGGCAAAATACAACATTAGACCATGGAAATTTGGAACTAAAAATATTTTGTCATAGAAATACAATTGCTTTGTCCTTTTAAAATATGGTTTGCTCAAATCTTAAAAAAATATATTTCAATTTGGTATCGCTTTGTAATCTAGAGTAAATTCTTTGGATTTCACTGCATTAAGTGCAAATGTAGGGTATAGGTAATTTCATCACTGTATTTGGTCAAATTTAATTATTGTTGGTTTTGTTTATTTGTTAATTAATTATCGCCGATGTTAATACAATTAAATTAAATTGACAAAAAGGTAAAGTGAAATAGGCTAGATAAGGTGTTTAGAAACTTTTTTAGTATTTAACCGTAAACAGATTGGCTCATAGTTAACAGTTATCCAATGAACAGCCTTGCAGAATATATTTCACTGAAAATGCATAAAAAAAACATTATAGCAAAATCGTCTTATTATCGGAATCATTTAATAAATAATACAACCAAGTTGTAGGGTAAATTATGCACATCGATACAATGAATGACATAATATGTATTGTTGCCACAAAACATTATGATCAATCAATCGAACAACACTAAGATGGTCTGTTACACAACTACGCGGGCACAACCAAGTAGGAAAACAATCTCACACATTTTAAACATGACATACCCGGGGCCAAAATCTGCGCAAGTAACACTCACGTGACGCAAACCGTGTATGTAAAAATTTGATCTTGCAAATAAAAAACTTATTAATGTTTAACTCCGGCTTTCTATTCAACCGGAGCATAGGGAAATAAAAAAACAAATCCTCATCATTGCGACCGTTTTTGTTAAACACATAGCGCAATCGAATACTGTAGTCTATAATACTACAGTATGATCATAAAAACAGTTGCAGTAAACAATTTACTCGCGTTGCTCACTTAAGCTTCACATAAGTGAATTCTTAGTCCCTCAAATTTGGAATTTTTGTCCTGATACAACACTCCCTAGTGGTTATAACGTCAGACATGTAATGCTCAGTCTGCAAGGTAAAAAAGCACTGGTTCAATATCCATTTCCAAATGACATGTCGAAGTAAGCAATTAACCATGGGGGTTAATGACTGCATGTCTGTGTAAGAACCTTATACAACAGACGCAGCCAGACAAGAATTACAAAACCTAAACTTTTACTTGTTTCATAATGTATATGTTTAAGTTTTTACTTTACTCTAAAACCAATATATTTTTAACTGAGCCATTAAACTCATTAAGAACATGTCGAGTTGCTAGTTTATACTGCTTATGGCATTGTAACAGGAACCCACACAGTTATAGGTGTGTATGTAGAACTTGCATAGTTTTAAACATTAACAATTAGGATTAGAGCGATTTGAAATATTAAGTGTTGTGATGTTTTATGGTTTTAAAATTTTCCTGGTGAAATAGGTGTATTTAAAAGTAAAAAGTGCAAGGCCTTGTAGATGTACACATACCAATACCAAAGGTTTAAATTTGCGAATATGCAGCGTTTTGCTTAGGCAAATATTTGAGTTTTGTTACACCCATAAACATTTAATAATAAATGATTTACATACACTTTACTCTTTTAATTATAAAAGAACATAAAAGCTAGAAACTAGCATTATTAAATTAAGAACACTTTATTTTATCAACCTTTTGTGTATATTTGGTCTATGCCTTTGAACTTGTTGGTCAAACTTTAAAACAAAGCAATAATGTCAGTACCAGGTAATGTTAAAATTGGCATACAATGTTAAATTTATTGTCAACTCATAATATAATTATAAAATAATCAAAGACAGAAAATGAATTGTTTTAAACGTAACTATCAAATCAAACTACAGTGCATTGATTGGAAACTACAGGACAATGAGAGAACTATGCAACATATATTAATAAAATCATTAACAAGAGTTTGCAAATGTCACCCAGGTGGTATTGTGCAGGTCATACAAACAGTACCATATTTGGCAATTCTAAAATAAACTCGTGTTTTCCCAAATTGTCTAACAATGGGTTAGATTTATATAAATTCAATTTGTCATAAACTATTTTTGCAAGAATACCATTTTATTATAACACACATAGTTTCAGAAAATTTTAAGCTGACATTTTATGTATTTTAACATCCACATTTTTGTCATATTTTATGAAATTATTCTTTAATTAAACTTATATACAAAATTGTTTGTAAGAAAGGGAAATATTTTACTATGTTTAATGATTTTAGCAATTTCTGCATTGCACATAGGTAAACAAGCCAGCGAAAAAGATGTTTATTTGTACAAGGATGCCAAAATTCATTCTGGAACACTGGTGGGAAATCATTTAATGTGAATTAAAATTTTGTTATATCATATTTGAAATATCACTTATTATGCAAAAATAATCTTAAGAAAATTAAGTTTTTTTGTCATAATGAAAGCTTTAATTTGGTTATATTTAGTTAATGATATGTTGCGACTCTCCTTTTTTTACAACATTATGCAAGCATCGCAAAGGATTTTTATGCGAAGTTAAAATAAAACAAAATATGTTTTAACACTCTCAATTGGCATAAAATGATTAATAACAATATATGTGTATATAATCAATAATAATTCGTAATTATAAACAGTGCCAAAAATACATTAAATTTCACACGAGTAAGAATTTACTCGCGTATGGAAGCTCATGCGAGTAAATCTTAATGCAATTAAACATGGCTTGTAACTCTGGTTTGTATGATGTAACAACTGTTTAAATCTGGTAATATAACAATCTGGTATTATAATTTTATTTGCAAGAGTAAATTTTAACTCGCACCGCGTGTGTCACGCTAGTGTTACTCGCACTGATTTTTGGCTCTGATTAAACAAGAAGTCTTTTATTTGTTTCGACTACAAAGTGATTCAAAATTAACCTGCAAAATCCAAATTTGAACTTAATGCAGCAATATCAGTTTAAATGCACAACAAACTTTTGACAACTAAACAGCATGTGCTCATGCTATGATGATAATTTATATGTTAGGTGCACATACTGACGATCAAACTGTCATTTTATGGAAAATTACTATTGGGAATTGTTGATATTTTTAAAACCATTTTTTACAAAATACAATGCATAAACCTTCGTAAGGTTTAACAAAAAAAGTGTGCGTTTCATACCACTATATGCATCTAAAAACGGTACCTCTAATACTACAGGAAGCGGCTTGGACCGAATGGAGCGCTTAAATCGCTTGGAGCGCTTACTTACTTAGTAATTACAAAG
>CH003229.1:484820-585613 GCA_000149265.1 Ciona savignyi | reverse complement strand
ACCGGGTTAGAATTACTTTCCATAGCAATCTAAGTGATCCAAGCGCTCCAAGCGGTCCTGTAGTATTTAGAGGCACCCCATTCTAAATGGTATATACAAGTATTTACTCTATTAGCTTGTCTGTTAAGCATTAAAATTTTAAGCAAAATTTAGTGTATGCTTAAGGGTAGAATGGAATATTCAGGTTTTAACTTTTATAGCTATGTGCCAAAAGATGCAGTCTCTGGCTTTAATTAGAAAATCTTGTAGCCTATGTTGGTTACATTAAAAAACAAAAGAAAATAAAGATATATATAAAAACAATGGTACATCTAATTACTACAGGATAGCTTAGAAGGTTAGGGTTCCAAGCGCTCCGGTATTAATTATAGGGTGAGGCACTTTAAAAACAAGTGTATGCTTGGTGAATCAAAGCCCAAGTAGACTTATATAAAACAACAAATTATGATGGTTCACTACAGTTATTAATTACTTAAAAACCCTAACGTGACTTACACTATTCTAATATATCAGTTAACGGCGTCTTATGTTACATGTTTGATCAAATCAAATAAAGTATTTAGCATATTAACTATTCAGAATTTATTTAAAACCACTTTCCGGGGAAAACTGCACACTAAAGTGAAGATTATGACATTAGTCAGTTTTAAACAAACGTGGGGTTGAAGTTAGGGTTGGTTCTGGGGTTAAGATTAGCTTTTATTGTGCAGTTTCCCTATTTTTATACTGAACAGTCCACAATCCATTTATAATAAACATTCTACCAACCTTTAAGTAGTCTGTGATCTTTACATCTTCGTGATAGCATCATTCACAATGTCATCCGAAGCATCATTAAATTGTAATGTCTAATCTAAATGGAGCCTTACATATCTGTACAATAATGTCATAAGCTTGTGTAGTCTTGGAGTAAACGTAATTGGTATTTCACTTTATATGTTATATGGCCTTATAGCACACACCATGATTAAGTAACATTTGTTTGGTAGAAATTGACATAGTAGTTTAAACTTTGTGGGAACGACAAATTATAGTAATTCGAACGCCACGCCCATTTAAATAAAAGACAACTCCACAGTCTCAAAATATGTTTTATTAACACGAAAACAACAGTAGTATACAACAATAAGATACAGTGTTCCAAAATAATTTAATATAACTCGCTGTCGCCTACATTAACAAATTAGCTGTAACCATCAGTGTTTGGTTGGTACAGCCGCACTGTTTACGTTATATTCTTTGCAATAAACTACAATTTACCCTCTAAAGTTAGAATTCCTTGCTTTCCCACCATGGATGTTAACTTCTTTAGTGAATAATACCCGTAAAAATTTGATAATTATCAATCTAAAAGTGTAACACAATACAATCGAAGAAACACACTGCTACCTCGGAAAAGCCAGCACGACAATGGCTGACGAGAGTCTAAATCACATATCATTCGTGAGATTGTGATCACCTAGAAAAGAATTTGATTGGTTAAATTTGTCACGTGGTTTACGTCACGACTCACGAACTTTGACCTTTGGTGAAAAGTTAACGATTGTTTTTTCTGTGAGCACTTCATAGATATCTTAACTATTTAGATCAGAAAAACATTTAATTGATGTAATTTAACATAACTTTAATACAACCGTCATAAATAAATTCTAAACTTCAATTATATATATACCTGAAAGTTTCCATTTAACCCAAGGAATTATCATTGCAACCAAAAATTAATATTTTGTTTAGTATAAAAAATAATTCACTTTTAAATTTTAAAAGTAATTAATAAACTTTAAAAATCGCTAGCAAATGTGTTTAATTGGCGTCTGACAAGTAAATTATAGCGTTGTGGGTCCGACAGATTAGTCGAGTGGTTTAGTGCGAATAATATAATTTTTTGATTGGTATAGCCCCCCATTATGACGTCTGAGGTCTGATGTACTAGTCATGTCATTTTTATTATTGTGAGTTCATATTATTTTACGATTGTTATTTGGTGCGGATGAATATTACTTTGAATAAATTTGTCCGACCGATTAGTCTGGTGGTTTATTGGTCGCCTTTTAGCCAAAGGGTTCAGGTTAGAAACTGATCGCTTGTTAGTCGATTGTGTCCTTGGGCAAGGCACTTTACGGACATTGGCTAAACCCAGCAGATTTATGGATTCTACTAAATTAAAGTTACTCACACAACACATTGCAATAGCTCCGGTAACCTGACGGTGAGCGCGAGGTTATCTGACGATTTCCCGTGTGTTAACCCATTGGTTTTCCCATTCACGAGGATAATATATCCTACCCTTTCAAATTTCCTTTAGCAAGGAATAAAAATGATTAAGAAAACGCCTATCTGGTAAGTGGTTTGCAATTCAGCCGTGTGGTATTTACAAATTTACCCTCAAGATTTCCTGATTACCTGTAGGCCTAATAATCAAGTATAAACTTCACTTTAAAATCTCTATTCTATTAATATATATAATTTACTAATTATATATATTAATATAAGAAAGTATTTTGTTGTCTAACTTAAAACGAACCGATCAGCCCAGAAAGTAATGCGCAAAGAATTTCCCCAGCACCGACGTTTTATAGTAAAATCTTTTTGAATGCACAGGGTAATATTGCATTATATAAGTTTTATAATATTTTGTACATTTGATTTACCCCAATCGTTCGCAAATGCAATTCAACACAGATTAACCACTGCATATCTAATGCCCGACCAATTAGTCCGGTGGTTAAGTGCTACGCCTTTCATCCGAGAATTTTCAGGTTCGAAACCGGTTGCTTAGTAGTCGGTCCTGAACCCAGCGGTTTAATGGGTTTTACCAAATTAAGGGAACGTGTGAATCAACACACTGTAATCCTAATTGATTTTAAGTAAGGTCTGGTTCAACTTGCCGCATCCGCCTTTAACTTTTGTATATACTCCTGTGAGCGATTTCAAACTTTGCTTAAATATGGAAATTAAATATGCAGTTCTAATTTGTAGACATATTAACACATTGGTAACCGGCGGTGTGACGATAGTCGTATTTCAGGATCTAAAAAATCAGCATCGCAAATTCACTACTACCTAACAGTGTTATCGTAAAACATTGTCACCTCAAAACAATGTCAGCTAAAAAGGTTGTACCGTAAAATAATGTTACTTTGAAAAGCAATGATGCCTTGAAATATTGTCACCCTAAAACAATGTATCTTAGAAAAAAAATTGTTACCGCAAAACATTGTTATCGAAAAAAAATTGTCACTTCAAAACAATGTCAGCTAAAATGGTTGTACCGTAAAATAACGTTACATTGCAAAGCAATGATGCCTTGAAATATTGTCACCCTAAAACAATGTATCTTAGAAAAAACATTGTTACCGCAAAACACTGTTATCGAAAAAAAATTGTCACTTCAAAACAATGTCAGCTAAAATGGTTGTACCGTAAAATAACGTTACATTGCAAAGCAATGATGCCTTGAAATATTGTCACCCTAAAACAATGTATCTTAGAAAAAAAATTGTTACCGCAAAACACTGTTAAAACAAAAATGGTATCCGCAGAACAATAAAAGCAGAACGTATAAGGATTGTTTACCACAACCTTTCAAAGTTGGATCTACGGAATAAAGTAGTACACAACCGAAATCTGAAAAACATTGCATGGAGAAATGACTGTATGAATAGAAGGATAATTAGTTGGCCGAAACGGCGTATTCTGGAATCGTAATGTTATACAAGGTAATTAGGCGTTCTATTGTCTGCGTCTGTTTGACGTACTTTATTTGGCATTTGATTACCGGGCAATCGGCGTAAACACGAGAGCAGTTTCGTGAGTTCTTCGCACAGGAGCAATCGTTGAATTTTGTTCCTGATTTTTTAATCAATTAATTTGTCGTTCAGTTTTGTGTATTATTTGTTCCTGGTGCAATGTAGCCTAATTGCTAATGATTAATTGTCTTTATATTAAAGTTTAAGCTCTGTTTGTGTATTTATTTAAATTGGAAGCAACGGAAGCAATGAAAGCACTGGAAGGCAGCTTGGCAAACATCACTATCGGCATTGTCGGGTTTACAACAAAAAGGAGTTTTCCCGCAACGGAGCAACAACAGGTAAAATTGATTTCCAGCCTTGTGTAACAGGATAGGATATTCATGTTATCCCCGCAACACACGGTCAATCGTCAGATCACCTCGCGCCTACCATCGGGTCACCGAAGCTATTGCAATGTGTTGTGTATGATTCAAACGTTTACTCATTTCGGTAGAACCCATTAATCCACTGAGGTTTGGCAATGTCCGTTAAGTTCGATTCCCAAGAACACAACCGACTACAGCTAGCGACCAGTTTCGAATCTAAAACCCTTCGACTTAAGACATGAGTGATCACGTGTATGTTCGGTAAGCTGACGAGTTTCGGTTCAATTCTCAATCTATCCGTTACTGTCCACTAAACTGTGAGGTCTTATGCATGGACAACAATTTTAACTGTCGCTGCTTCTCGGCGACGTGTTGGAAATTTAAATCTGACAACGCGATATCCCGTGGCGTTCCCATATTTACCATTTTTCCATTACCCCGTTTTCATATGGGAATATCATAACGATATCCAAATAGAAGACACAAGGGACGTTTTTTCCCGAGAATAACCTGCGCATTTAACTTGTCTTAATTTCGGTATATCATACGTGTATAAAATATATTTACTTTAACGCGTTATGTCTTGTTCGATCAAGGTTATTTCGAGATCGATTTAACTCGGGGTATTATTCTATAATCAGTTTTCCGATAGATTAGTCTATTGATTTCGTGTGTCGCCTTTCAGCTGAAGGGCCTCACGTACGAAACTGGTCGTTAGTTATTCGATTGTGTCCTTGGGAAAGGAACTTAACGGACATTGCCTGAACCCAGTGGATTAATAGGTTCTACTAAATTGAAAAAACGTCTTAATCATACACAACACACTACAATAGCTCCGGTATAACCCGACTGTGAGCGCGAGGTGATCTGAGGATTACCCGCATGTTGACCCCCTTGGTTTCCCATTCACAAATATCCTATCCCATCTTAATTAGTGGTTGTTTTTTACAGATCGTGCTGGCATGCGTTGTGGCAATTCTTGGGCTTTGGAGCACGCTTGGAAATATTTTAACTATCTTAGCGATCACTATACCAAAACGTATGATGATAAAGTGCAACTACTTCATTCTTAGTCTCGCCATTTCTGATCTCATATCTGGTCTCATCGCTTCTCCGCTGTGGCTTTATAGAAGGTTTGATTATTTCACTCTCAAATTAGATGATAACACGAAATCGTTTCCTTAAACATCTTAAAAATTCCTTAATCATTTTAAAAATCCTTAATCATTTTAAAAATCCTTAATAATCTTAAAAATCACATCTTAAAATCACTGTTCTACAGAACATGGGGATTTAACGACTGGGCTTGGGGAGATTTTCTCTGCAAGTTGTTCTGGTTTGTAGATGAATCCACCTCATACTGTACAGCTCAACATATTGCTTTGTTCGCGATGTGGAGACTGCTCGGCGTAAAGTGGCCATCGTACTTTGAAAGTACAAAGAAAAGGTTTTCAAATCTGGATAGATTGTGTTTTTTATACTGGTTATAAAAGAATAGCTAATAGGCCGCTAATGTACGGTCGTGTGGCCGAATGGTTAACGCAACCGATACTTATAGCGACCTATAGAAAAACGCCCATCATGGGTTCGTAACTTGGCTCGGTAAAAAAGGTAAAAAATAACAAGCTACCGATGTACGGTCGTGTGGCTGAATGATTAACGCAACCGGTATATGATCAGTTTGTTAATATTGGTTCTTTCCAGTGGAATGTATAATAAGGTGTGGTGGTAAAAAATATCAGGTAATACAATAAATCGGCTAGTGTATACACGAAACGATATCTATGGACAAATCATTATACTAAAAAAATGTATATATATATATGCTTTACACTTCGAATATACATTACAGGACGTTAGCTTTAGCTCTGTTGTTTATTTGGTTTATATCAATCGTGTTTGGTGGATTCGTGTTCTCTTCTTTCTACGAAGTGGCCGATAAGACCGACGCCGATGTCGGTAGAAGCTGGCCTTTGTGCTCGATACGCATCAGGGATAATGGGTACGACGTCGGATGTGTGGCCGAATGATTATCGCGATAGATTCATACTCAGAATTCTATAAAAAAAACATTTTAAATAACAAGCCAATGGTAGGTTCGAAACTTCATATGCCTTAACTCGAGTCAGAACTTTAAAATGACTTGACTTGACTCGAGGCATAACTTCTAAATGACTTGACTTCACTCGAGTCAGAACGTTAAAATGACTTGACTTCACTCGAGTCATTCCTTCAAACTGACTTGACTCGCCTCGAGTATTTTAAGAAATGACTTTGGTTTATTCGAGTTAGTTTATATTGCTCGATTTTTAGATAAACGTTCTAAAGTTCAGTAAAACGATCAGTCACTTTGTTTACATATCCAAGAAGTCTGACTTGAGTTTGGCTTTCGGAAACTTTACTTGACTTGTGACTTTTAAATTTGCTTGATTACAACTATATCCAACCTCTATACCAGTGCTTTGCACCCCTTTTCACTAAAAATGCACATTTAGAAACTAAATTTGTCGACACGTTGCAGTCAAAATTGTACAACGGGAGGTCTTCTGACAAGCTATATGTATACATGATATTATATTAGCTAAGGGTCTGACAGCAGTGATATTCAAAGTTTCTAAAATATAAAATCCTTTTTTTATCTCGTAAAAACTGCGTTAAAAACATTTTCCCGCGGCATGTCTAGCATTGTCTTGCGGCACACTGGTCGCGGAACAGTGATCTATACGATCCATATAAACTTCAGTTGTTATCCCTCTTGCTTAAGTTATTACAATATATTAGATCATATGGCTTAACTGACCAATACCCAACTCACGTATATATGCACGTTCCCAGAGTTTCTCAGCATCGAGTATACTACACCTTTTCATCGACGACGTTTATGTTCATTCCCATGACCATGCTTCTTCTATCGTCATCTCTTATTGTGCGAGAGCTGTTTTGCCGTTCCCGGGTTAATGTACTCAAAAGTAAGCAAAGGAAATTGAAAGGTGAGTGTATAAGGGAGCAGTATTAACTAGTTTGCAAATGACCAATCGCTTTTGTAGTAAGCGTCATTGTCACTGCATACCGATTCGAAGCAGTATGCCATATTAATGGGTTTAATATCTGTTGTGCAATGCGTTTTTTTGTTTCTGCCCAGACATATCGTCCAATCGTAATTGGAACAGTCAAAAATAAAACAACTAACTTTTTCGTTGAAATACCGGGTCCAGTCACTCCGATGTCGAAATAAAAAAGAGCAAGAATTAAAAATATTTGCAAACATCTCCTGCACACCAACGGCCACATTAGGCTATACTTGAAATAGCTTCAAGTCTCCTACCATACATCAATCGAAATAGAAAATCGATATAAGCTTTTTTATGGTTACGCACTTAAAAAAATAAGAACCCTCAATATAATTTAAAAATAGTACTAATCATTCACAAATTACACAAAGTTAACTCGTTTAATAACCCACCAGAAAGAAGAGCGGCAGCTCAAATCGCCTTAATTTCTGCTTCTTTCTTGATTGGCTACATTCCAATGACGGCATATGTTATGTGGACAACAAGAACGAAGGATAAAGATAAAATGTAAGAATATTTGTCATGTGGAAACCACCCGCACGTCAATATCTATGAGTGTAACCTGTTTTGGGGAGATCCCCGTGAATGGGAACAAGGGGGCACTTGTTGATAAAATTGGGGGCGTTTAACAGAAATTCCAAACAACGTAATGGTAATTTTGACAAAAAAAAACAGATGATTCAAATTCCCACACAATTTTAAAAAAATATTGATTTCGGCGATTTGACCACTTTTTACCGCTTTGGTACTTTCAATTGTGTACAGGTTTTCGGCCACCTAATCGTTTTCTTACATTTAAATTTCAAGGTTAGATTACTGGTTCCACGTAGCCGCTTACTTTTGCCTTCGTCTGTCGGAATGTTTCAACCCAGTGGTGTACAACATTGCCTCTGCGAAGATGCGAAAAGCATCGATGGAAATTTTGTACCGGATAAGGTACGTAGTTGCCAGCATTTTAAAGTAAAGCCGATTGCTATATGTCTGCATCATAATAATATTATGGCGAGGTGGAAATCACATTTACCCGCCAGGGGCCACCTTAGCCTTAAGAATAGTGTGCCATCGAACATGTGCCCGAATGGTTAACGCGACAGATACATATACAGATTTCCAAAAAATGCGATGACGAACACATCACGGTTTCGAAACCTAGACCGGTAAAAAAAAACAAAAAAACATAACTATATCAATAATAGGCTAGGATATTCAGGTTTTATCCCCTTAATGTGATGGAAAGGACCGTTATCACACGGGCAATCGTCAGATCACCCCACGTCCACCGTTGGGTTACAGGAGCTATTGCATTATGTTGTGTATGATTGAGATATTACCCACCACTCCGTTCGTTAAACTTTCGCTCAGTTTCTTTTGCTCAAGGACACAACATACTTATGAGCAGTAGTTTGTAAGTCCACACGGCACATATTGATAGATGTAACACAAACATAAAGTTATACTATACGAGGTGGCTTATATTCTCAAAACAGCTTAATAATTCCGTAATGATTGCAGGACGAATCAATGGAACAGGGAACAGACACCACGGATGCCCAAAAAATGTTTCACGCCACGACTGTAAGATGAAAAGGGATTTGTTGTATCTGTCCACATTGTCGTCAGTTCGCATTTTACACAGACAGATGCATAATCCTTAATGTAAAACTGCGGAAGGTCGTATCTAAAATCTTCGGTTTTCGAATATTTGAAACTGAACTAAAAAACGTAACAAAATGTTCAATAGCCTTAATGCTAAACTGTTATTTGAAGGGCAACTGTTGTCACTAGCCATCGTCTCACTGTCTTCCTTTTTATTCCATTTATTTAAATCAGTGTTTTTCTTAATGGGCTCAGTTTCGATTCCATGATATTGTCGTAACTAAGTCCGTTTTTATACCGAGGTATATAAATCATCTGCGTTAACCATTCGGCCACACCACCGTTCCCTTTTTTATATATTTTTTTTAAGTGGGTTGGATGAAGCAGTGTTTTTAACCTGTTGGTCTTTACAGACCCTTAGTTGCCGCCAAAGCAGCCACAGATCTCGTAAAAAAATTTATAATTTAGTTTATAATTACTAACTTGTCATTTTTAATTTACTGGATTTTTATTTTAATTACTTTTCGCAGAGGTACAGGTATCAAGTTTATTTATCATCTTTCAGTCATTTGTCACATTTTTCCTTTGGAATAAACATTTTGCCTTTATTTAAAAACATTCTGTTTATTTACAATGGGTTATTACCACGAGCTATATTGCATTGTGTTGTCTTTGAATTAATGTTACTTTAATCTGGTAGAACCCACGCATTCCCTGGGTTAAGGCAATGTCCGTTCAGCGCCTTGCCGAAGGACACCAGTTTTGAACATGTCGTCGTTCAACCGAAGAGTTGCAGATACGACACTGGTAACTATAGCTAGTCGCTTGTGTTTTTGGGCACTTATCGGACATTGCTTGAACCCAGCGGAATATCCAAAAACATAATTATCCCATCCTATCCTTGGTGCAACCATTTACCAATGTTTAAAATATGCGAGCCTGACCGCAGCGCACCCAACTAGTCGGTTGTGTCCTTGGGCAAGACACTTAATGAAAACTTGCTTGAACCCTGTAGATTAATGGTTTCTACTAAATTGAAGGAACGTCTGAATCATACACAACCCACTTTAATAGCTCCGGTAACCCGACGATGGGTGCGAGGTGATTTGACGATTGCTTGTGTGTTAACCTGCTTGGTTTTCCCATTCACAGATAAAAGCACTAATTCATATCAAATTCGATAGATCTCGCTATACTCGATAAGTGGCGCTATACAACGAGGCCATTATTTAAAACTTTTGGCAAGGTCGTGTGGCCGAATGGTTATTGCAACCGATACATATAACATCTGTATAAAAAAACAGCTTTAGGGCTGATTCCATCATGGGTTCAAACCTTCGTCCGGTAAAATAAACAATTGTTTAGAACATTTGGCCAAATGGTAAATGCGACCAATCCTTATAACGACTCCTATACAAAAACCTTCCCAGTGGTGAGTTTATCGAGGAAACTTGGCTTGGAAAAATTAAAATTCTTAAGAACTTTTCCATACCAATAGATATGGGATAACACATCGAGTGTATTAACATATCGATTATAATTATTTACCATTGTAGTTCGTTTTCACAAATTTGCGTTTATTCAGCAAAGTTATTCTATTTTCATAGCTGAGCACGTCTCAAGAACTTTATCATCTTTTGATTGACAGCTATAAAAAGATCTCATAGTTTGGCTTCACAACAGGACGTAATCTGTTATAGAATCGTGAAAAGGTTTTCCTGCGAAATTCTGAAAGGGAAGTATTCAAAGGATCGTGCATTGGCAGGATTATTGGAAGGATATTTTCAGAACGGGTTTGGTTGCTCTCAGCATAACAGGATGTTGTGAAATCGTGAAGGATTTGTCTAGAAGATTCTACAAGGGAAGTCATTAGATGATCGTGCAGTGCATGGGTAGGATGTTTCCAAAGCGATGAAGCAAATTTTTATCGGTTTTCTGCACCGCTGTAAACGTCTTCTGCACCGCTGCATAGCCGTTTTCTCGTAATCAAAGTCAAACTTTTTAAAATACCTCCTATTAGTCTGGTAGATTAATGCGTCGAGTTTCATACGATAGGTCGCAGATTCGAAACTGGTCACCAGCTAGTCGATTGTGTCCTTAAGCAAAACAATTAAGGAAAATTTGCTATGAGATAACACACCGTATATAATTTCTAATCATTGTAGTTCGTTTTTACAAATTTGTCCTTTTGAGCAAAGTTATCCTATTTTCATAGAAAAGCACGTGCCAAGAACTTTATCATCTTTTGATTGACAGCTATAAAAAGATCTCATAGTTTGGCTTCACAACAGGACGTAATCTGTTAAAGAATCGTAAAAACGTTTTCCTGGGAAATTCTCAAAGGAAAGTTTTCAAAGGATCGTGCTTTGGCAGGATCATTGGCAGAATATTTCAAAACGGGTTTGGTTGCTAATAGCATAACAGGATGTTGTGAAATCGTGAAGGATTTTTCTAGAAGATTCTAAAAGGGAAGTCATTAGATGATCGTGCTTTGCATGGGTAGGATGTTTTCACCACCATCGTAGAAAATTGTTTTCGTTTTTTCTGCACCGTTGCAAACGTCTTCTGCACCACTGCATAGCCGTTTGCTCATAATCAAAGCCAAACTCTCAAAATTCCAAATAGTCTGGTGGATTAGTGCGTCGCGTGTCAACCGAAAGATCGCAGCTTCGAATCAGGTCACCAGCTAGTCGGTGGTGTTCTTGAGCAAGACAATTAACGGAAATTTGCTTGTACCCAGCGTATTAATGGGTTTTATTACATTAAAGGAACGTCTATATCATACACAACACACTGCAATAGCTCCGATAACCCAAAAGGTTATCACAACCGATACATATACCATCTGTGTTAAAAACAATTTTAGGACTGAGGCCATCATGTGTATAAACCTTCGTCCGGTATAATAAACGAATTAATTTGTGTTTCAAAGAAATTTTAAAACCGATTTAATCGTAAATCTCCCAGATCTTTTTACGAGTTCACAACAGATTACATTCTGTCATAAAGTTCTTCCAAAAGATCCCAGTCCCGTTTTGAGAAGATCCAATGTGTAGCTTGATCGTATGATCACTTCCCTTTCAGAAGCTTTAAGGCAAAGACCATTTCACGACTCCACAACCGATTACGTCCTGTTATGGCAAACCTAAAGCTATTTTCATGGCTGTCAATCACTCAAAAGGGGATACAGGAAACGGCCAATGTGCCGTGTTGGGTATAAATAGAATAAACTTGCTAAAAGAAACACATTCGTATATACGAACTACAAAGGTAAAAGTTTTATATTTAAGTTTTTAACGGATATTTACGGTAGATTTTTCAGATGAACAAGTCACTTCTTGTACTTATGCTTGCCATTGCGCTTGTGGTGCTGAGCGCAGAAACCGACGCATGGTTGAGTCGTCATCGTCGACGTACGAGACGCAGACGCCGCCGGTACAACGAAGCACAGGACTCTGTTCAATCTTCAGGTATGCTGTATTGCACTACTGTTGCCACGTAGTTTCGATCAGTATTTGGTCATTTGTCAGATAAGTATGGCCAGGTGATTTAGATGTTGCCTCTAATACCGATCGAATCGAATAGTTATTTACCTCACAGAATTGTCATTAAAACTGCCAAACTTAAGTAGTCGGAGTCACCTTTTAGTCAAAGGGTTGCATATTCGATACTAGTCGCTAGCTATTCGGTTGTGTCCTTGGGCAAGAAACTTAGAGGAAATTGCCTGATCCCAGCGGAATAATGGGTTGTACTAATTTAAACGAACGTCTTAATCATACACAAATAGCTCTGGTACCCGACGGTGGGCGCGAGGTGATCTGACGATTGATTGTGTGTTAACCCCCTGGTTTTGACAATACCGGGGATAAACATAAACATCCTATCCTATCCTCTATGGCTAAGCTATCCAATGGATCCCATTGGGTCGTTAAAAATACATTATAACCATGTTATTCATTCCAACCTGACCATTCATTTTCCCGCGTCATTATTATTACAGATACAGATGCTGTAGATGAAGACGATGAGCAACAACTGGACAACTAATACTTGTAAGATGGCAACTTTTAATTTATGTTCATTTACAAACTTGGTCGAATGGATTTCATATCCCTGTGTTTTTTTACAGAACAGTCGATTCAATATCGTGTCCAGTTTCATTGGAAGTCAAATAAAATATAAAATGGTAACCTTGAAGTGTTGTGTTGTTATTACATATGCGTGACGCGAGTTGGTTTCAAAATGGAAAGTTGTCGTAAGAAGGTTTTAATGTACATACGCGTAAACTTGTTCAAACCTCAAACCAAAAGTCGCATCGAGCATAAAGCATGGCAGTAACTATATTTTGTTAAAAAGCGTTATAAAATAGGTGTTGAAATTATTATAAATGGAATCGATTTAAAAAGTTGTAAATTTCCAAACATCTGCCAACATCTACCTCTTACGCCGTTCTGATGTGTTTTGAAATCTTCCTCTAATCTTATTCAGAACGAATAAATACATTTAGTAACACTACTAGTAAGAAAAAACATTTAATACAAGTTATATTGATATTGTGGTTGTTAAGGATACGGTGTAATACAAAGATTCTACAAGAGAAGTTATTAACTAATCGTGCCGTGCATGGGTAGGATATTTTCATTATCGTAGAAAATCGTTTTCGTTTTTCTGCACGTTTCCTTGTAATCAAAGTCAAACTTTATAAAATTCCAATTAGTCTGGTGGTTTATAGTGGGTCGAATTTTAAGCGAAAGGTCCTCGCTTCGAAAGTGGTCACCAACTAGTCGGTTGTGTCCTTGGGCAAGACACTTAATGAAAACTTGCCTGAAACCTGTAGATTAATGGTTTCTTGCTTGTGTGTTAACCTGCTTGGTTTTCCCATTCACAGATAAAAGCACTAATTCATATCAAATTCGATAGATCTCGCTATACTCGATAAGTGGCGCTATACAACGAGGCCATTATTTAAAACTTTTGGCAAGGTCGTGTGGCCGAATGGTTATTGCAACCGATACATATAACATCTGTATAAAAAAACAGCTTTAGGGCTAATTCCATCATGGGTTCAAACCTTTGTCCGGTAAAATAAACAATTGTTTAGAACATTTGGCCAAATGGTAAATGCGACCAATCCTTATACCGACTCCTATACAAAAACCTTCCCAGTGGTGAGTTTATCGTGGAAATTTGGCTTGGTAAAATTAAAATTCTTAAGAACTTTTCCATACCAATAGATATGGGATAACACATCGAGTGTATTAACATATCGATTATAATTATTTACCATTGTAGTTCGTTTTCACAAATTTGCGTTTATTCAGCAAAGTTATTCTATTTTCATAGCTGAGCACGTCTCAAGAACTTTATCATCTTTTGATTGATAGCTATAAAAAGATCCCGTAGTTTGGCTTCACGACAGGACGTAATCTGTTATAGAATCGTGAAAAGGTTTTCCTGCGAAATTCTGAAAGGGAAGTATTCAAAGGATCGTGCATTGGCAGGATTATTGGAAGGATATTTTCAGAACGGGTTTGGTTGCTCTCAGCATAACAGGATGTTGTGAAATCGTGAAGAATTTTCCTAGAAGATTCTACAAGGGAAGTCATTAGATGATCGTGCAGTGCATGGGTAGGATGTTTTCAAAGCGTTAAAGCAAATTTTTATCGGTTTTCTGCACCGCTGCAAACGTCTTCTGCACCGCTGCATAGCCGTTTTCTCGTAATCAAAGTCAAACTTTTTAAAATACCTCCTATTAGTCTGGTAGATTAATGCGTCGAGTTTCATACGATAGGTCTCAGATTCGAAACTGGTCACCAGCTAGTCGATTGTGTCCTTAAGCAAAACAATTAAGGAAAATTTGCTATGAGATAACACATCGTATATAATTTCTAATCATTGTAGTTCGTTTTTACAAATTTGTGCTTTTTAGCAAAGTTATCCTATTTTCATAGAAAAGCACGTGCCAAGAACTTTATCATCTTTTGATTGACAGCTATAAAAAGATCTCATAGTTTGGCTTCACAACAGGACGTAATCTGTTATAGAATCGTGAAACGGTTTTCCTGGGAAATTCTCAAAGGGAAGTATTCAAAGGATCGTGCTTTGGCAGGATCATTGGCAGGATATTTCAAAACGTGTTTTGTTGCTAATAGCATAACAGGATGTTGTGAAATCGTGAAGGATTTTTTTAGAAGATTCTAAAAGGGAAGTCATTAGATGATCGTGCTTTGCATGGGTAGGATGTTTTCACCACCATCGTAGAAAATTGTTTTCGTTTTTCTGCACCGCTGCAAACGTCTTCTGCACCACTGCATAGCCGTTTGCTCATAATCAAAGCCAAACTCTCAAAATTCCCAATAGTCTGGTGGATTAGTGCGTCGCGTGTCAACCGAAAGATCGCAGCTTCGAATCAGGTCACCAGCTAGTCGGGTGGTGTTCTTGAGCAAGACACTTAACGAAAATTTACTTGAACCCAGCGTATTAATGGGTTCTATCAAATTAAAGGAACGTCTTAATCATATTCAACACACTGCAATAGCTCCGATAACCCAAAAGGTTATCACAACCGATAAATATACCATCTATATAAAAAACAGTTTTGGGGCTAAGGCCTTCATTGGTTCAAACCTTCGTCCGGTAAAATAAACTAATGAAATAATTTGTATTTCAACAAAATTTCAAAACAGATATATTTAAAGAATCTCCTGAATCGCTTTACGATTTCACAACAGATTACATTCTGTCATAAAGTTCTTCCAAAAGAGCCCAGTCCCGTTTTGAGAAGATCCAATGTGTAGCTTGATCGTATGATCACTTCCCTTTCAGAAGCTTTGAAGCAAAGACCATTTCATGACTGCATGACAGATTACGTCCTGTTGTGACAAAACCTAAAGCTATTTTCATGGCTGTCAATCACTCAAAAGAGGATACAGGAAAAGCTCAATCTGCCGTTTTGGGTATAAATGGAATAAACTTTCTCGAAAAACACATTCGTGGAAACGAACTACAAAGGTAAGAGTTTTATATTTAGGTTTTTAACGGATATTTACGGTAAATGTTTCAGATGAACAAGTCACTTCTCGTACTAATGCTTGCCGTTGCGCTTGTGGTGCTGAGCGCAGAAACCGACGCGTGGAGGCGTCGTCGTCGTCGTCGTATCAGCCGCAGACGCCGCCGCTGGTACAACGAAGCACAGGATTCTGTACAATCTTCAGGTATGCTGTATTGCACTACTGTTGCCACGTAGTTTCGATCAGTATTTGGTCATTTGTCAGATAAATATGTCCAGGTGATTTAGATGTTGCCTCTAATACCGATCGAATAGTTATTTATCTCACAGAATTGTCGCTCAAACTGCCAAACTTAATGGCTGCGTTTCTTACGGATATTTGCTTGGATCTAATCCGATAGATTAGTTTGGTGGATTAATGCGTCTTAATAATTAGTGGAATAAAGGGTTGTACTAAATTGCAAAAAAAGGTCTGAATCATTCACAACACTCTGTAATAGCTCCGGTAACCCGGCGGTGGGCGCGGAATGATCTGACGATTGTCTGTGTGTTAACCCCCTGGTTTTCCCATTCACGTGATAAACACAACTATCCTATCAAATGGATCCCATTTAGTCGTAATAAATACATTCTAACCATGTTATTCATTCCAACCTGACCATTTATTTCCTCGCGTCATTATTATTACAGATACCGATGCTGTAGATGAAGTCAATGAGCAACAACTGGACAACTAATACTTGTAAGATGGCAACTTTTTATTTATGTACAGTTACAAGCTTTTAAACCTGTCGAATGAATGTCATAATCCTGTGTTTTTTTTTACAGAACAGTCGATTCAATATCGTGTCCAGTTTCATTGGAAGTCAAATAAATTATGAAACATAACCTTGAAGTGTTCTCTTGTTATTACATATGCGTGACGCGAGTTGGTATAAAAATGGAAGTTGTCGTTATAAGGTTTTAATGTACATACGCGTAAACTTGTTCAAACCTCAAACCAAAAGTCGCATCGAGCATAAAGCATGGCAGTAACTATATTTTGTTAAAAAGCGTTATAAAATAGGTGTTGAAATTATTATAAATGGAATCGATTTAAAAAGTTGTAAATTTCCAAACATCTGCCAACATCCACCTCTTACGCCGTTCTGATGTGTTTTGAAATCTTCCTCTAATCTTATTCAGAACGAATAAATACATTCAGTAACACTACTGGTAGAAAAGAACATTTAATACAAGTAATATTGATATGTGGTTGTTAAGGATACGGTGTAATACAAAGATTCTACAAGAGAAGTTATTAACTAATCGTGCTGTGTATGGGTAGGATATTTTCATCATTGTAGAAAATTGTTTTCGTTTTTCTGCACGTTTCCTTGTAATCAAAGTCAAACTTTATAAAATTCCCATTAGTCTGGTGGTTTATAGTGGGTCGAATTTTAAGCGAAGTGTCCTCGCTTCGAAACTGGTCACCAACTAGTCGGTTGTGTCCTTGGGCAAGACACTTAACAAAAACTTGCCTGAACTCTGCAGATTAATGGGTTTTATCAAATTGAAGGAAAGTCTGAATCATACACAACCCACTTCAATAGCTCCGGTAACCCGACGATGGGTGCGAGGTGATTTGACGATTGCTTATGTCCGCCCGGTTGGTCTAGCGGTTAAGTGTCCGCCCGGTTGGTCTAGCGGTTAAGTGCGTCGCCTTTCAATCGAAAGGTTGCAGGTGCGAAACTGGTCGCTAGCTAGTCGGTTGTGTCCTTGGGCAAGGCACTTTACGGACATTGCCTGAACCCAGCGGATTAATGGGTTCTACCAAATTGAAGGAACGTGTCTATCATATACAACACACTGCAATAGCTCCGGTAACCCTATGTTCGCCATTACTACCCTTGATAAAAATCGTGGCCAATTTCTTTACTATCTTCTAGCAGGCCAGTCTGGTATTCTCAAAGCCTGAAGAAAATCGACGAGACCCTTCGTAGGAAGTAGACCCTATATCTAGATATTTGTTCGACCAAATAGCTTTTTTAATGTTGGCGGTTAAATGTTTTACCTATTAGTCAAATGGGTGAAAGTTTGGAGATCTTTATTCATTTGCTTAGTTCAGGCTTGTGTAAGCGCCTATTGCTTGCACTAAATCTGGCCTGAGGTTCCCCAACAAACAGACCTCAGCCAAAACTCCAATGACTCGCAACGACTCTTTACATACTGATTCGTCATACATGCCTGGAGATATGGCTCCAAACAGGCAGTGCTGAGGACCGCAATCCAGGATACGTTTCTGATAATAAAATAACCAAAAATAAATTTACACATTTAGCACCCCTTCTTTATTTTTGGCCTTTATCGGGGCAAGTGCATTTGGCCGCTCGTCGCTAAACCAAAAGGTCACTTTAGGCTGTCCTTCGAGATTGTAAAGTCGGTGCTTGTCTAAATCTGACTCCAGTAACTTGCAGCATATAATTCAGACAATCGACTATATATTTTATTCTGTAAGCTACATTCTATTACTTAGAATGCAGCGCATATTATCGCGATGAGTAGCATTGTTTTTATGTACGGGATATACAACAATATATATAGCAAGGACGGAGACTTTCGACGCCTATATTAATTGCGATAATGACTGGTGTTTTAGTTACAAAGGGCGATGTAGTTGTCGTAAATACGACGCAAATGACTTGTTAGATATACGTCGTTCACATACGGGTTCTACAAACAATATACGTGATCATTATACATAAAAAAATATATTAGTTCCCGAAAGCATCGATTCACCACACACACAAAGCGAAACCAAACAGCCCGCTACGTATTGCGTAATGTGGGAAGGATTATATAGAAATTATTGCTTCCGGTTTACACGCAGGGGAAATGATTGACAAGAGAAAAAGGAAACAGCCATGCTCGCATCAAGCGCCAACTTCAACAAATTTTACATAACCCAATATAATGGGCAAAAAATATGACAGAAGCCGCAAATGTCACTACAAAAGATTCGAAACTGATCAGTTGTGTCCTTGGGCACATTGCCTGAAATCGATAGATTTTGATTTACCGGGCATCCTGAACAAACAGCAGTATATCGGTAACCCAACTTACTACTGAGCTAAGATTTAAAACGGCGATGGGTTAAATCCTTTTTTATATATATAAAATTCCTTCTCGTATATAATTTTTACAAGTTTGGTTTGTTACCTCCGCGACCCATTTTTATACATATATACATTTACGTAAATGGTACAATCAAAATGTGTTCTACAAATAGAGATGCTCTTGTAGTTTTCAAACATTGTAAATTTCAATAAAGTAATTACGGCTTTCGTCTGTGGAATTGTAATCTTAGTTGAATAATGTGCTGAACTAATTGGTTATACGTGGTTTAAGGACGACTTTAAACGGAAGGGGTGCCTGTACCAATCCAATCACCCCATCATCCAGTGGAGGAAGATTTTTGCTTTCAGGATCGGAAAGGATCTCGAACCTTTTAACGATATTGGCTAGAAAAACATAGGTTTCAATTCTCGCCAATTTTTCACCGATGCACGCTCGAGCTCCTATTCCAAACGGGATCACTTTCTTGGAAGGGACAAACTTCCCGTCTTTATTAATGTGTCGATAAATATCAAACTTGGACGGATTCTTCCAAATATTAGGGTCGCTATGGCAGCCATAGATGTTAGGCATTACCTATGTAACAAAGCATGTTTTTTAAATACATGTGAGATTCAGAAGACATACCTTTTCCTACCTTGGTGCTTTTTGGTATGAAATGCCCATTTATTTCAACATCTTTTGTTGTCAAATGTTGAGCACCAAGTAATAACAATGTTTTGAAACGAAAGATTTCTTGTATAAAAGCCTCCAACAGTGGTAACTTTTCTCTGTGGCCAATACTGGGAAATGCCTGTTCTCCTATGGAAACATTGCTTGTGAAAAATATTGTACTTTAAAGTATGTGTTAGACTAAGCTTCTATCACAAGACCTTTATCCTTTAGTAATATGCCGATGGTTTTTGCCTGACTAAAAGGTGAATGTGACGGACTCATTTGACAAATGGAGTAAATATAGGCTTTGAAAGATATTCTTGTGATGAAGATATTCAATAGTCAGATTACTTACCAGTGTTGTTATACTGAATATGATCGAGACGTTTTTTTCAGTTTTTATCGCAACATATTATTTTACTGGCCCGACTCATGTCCACTAAGTGCCTTGAATACGGACACAACCGACTAGCTAGAGAACAGTTTCGTACCTGCAACACTGCAGCTTAATATGGCGCGCGCGCACCAAGCTATTAGAGTCTTGATTTGTACACTATATGCCATAAATACAATACTATGCTCAATAATAATAGCATAAACAGTCAATTCAAGTTTTAATGGAATACCTGTTTCTTGTAATAGCTCTTGGTACAAAAGAGCTTGTATGTCTGGGTAATGTAACAGAGTAATCATACTCCATAAGAGAAATGTCGTTGTAGTTTCTATTCCGGCAAGAAACAAATCAACCAAGCTTTGAACTAACTGCCTCTCCTTGTAAAAAAGTAAATATCAAACTTCCACGGTCCACAATGACTATTTTAACAAATCAAAAACATATCAAACAATATCATTTTCTATCCTACAACGTACATGGAACCATGAATCATCAGGCGAATGTTTCTTCATTTCATGGAGAAAAGCATCAATGAAATCAGCAGGTTCGTTTTCTCCCAGTTTCATCTGGTGCTCGATGACTTCTTTTTGATTAAATTCTATGAAAGGTAAGCAATATCTATAAAGGTAGACAATTTCTAAAAGCTGTAAGCTTACAATTAATCTAAGAAAGGAGAAAACATAACAAAATTATTACATAACATAACAAACATAAAATAGCTGAAACATGACAAAATCATACAAATATGGAAGAATAACTATACCTTGAATACTTTTAGCCAATTTGATTGAATGCTTGAATGATTCTTTAAATGGTTGAAAATGACGCAGAAATGGAAAGAACAACATGATCGTTTTGTTTTCCGAATGTTTTTTATCGCTCCAACTAGAAATATAAATTTTAATATAATATTTAACTAGAAAAGTGCAAACCACTGCTCTTCGTAAAAACTGGTGTTTGTAAAACACATAACCACAATTAATGTATTTTATACACCAAGTATGTAGCTTGTTTCTGCAGACCTAAAAGCATGGTTTCCTTTAAAAAAAAAAGTGTGCCGAAAATTCTTGGTCTTGTGAAAAGTGTGCCCTATCATTACATTGGTAACAAACCAATCTTGTTATCTATGTTTACCCAATATATTATATGCTATTGTCAGATTTGTGCACGTAAGGTCCATTCCATAACGTTTTAACCGAACTGCCAAAGTTTTGATTCTGCAAGCATAAACACATGTGTCCGGCCCGATGGTCTAGCGGTTAAGTGCGTCGCCTTTCAATCGAAAGGTTGCAGGTGCGAAACTGGTCGCTAGCTAGTCGGTTGTGTCCTTGGGCAAGGCACTTTACGGACATTGCCTGAACCCAGCGGATTAATGGGTTCTGCCAAATTAAAGGTGTCTAGCATGTACAACATACTGCAATAGCTCCGGTAACCCGACGATGGGCGCGAGGTGATCTGACGATTGCCCGTGTGATAACCCCCTAGGTTTTCCCATTCACGGGGATAAACATGAATATCCTATCCTATCCCATTGTTATAAAGCCAAACTTCTTTTCCATGTATAGTTAAACAAGATAATTTAAATTAAAACATACGTGATAAAATGTTTGTAAATCTGACACGAATATTCATTTTTTACTACACATGGAAAAAGTTTAATTTGGTAGCTATGGGACCCATGCGTTTATTCTTGCAGAAACAAACTACATACTCGGTGTATAAAATACAAATTGTGTTAAGGAACCCTACTCACATGAATATATAGCATACAAATTGGGTTTAAACACGTGGCTGACACTCCAGTTTTACAAGCAAAAAAACTTAGTATGGACAACTGCCAACCATTTTACCAAGCAAAGATGACGTCAACGAACTTCTTGAAAATAGGATCGGTGTGTTCAAAGGATTTTCCACAGGCGATGCTACTTATGACGTTGGCAACCGACATTCCAATAATCGGCTGCGGAATTTTAATTTTTAACATGTTTACCCACTGCATGAGGTATATGAAAATTAATTTTGTGTAAAGAATAGAATATTCATGTTTCTCCCGTGAATGGTAAAACCAAGGTGGCTAACATACAAGCAATCATCAGATTACTTCGTGCCCACCGTTGGTTGTTGTTTATGATTCACACGTTCCTTCAATTTGGTAGAACCCATTATTCCTCTGGGTTCAGGCAATGTCCGTAAAGTGCCTTGCCCAAGGACACACCCAACCAGCCAGCGACCAGTTTCAAAGCTGTAACCTTTCGGTTGAAAGGCGCAATAATCCACCAGACTAACTAGTCGGACGATTGTAATTATGCGATACGCAGATTAAGATAAACACGAACTATTTAATTGTTTTCGCACCTCTATTCTCGCTGTGTGCTGACTAGGTCTGCTATAAAACCGTTCCCAATGTCTCGAATTAGTAAATTGTAATGTTTAGTATAAGATACGTGTATATTAACAGTTGTGGACTAACCCGTACATTTATTTATGTAGATTCTTAATTGTATAAAGCCTGCAATGAGTACTTAATAAACACACTATATTTCACAACACAAAAGTTCAATATAAAACATAGACAAGGCTATCGAGTGTCGGTATTCAACATTTACCTTAACATTTGTTGGTTTTCCATCTAAACATTGCAGTTCATTGATCAGATCTTGAGCTATTTCAGATACCTTAGTTTCCATTGAACTTCTACCGAATCCAAATCTATATATTTGTCAGATATAGCATTTGTGGTTGGGATGGGACCAATTGGAACCAATTGTTAGTAAGGCAAAGCATTAAGTATATAACGTCTGGACACAGGGCAGCCTAAATTATAAACATAACACTGCAATAAATTGATCTGGTAACCCTGTAGCCAGTATATTGTTTTAATTAATGACACTTATGCAGATTTTATTACAGAAGATCGTTTATGGGAACATTAGTACACTAGTTCATTTAGTATTAGAAGCCAAAAATATGACTTAGGTACATGTGATCATACACAACATTCTTACTCACCCACGCAATGTGTTAAGACTGAACTGCCGGACTTGAGCAAAATTAGAATGGAACGGTGGTAATATTAACCCATACCCTCCACTTACATGTGCCAGGATGTGCATATACGGCCTAGATTGGAAAGCCGCCATGTTCTTCACAAATGCCTTGGATTGATAATTTTTTTGCAAATCCCGAAACTTTATATTTACAATACAAAATTAAAGAGATTGATGATATTAATTATTCCACAAATAAAAATCTTACCTCATGTATGACATCATAAGTGCTTAAAATAATGACATCATCACGGCCCATCCTCACCATCATGATTGGTCCAAACTTGTCACGTGACCATTTCGTAAACTTGACATGAGCAGATCTGCCGATGAAGGGTAAAACCCCCAAGATGGGAACACCCCTTAATCCAGGTGGGTACCGGGGATGGGGTAACTTCCACCAGTAGCGATAGACGAGAATACCAAGTGTGAGAAACCCTATTAAGCTAGATACAACACCACTCCTACTCAACCATGCAGAAAAAATGAAAAGCATTTTGCAGCTTCTAAGTTGCTGTTTGAGAATAAAATTTGTCATAAAGCATTACAAAAATTAGCTATGAAATAGATCCCCCATTAGTCTGGTGGTTAAGTGCGTCGCCTTTGAGTCGAAAGATTGCAGATTCGATACTGGTCGCTAGCCAGTCAGTTGTGTCCTTGCCAAGGACTCCTTGGCAAGGCACTTAATGGACATTGCCTAAACTCAACGGAATAATAGGTTCTACTAAAATAAAGGAACATGTGAATCATACATAAACACTCCAATAGCTCCGGTAATTAGACGGTGGGCGCGAGGTGATCTAACGATTGCCCGTGTGTTAACCCCCTTAGTTTTCCCATTCACGGGGATAAACATAAATAACCTATCCTAATCTATTTGGAAGACAGTAACTAGGTATTTGGGAGCTTGACCTTATCTGTTAAGGGAAAACTGTTTAACATAAAAACGACATTCCGAAATGCGAAAGACATAGACTGTAACATCTCTATAACGCATAAAGTTCACATCGTTTGATGCTGTTGGTGCGCCGTCCTTGATTCCCCCTGATATCTGATCAGGCATTCCCACAAGGCCGTGACGTCAGAACACGCCTTTATGTATTGCCTCGTTTCCTCGTTATGAGTCCCATTTGAAAATGGGACACATATTGTTTTTCTCAGTTTTTTTATGTGCGTAGCACTAAAGTGTTTTTGTAGATATAGGCTACTGAATAAACATCGCATTAATTAAAAATTTCAAATAAATGCATGAATATGTGTATTTCCTTAATTCGCCGAGTAGTGACTCAAATTATGGGTACTTTATACGGTAGGGGAGGAATGAAAAGATTCGAAATAGACAAAGGGAGTCATGCAACAAAAAAGGTTAAGAACTGTGCGGTGTTATGTTGGACTATCTACCACAATTCAAATAAAAGCAGATGTAAATTATGTAAGTTTTTAAAGTTTAAACATTTTTAATGGGTGATAAACTGGGTTATTTCACTTTTCTATTGCTATTAGATCACTTTAATTTCTTTAAATTTGAATATATTGTCTGACATATTGAACAGACACCATTTAACATACCATATCGACGTTAAAAATAAAATGTATACTTTTGTTTTCTTGGGTCTGTTTGAAATATCCAAAATTTATCTAAATTTAATAACTGTACTTACCTTTTTAAATTATTTTTCTTATTAAATTCTTATTCACATCTGATTCTACTTAAATAACCTTTTATAATTCTGTTAAAACATGTGAATGTCTAGCTAATTAATAAAAGCGAAACTAACAAGACCAACACCTTAAATATTGATTTTTTTTCTTGTTATAAAGATAAATAACACATAATAAAATGGCAACTAAGGATTCTGGTCCTGAAATATCAGAGTTGTAGCAAAGAAAGCATTATAAACATCAAATATTAAAAAAAAATGTATTACACAAAATTGCACAAAATCAAGCGTATACAACCAGCGCCACAGCAAAACAACAAAGAATATCTGATGTGCAACGAGGCATTCAGTGAAACCGCAGTGTAACAAATAGTTGCCAATGAAGTGTTTCGAAAAAACACACCTGACGCTTCAACTGCGGATGTACCCTGCCGTAACAATATAGAAAGATTAAAGGGCAGTGAAAAAAACTAAATTAATTTTATGCCAAAATGGAGATAAGGTTGTAAATTAAGCTTGCACATCAATATGTATATCAAGTTACAATTGAAATGCGTTTTACAAGAGTGGTGGTTTACACGTTGTTGACTAAAAGTGATAAACAAGTTTGGTTTGTATACAATAATGTGGTGCCGATGCATCACACTGTTTTACAAATGGTTATCGTTGTCTATTATTATATGACTGCGGTACTGCCTTGTGAAGTCATGATTCCAATATGGCATATCACATAATATTTTTATTACATAAACTTAAATATTTAAACCACTTGATTTGATGACATGAAAAGAGACACATTGTTTTGGTCCGTTTCTTTTAGGGACATCAATCCATGTTTATTCTCGTCAATGGAAAAAAGGTAGTGGGTTAACACACAGGCGATCGTTAGATCACCGCGCGTCCACCGTCGGGTTATCAGAGCTATTGCAGTGTGTTGTGTATGATTCACAAGTTCCTTCATTCTGTTAGGACTTATTATTTCACTTGGTTTAGGCACTGTCTGTTGAGAAAGACACAACCGACTAGCTAGCGATCAGTTTCGAACCTTCAATCCATCGGCTGAAAGGCGTCGCACCAAACCACCAAGCTCATAGGTTTTTTTTCGTCAAACGCTTTGCCAGCGTTTTTTGCAGGTCTGATATCACCAAAAAAAGGTTGTAAAAATCAAAATAAAACTTAAAATCAGAATATTTACATATGTTAAAATACAACATTTAAGGTTTTACTTTCCTAAAAAAATAAAAAACTTTTATTACAATATTTTTGTAGATAGCATGACTTAGATATGTCAACCACCCAAATATAGTGTTTTTTCCCTTGGGAATACCCTAGAATCATAAAACACTTGCTGCACTTGACTTTCTGGGTATTATAGCTTTTAACCTAGTATTCCAAATTTGAATGAATTGTACAAGATGTTAGTCCTCTTGCCAAAGGTGTTTAATGGTAATCATTTTTTTCATTTATGACGCAGGATCTTAAGGGCTCGAAATTGTCTAGAACAAGTTTTCAAATTAGAATAAACTGTCAGCCATTGTAGCTGATATGACCAATACAAGTTAACAACCAAAAACTTTTTTACTCGGTTTTACCGAGGGGGAATTCCCCAAACTTGAAAAATACTATTAGATTTTTCACCAGAATTTTATAATTTAGACATACTTGGTGGGAAAACTATGTTAATGATTTAAACTAGAGAAATACAAAGGCTCGTACAAGGTGATAATTACAATAAGAGTAATAACACGTAAGAGTCGGTAAACTTCAAACGCAATAAAAACGACGTTAAAAACACAAAATATTTTAGACATAAATTAAAACAAATATTTGTATGAGATGCTACACCATAATCCTTATTTTAGATAGCAGTTTCCCTCAATTCCTACGTTGCTGATTGCCCTCTTTTAAGTTTTCTTTCATTTATAATCTTATTTAACATTTCTTGATTTTAATCCACTTCGAAAACTACGGGAAAATTCCGTTCGACATTACACACCTATCATAATCATTTCCTAAAATAATTTTTTACTTTCTTGTATTTAAAACATTATTGGTTAACGAAATACCATTTCACAAACTTAGCTATAAATTGGAACTTCTTGTCAAACGTTATGCTCGAAAGAAGCTAATTCCTTAGCCCTCTGTGCGGCCCGTTGGTCTAGCGGTTAAGTGCGTCGCCTTTCAATCGAAAGGTTAACCCCGTTAGTGGGAATACCAAGGTGGTTAACACACGGGCAATCGTTAGATCACCTCACGCCTCCCATCGGTTTACCGGAGCTATTGTAGTGTGTTGTGTATGATTCGCATGTTACTTTAATTAAGTAGAACCTATTAATCCTCTGCGTTTAGGCAAATCCGTTAAGTGCCTTGCCCAATGACACAACCGACTTGCTAGCGACCAGTTTGAACCTAAAACGCTTTGGCTGAAAGGCGACACACTAAACAACTAGACTAATCTGATGGACGTCAGATGTAAGTTTTTTATATTTAATGGGTGGTAAACTGGGTCCTTTTACTTCTATATTGTTATTAGATCACTTTAATTTCTTTACATTTGAATATATTGTCTGACATATAAAACATACAACCTTTAACACACAATAACAACCTTAAAACAATAAAATATATACCTTTGTTTTCTTGGGTCTGTTGAAAATTTCCGAAATTTATCTAAGTTTAATAACTGTACTTCCAATTTTTAATTATTTTAAATTATTATTCACACCTGATTCTACTTAAATAACCTTTTATATTTCTGTTTAAAAATGTAAATGTCTAGCTAATTAATAAAAGCGGAACTAACAAGACTAACACCTTAAATATTGATTTTTTTTCTTTTTATAAAAATAAATAACACATTATAAAATGGCAACTAAGGATTCTGGTCCTGAAATATCAGAGTTGTAGCAAAGAAAGCATTATAAACATCAAATATCTAAAAAAAATCTATAACACAAAATTGCACAAAATCAAGCATATACAACCAGCGCCACAGCAAAACAACAAAGAATATCTTATGTGCAACGAGGCATTCAGTGAAACCGCAGTGCAACAAATAGTTGCCAATGAAGTGTTTCGAAAAACCACACATGATGCTCCAACTGTGGATGTACCCTACTGTAACAATATAGAAAGATTAAATGGCAGTGAAAAAAACTAAATCAATTATAGGCCAAAATGAAACAACATTGTTAAATTAAGCTTACATACCAATATGTATATATTTATACAAGTTACAATTGAAATGTGTTTTACAAGAGTTATGGTTGACTAAAAGTGATAAACAAATTTGGTTTGTATAAAATATGGTGGCGCGGGCACCTGATTACATATGTATATACAATTAAAATCTGTTTTACAAATGGTGGTGGTTGACATGTAGTTGTCACAGTCTAGTATTATATTGTTACTGTGGTATTGACTTATAAGGTCATGATTCTAAGATGACATATTACATAATTTTTTATTACATAAATGTGACATTGATGAAAAAATATATATGTTTTGGTCCGTTTTTTAGGGACATCAATATTCATATTTATGAATGAAAAAACAAGGGGGTTAACACATGGTAAACTATCAGATCACCTTGTGTCCACCGTCGAGCTATTACATTGTCTTTCGTATGATTTATATGTTCATTTTATTTAGTAGAACCCATTAATCTGATTGGTTCAGGTAATGCCCGTTAAGTTTTTGTTTGAAGACACAATTGACTATTTAGCGACCAGTTTCGAACCTACAACACTTCGGCTGAACGGCGTCGAACCAAACCACCAAGCTCATAGGTTTTTTTTCGTCAAACGCTTTGCCATCAGTGTTTTGCATGTATGATATCACCAAGAAGAAGTTATAAAAATCAGAATAAAACTTAAAATCCGAATATTTACATATGGCATGAATCATATATGTTAAAATACAACATTTTTCCCTAGAATCATACAAAACTATTATTACAGCATTTAATTTGCTAACGATATTATTTCATTTTCTAACTATCATAATTCACTTTCATTATAGCATTTTATTTTATAAATGTCATAACAACCAAAGTGTCGTATTCTGTGGTATTAACCGCCTCAAACAGGCAAACAAACACGAGGTATAAGGCGCGGGGAATGTAGGAATGTTGAGGGCGTAGGGAGTAATCATTATAAATCATCGGCGGTAATGCAATAAACCAAGGAATGGTTTAAACTAGATGCGACCGACTACACAATACAACACAAAGTAACCTCGATTTGAATTTATTTAATCTGATGTTAGACCAGTTGTTACAAATTGTTTTTTTTAATTCACAACGGACCCCTTGCAATGTTTTTAATGTTTGGCGGTATACTAAACACTAAAAAATTAAACGATTACAACCACAAAATCAATGTACCGTACAGTGAAAATAGGCCTACACAGAGCAAAAATATACCAAATTTCTTTCGCGGACCTCCTGAAAGTGCTTCACGAACCCTAAAAGGCTCGCGGACCCCACTTTGGGAGCAGAATAAACTGTCAGCTATTGTAACTGATATGACCATTATAAGTTACAACCAAAAACTTTTTACTCGGTTTTACCTAGGGGGAATTTCCCAAACTTGAAAAATACTATTCAATTTTTCACCAGAATTTTATAATCAAGTCTAGAGTCTAGACATATTTGGTGGAAAAACTATGTTAATGATTTAAACCAGAAAAAATACAAAGGCTCGTACAAGGTGTGATAAATACGTTAAGAGTAATAATAACACGTAAGAGTCGGTAAACTTCAAACGCAAAAAAACGACGTTAAAACACAAAATATTTTAGACATAAATTAAAACAAATATTTGTATGAGATGCTACACCATAATACTTATTTTAGATAGCAGTTTTCCCCCATTCCTACGTTGCTTATTGCCCTTTTTTAAGTTTTCTTTTATTTATAATCCGATTTAACATTTTTTGATTTTAACCAAATTCGACGACTTCGGGGGAAATTCGTGCGACATTACATACCTGTTGCAAATTCTCGTGTGAGAATTTTCCACAAGCATAATATTAATTGAACCGGTTGCACAAGAGAACAACACATTGATCGTCACGACAAACGTCATAAAACGCGGACGACTTATTTTATTGCATTCGCGCCCATTGTCACTTTCAGTATAAATTGCCGTGTTTTCTATTTACACATCAGTCCAGTTGGGACTTACCAATAGTTCTTTTCAGAACTGACTACCACTGCCTTTAACCTTCAATCTTTGATCGAGAGCCGAAAAAGGTAAGGAACCGACATACTTGTCATAATCATGATTCAGGGACAAATCTCGAATTTAGCGTATTTCCTAAAATAATTTTTTACTTTCTTGTATTTGAAACAATATTGGTTAACGGAATACCATTTCACAAACTCAGCTATAAATTGGAACTTCTTGTCAAATGTTATGCTCGAAAGAAACTAATTCCTTAAATGTCCAAATTTTTCAGGGCGACGGGAAATTTCCCTGAACTTAAATACCTCCTATCATTTTTGCATACCGATATCGTTTTACCTAAAAATTCTTGCTGATTAAATTTGATTTAACATCCTTGCAGTAGATGGCGGTGCAACATAGCACACAATCAGGGGACAATTCTTATTTTTAGGGTATTCCCTTGGGTATATTTTTTACTTGTATTTAAGACAGCATGGTTCCACGGACTGCACTGCACTAAGATGAGACCAAATTAATTCAGATCCACACCATGTATAAAGTTTTATGTTTTACAAATCCTTTTATGCGATATTTGATGGACAAACCATCTCTGTCAAACGCTGGACGAAAAAAGAAAAAAATGAAACGCACAAAAACAGTATGCTATGTTTTTTTTTCACTCCAAAACACATGATTTAGATACTCCTTGTAATTTAGTAAAACCCATAAGTCCCCAGGATTCGGGGACTGTCCTCAAAGTGCCCAAGATACAATCGACTATCTAGTGATCAGTTTTGAACCTGAAACCCTTCGACTAAAACGCGCTGTAATAACCCTCCAAACTGCCTGGCCGTTTTTTTAAACTGTAACATTTTATGAAAAAAGAAGTTTGAATAAACTGGTATGAGGCATCCACTTTATTTATTAATACAATGCATGTATTTAAGAGGTAACACAGGCTATTTAAAAATTACGACCAAACAGAAACGAGTATATCCAGTAATAAATGTATTTAAATTATCATTAAACAGTTGATTATCCTGCCAGTGATGTCATCAGAGTTTTGAAAAGGCTTCATTATAGAATCCCTCAATGTGCCTGAAATTTGTATATTTAATGTAAATACAAAAAAAACAGCTTTATATTAAGTGAAATGCCCTACTTTCAATACACCATGCACCGCGATAAATGATTTTGAATAGAATAGCATCTTATCTCCGAAGGGAAAACGCAGGACCGTTAACATAAAGCATTCATCAAATAACCTGGTACCGTACCTAAAGACTTTTCTTAATTTTCTGGAGAAACTATTCCGACCGGCTTGGAGGAACAGTGAACTTTATGTATAACTCAGGAGTGTATATGGAAGAAACACCAGGGGAAGGATAGGATAGGATATTCATGTTTATCCCTGTGAATGGGAAAACCAAGGGGGTTAACACACGGGCAATCGTCAGATTAACTCGAGCCCATCGTCGGGTTACCGGAGCTAATGAAGTGTGTAATAGACTTGTTCCTTACGTTTGGTAGAACCGATTAATCTGCTTGGTTCAGGTGATGTTCGTTAAGTGCCTTGCTCAAGTACACAACTGACTAGCTAGGCGCTGCACTAAACCACCAGACTAAACTGTCGAACTAAACTTTTCCTATTTTGTCCTAACTACCTGTTGCCTAATGTTTCAATAAGTGGTATATAAAAAGGCAGTTTCCACTTTTTCAGATTAAAAAAATTATACAATCCGGCGACGTTTGCCAATTCCATTGCTCACCATCAACTACGGAGGATATTTTCAGCTGATAGCTGACACTCTATGCATCATCAAGTGGTTTTGTTGTTGTATTATGTAGCTTTATCATACAAATACAGCATATTTAAAGGACCAAGCAAGGAATTTATTGGTCCTGGTGTCGAAAATGCTTAACGTTTCAAAAACAGCCCTGGTGTCGAAAACACCCGTCAAAAATCCTAAACACTTCTGTTACAAACACTGCTTACTTATCATTCTTTTCATCACAGTCCTTTGTTTCTCCTCTATAGAATCTCTCTGCCTCCTCTATGCTCTCCATCATGTCCATTCCTTTAGTTTCAGGCAGAGTGTAGGAGAGTAGAGCGGCAGCAGCAGCAGCAACAGCAAATACAACATTGGGCAACCATGCAATGTAAGTTTGCAGGGCAAGTACAAACGGGGAAAGAATGCTTCCAAATCGCGCCGCAGTTGATCCAACCCCAACTCCATTTGTTCTAGAAATAAAACGGATGGAAATGATGACAATTTCAATGATTAATGATGACAATTTTAATGATGACAATTTTAATGATGATAATTTTAATGACGATAATTTTAATGATGATAATTTTAATGATAATAATTTTAATGATGATGTTAATAATGACAATTTTTTTAATTGATTTGTGTTCAAGTTTTTTGGTTGAATAGCAAGTTGGCTCTGTCATTGGGCAATCCACTTGGAGGACATCGCCTGCTTTTATTTGATTAAGAGATTTAAAATAAATTCTCAAATATTAACATACTGTAATAGCTCTAAGAACTTGACCGTGGGTACGATTACCTAATATTTTCCTGTGTGATAATAAAGGTGTTGTACATTCATAGCGATAAAAACATGATGAACATTCAAATTTACCTTTATTTTTATGACTCTCGCTTTAAACCATTATAGTGTTCATCTGGACAGGTATAGGATAGAATGGGAAAATATTATGAATGTCAATTAGAAAACACAGGGAAAATTTTTATGAGTTGCCTTGTATTGAACGCATAAAGAATTTCCTGTTTTTTTCGTTTTTTTCTTGTTTTTTTTTGTTCAGCTGCGTCACATTCGTGACAGGCATGTCATGTTGCCAGATTATTGGCATGCAGGGGTTATCCTATCAGGTTAAAACTTACGGAATATTTAACTGACATGCTCTAATTTTGCAATGGCATAATTTAATTTTACCAAAAAAAAACAAGGAGAATTCACGTTATCAGAAAAAATGTAAAAAAGAGGCCTATTTTGGAGCATTTTTATAGTTTTTATTCGATCCTGCAACCTTTCATTAGATAAAACCATGTGCCACTACTTAGTTATCTGGTGAAACTAAAGCTTACCTAACCACAGTGGGGTAAAGTTCAGATGTGAAGTTATATACAACAGCATAGGATCCTGAGATTCCGACTTTTGCAGCGAAAGCGAAAACCACACCCAGTGTTACTAACCCTGTGAATGCATAATTTGTTTTTTTAATCAAGGGATGAAAAAATGCAATGGATATCATTAAACAGAAAACTCTTAGCTTAAATTGTGAATTTTTAGAATATCAAAAGATTACAACAATGTTGTATAAGTTTAAAATGCTTTAACTGTTTTTTTACCCAATTAAAAAAACTGGGTTTAGGCACTTTTCGTTAAATATCTTGTATAAAAACAAAACCAACATGCAAGTGACTGGTGGCAATCCTGTTGTTGGCAGTCCCACATGCCATCGAATAGTTAGTCAAACTGTTTAAAACAACACTGATATATGTAGTAAATTCTGGATTAATAGATATGTGTCATTTTTATCCACCCTGGTTGTGAAATGGACATTAAAGAATTCATCCACAGAATTCATGTAAGTTTCACTGGGTATAGCCTCTATAACTTCCTTTCTGGCTCGATCTCTCGCATGATGATTGGAATTTGTGGCTGATTTTGCAGACTTTATAGAGTAATAACTGTGTAATTATTATTTTTCACTTTAAAAAATAAAACACAAAATTTTAACCCACACGAATCGACAAGAAAAAAGATGAAAATATTAAACACCCCATTTATTAAAATTTCAGTTACCTTCATCACTGCCTGCATACTCGTTCACAATAGTGCTGCATATAAGTGCCAAGGAAGCCAAGAACAGCATAGCAGTTAACATGAACCTTCTGCCCGTGAAATCCATGAAAAGTATCACAATCACATACGCCCCAACTTCCATGACACCATCTGTATGATGGAATAAGAGTTCTTTATTACTGGGATTGATATTCATATTCAACACAGGAATCTTATGTTAATTTAGACACATTTCTATGTCTGATCGATTAGTCTGGTTGATTAGTGCATCGCCTTTCAATCGAAGGGTTGCAGGTACGAAACTGGTCTCTAGCTTGTCTGTTGTGTCCTTGGCCATTGGAACTTAACGGATATTACCTGTATCTAGTTGATTAATGTGTTCTACTAAATTAAAGAAAACAACACACTGTAATAGCTTCGGTAACCTGACAGTGGGGACAAAAAATAATCTGGCGATTGTCTGTGTGTCCTTGGTTTTCCCATTCATTGGGATAAACATGAATATCCCATCCTAGTAATACTAATATAACAACATAGCAATTTCTGCATTTACTTAGTGCATTATTGATGAAGATGTCTCCTGCCAAGGCCCCTGCATTCAATGAAATGCCATAGTAAACCAAGCTATTCGCAAACCTGGAATGAACAAAATGAAATAGAAAGAATCGTAAAATTGTGCGACATAGATTTAATAAATACAAATTTGTTGTTAAGTATGGCTGTTGTTCTGTTATTACGCCTCGGGTTGGAATTTAGTGACCACTTTTTATTGGAATTTCATTTTTGGGGTTTTCCTTTTTACATTGTGGCCTTAACTTTCTGGGCCACCACTTCTCTTAAAGCAGACTCCCCCATTACACGGGTCCGCTTTACCGCACACTTTTCTTCAAAGCTTAATGTAATTTTTTTATCCGGCCACTGCCTGAACCCAGCGGATTAATGGGTTCTACCAAATTAAAGAACCGTGTCTATCATATACAACACACTGCAATAGCTCGGTAACCCGACGATGGGACGAGGTGATCTAACAATTGCCCGTGTGTTAAACCCCCTTGGTTTTCCCATTCACGTGGATAAACATAAATATCTTCCTCCTGTTTATCAAACTAGTGTTTTATATATTTAGATATTTTTCTGTGTATATACTACCCAGTAATTGAGCAGATCTAGGGTATTGGATATTGATGCTCAAGGACATTAAACAGCAAAATACAAGGTATTGGTTATAGACTGAGATAAACACAAAACTCACCAACTCAGCATAAGCTTGATAGTAACCAAACGTATCGGTGCTGTTCGAAACAAATCCGTTGATGAGTAAGTTTTTTCAAAATCTTTTGTTTTCTGTGCAGAAATTATTATTAATCCTTAGCTGATTTAATGTGAAATTTGGTAGTAATACTGGGTTAGGAATTAAAAAATATTTTTTATTAATCTTAAATTTTTTGTGTTTATAGGCCTACTTGGTAAAGGTTAAATTTGGTGGTTATATATGGTTAAGGAATAAACAGAATCTGTCTGTTCATTATTGTCCACCTTAACCACCCCACTAAATTCCGTCGCCAGATTTCATTAACCACATCTTCTCACCTGTGTCGTTTCTGATACTTTGTCCGCTTCTGCCCAGATGTCCGGTTCGTTTAGGGTTGCTTTGTTAATGCGGGCGAACCTACGCGTGATCTGTAGAGGCAGAATGAATATTAGGAGGATATTCATGTTTATTGCAGTGAATGGGAAAACCAAGGTGGTTAACACACAGGTAATCGTCAGATCACCTCACGCCCACCATCGGGTTACCAGTGCAATTTCAGCGTGTTGTTTATGATACACATGTTCCTTTAATTTCGTAGAAGCCATTAATCCGCTGGGTTCAGGCAATGTCTATTAAGTGCCTTATCCAAGGACACAACCAACTATCCAGTGACCAGTTTCGAACCTGCAACCTTTTGGTTGAAAGGCATCACACTAAACCACCAGACTAACCAGTGGGATATTAACACCAGTTAAATTAAAACGTGTAGAGAAATGGGTGTTATTTCAAACCTGCTATACACTGGCTATCACAGTGCTATTTTAGTTTGTTTCCAAACAAAATTTAGAACATTAAATATCCTACTGTGTAACACACAACAACAAATTGAAGGTGTCTTCGACAATGTTTTAATTAAACACTCTTGTTCCAGCATGACCATAAACAACTAACTACATTTATATCACTAAGTACAATGGTATACAACCTAATACTTAGTATAGACATATATGAAATATTTAAAAAGTATATAAAGTGATATCTCCTTAAAAAAAATTTATTGGTTTCCTATAAAAACGACAAACTGTTTTAATCCCATTGATCATCAATTCATTCCTTTACAGAATTTCCTTCAACACAAAGGTATAAGGAGTATATAAAGTGACATTACACTAGCTGCTTTTTGCAGCACTAAACAAGCATTTTGGAATTATAAGTTGTAACAATCTAATTGCCTGAACCCAGCGGATTAATGTGTTCTACCAATTTAAAGGAACGTGTTTATCATACACAACACACACTGCAATAGCTTCGGTAACCCGACGGTGGGCGCAAGGTGATCTGACGACTGCCCGTGTGTTAACCCCCTTGGTTTTCCCATTTCCGACGTATAAACATAATTATCCTATCCTAAATATGATCTGGAAACAGGCAAAAGGGTAGCAGTGCAATTGTCTTTTTCCACTTCAAAATATCTTGGCATTACCTTCTTAGCTTCTTCGTTTCTTCCATTGGAAAACAACCATCGCGGTGATTCCGGAATAAATGGTAAAAATAACGCGTAAGGAAGACTAACCACTGCCATTGCGATCTGTTGATAATAATGCCATCTTTGTTATACAGTTGAATGAAAAAAACATCTTTATTGAACCCAGCGGACTAATGGGCTTTACTAAATTGAAGGAACATGTCCATACACAACACACTGCAATAGCTCCGGTAACCCGACTGTGGGCGCGAGGTGATCTGATTATTGCCCGTGCGTTAAACCCCTTTGTTTTCCCATTCACAGGGATTAACATGATTATTTTATCTTATCCTATAAAAGTGATCATTTGTGTTATTCCATGAATGTCATGTATATAAAAAGCAATATCAAAAGTTAATAAGAAAATTAGCAGGGATGGAAAGAAGAAACCAAATTGCACCTTTTAAATATAAATTATTTCTTATTCTTAAAAATAAAATAGATTTGCTGTTGCTTAACCTGATAAAGTACAATGAGACACAAACGTGTTTCTCTATGGAAGGGGTATTAACAACAATTACTGCAGTGTGTTGTATGTGCTTAAATTGATATTAATTTAGTTATTTTCCAAATGACACAACCAATTTGCCAGTGGCTGATTTTGATTCAAAATCTTTTAGCAATTAAGTGTTATATTACGAACATTATACCTCCATGTCATGCCAATTACTCCATTGATAGGCGATTCCCGAAAGAATCATGTACCCAATTGCAAACATCAGTTGAAAACTCACTCCAAGCAGTGTTCTCCATCTATTACTAGTGATCTCAAGTACTGAAATAATGTTAGAATAAGAAAATATGAGCATACATTGCAATAAAGCAATTTGTCAGACTTTGTAGACTGGGTTAGTGGGTCACCTTTCCATCAAAGGGTTGCAAGGTCGAAACTGATCGCTAGCTAGTCGGTTGTGTACTAGGGCAAGGCACCTAACAACCATTGTCTAAACCAGGGGTTCCCAAGCTTTTCTTAGGACGACCCAAAAGACAACTTTCAAGTGTCCAGTGCGACCCAAGGTCAATATATATTTTTTCACGAAACTTTGGACTAGTTTAGAGCCTCTTTCACTGGACTTTTGAGTTACTGATAGCAAACTATATAGCCTACTGATAGCAAACTATCTTTGCTGCAAAGTACATACAAACAATTCAACTCTGCAAATCAACAACGTGTCATTTCATTATGAACAATCAAACAGTGATGTCACAATAAGCACCTACATTTTCGATAGCATAAGTACAGACTTAGTTAGAGTGATGCCTATAAGCCTGTTTTACAGTAAGCCATGGTACAAACTACTAAATTTAATGGTTTGTCAAATCTTAGATGTTTTGTACATCCATTATTACCATACCTCACTGACCCCACCGACCCCATGACCTGTTTGCGACCCCACCTACTTATCACTCCGACCCCATTTTGGGTCGCGACCCCTGGTTTGGGAACCCCTGGTCTAAACCCAGCAGATAAATGGGTTTTATCAATTTGAAGGAACATGCGAGAGGTGATCTGACGATTGCCTGTGTGTTAAGCCCTTTGGTTTTCCCATTCACGGGGATAAACATGAATATCCTATCGTAATAATACATCATTGAACAACAAATCAGCGTGAAAACTAAACAATTAAAATGCATCTAAACATTCTTGATATCAAATTATAAATTAGGGAATCAATAATTTGTAGCATAGGAAATAGCCACCATAAGGTCTCATACAACTATATAGTCAGTCTTATATACTTTTCTGAACCTTTGTTGGACATTGTCAAAACCCAGTAATTTATTGGCAAAAATAATTGCAATGTAAAAAAAATTGGCCATATCTTACAGAATTTGTTAATGGGTTCTACCAAATTAAAGGAATGTGTGGATCATACACATCACACTGTAAGAACTCGGTTGGCGATATGTAATTTCGCGATTGCCCATGTGATAACTTCTTTGTTTTCCCATTCATAGGGATAAACATTAATATCCTATTCTGTCCAATAAAGCTACACTCATATTCCCACCCCAACATAATACTTACGGTAGACAAAATTGCTGATGAAAGTGCCAAAGCCAAAAAAGGCGACGAACACACGACAAACAACAAAAAGAGCAAAGTTGTGGACAAAAGCGCAGCCAAGCAAAGCGAAAAAACAAAGGAAAGATGTAACAACCATCGTGATCTTGCGGCCGAATCTGTGGATCACAAGGGCAGAGAGATTTTAAATTTTTTAATTACTTTTAACTCCAAATTGTCATCATTATTTTTGATTCCAACTTTTTATCATTATATTTTATTTCAACATTTTTATCATTTATTTTATTTCTTACATTTTTTATTATTTATTTTAAAATTAACGTTTTTATCATTATTTTTAATTTTTTTATTATTTAAATTGAATTCAACATTTTTATCATTTATTTTTAAAAATTTAAAGTTTTTATCATTTATTTTAAATTTAACATTTTTATCATTTATTTTAAATTTAACGTTTTTATCATTACTTTTATTTCAAATTAGTTTATCATAAAACATTCAGTGTGACCCGACAATGTTTGCGAAATCCCTGAATAAATGTAACTTGGGACTAACCACACAAGGCATTTACCAGAAGTTTCTGTCTGTTCCTCGATTTAACTACACAATAATGATTGCTATGCGCAAACAATTGATTATTTCATCAGAATGGGCCATGCTTCTCATTAGTCAACAGAATGTTGCACACGTTAAATAGTCGCGAGCAGTTTAACACAGATCGTGCGATTAATCGGCCGCACGACATCAAGGGGTGGTAGCAACAGCCCATTGCCGTTCTTATTGTGATTGGCTCATTCATTTCGCTAATTGTGTTGTCACCAGGGGACTGGAAACAACGGCGAGTTGGGTTGAATGTAGTCATTGTTTAATCTCAAACACAATGAGTGTACATTATATCAAAGTATGTTTCCCCAACATCAGCTGTTAAAGTGTTCTGGTATATTTTACAAGGTGTTATTTATCTTTAAAGCACATACATCATTTGTTTAAGGTTAAGTTAAACAATTAAAAGTTGTGCCATGTTTTGCGAATGTATTTGTTTTCCCTGAACTGAGTCATGGGTATAGAGTTATAATAATAAGTTATGGGTGGTTTTTAAGTTTACAAAATGGTTAGAAATGTGTCGTACCTTAAATATTTAATATGTGTTTAATATGTGTTTTGCTATTTACCTGAAATGTTTAATATGTGTTTATTATTTGTTTTGCTATTTACCTGAATATTAAATATATGTTTTGCTATTTAATTTTATGTTTTTCCTGCCCTTCAGCAAAATTGGGTGAAATGAAAATCCAATGATTTAATAAATGCTTTTGCATTTTGGCATTTGATTTAACTTTTTGTTTTATTTGTTTTGTCAATTTTGTTGAAATATAATTTTTTAAACAATACAGACCACATTTATACCCCTATATATATATATTTCATATTTTTCTAGTGTGAATAGATTGATGGGCTAGTTAGTGCGTGCCAAATCTGATGATTGTCTAATTTGTAACGGCCATTGTATTTTATGTTATCCAGTAAAACATCTTATAAAATAATATTATTATTATTTGCAAAAGATTAATTACATTGTTATAAGTTTTCATAGGTTGTGAGATTATTACCTGTCTGATATATTTCCAAATATCAAGGAGCCAAGCAAGACACCAATCATATAGAGTGAGGTAGCCAAAGCATCTAAATACTTGTTTTCACATACAAGATCAAACTGAAAAACATAGATATATTGTGTTAAATAGTTTTAGTTTGGTTTATTTTTTGTTTCCACAATGAAAATATGAAGCAGGACTATTAATAAAAATTTGAAAAACAGGAAAAAACGACAATTGTTAAAACATGTCTGAAAACCAAATTATACCTCAGTGATGACAGTTTGTGGAAAGATTGACCGATCATAGTGATAACCTTGGTCACATGGGATCTTGGGGGCAGATTTGTTAACACAATCCAAGCTTCCATCAATACACAAACTCGCGTTGTAGCTGTACCTTTATAAGTTGTATGTTTGGTTGAAATTTATTTAAAAGTTATTTAATGCTTGTCAAACACAAGATACAGTCCCACATACAAGATCTCATTGACAGAAAATGTGGTAGAATAATAAAATAGAAAATGTGTCAAATACGATATAAAATTGTCTTTATTGTTACAAATAACAGGAATATTGATTAACAAGCTTTTGTTAGAATACAAAACCCCATAATTGTATTAACAGAGGTCTTTAGCAATTGCTTGGATAAATAGCAATGGAACAACATAAAGCCAGTGAAGTTACTGAAGATATTGAAGTTGGTGAACAGGGCAGATATTGAGGTCTTGTACATATACCACTCACTGAGTGCACAACCCACCAAAATACACCAAGACCAGACTGTTCTAGTGATATCGGTGTATACTAGATGGATTACTAAATTAAGGTGTATTTTTTTGGGTAAATATCTGATATACAGTGAAATAATCTAGAAAGCGCATATGCAAACAGTATATTATATAAACGCATGTCAAATATTTAAAAAATAAACAAAAAACAACTGCACTTTACTTTCATTGTCGTATGCTCAAGATTTTATTGAAAACTACCATAATTTCCACACTTTCATATAACAAATGCAGTAATAACAATAATATGTTAAATTTCTTTACCTGTAGCATGTATCATAAGTCCCCTGGCCATTAAGAGGAGTCGTCAAGTTTAGTTTAGCACTTTCACTGACCCCTTCATACAAAGGGTTGTCATCAAAAGGTGGCACATAACATCTGTCACGAAAATTAGAGCTAAATTAAATAAAAGTAATATATTGAGAATTGTGAGTAAAGTGGCAACCGAATATTTATCACTTTCTTTTAAAAGTACTTATCGCATTTTTTAGTGAAGCTATTTAAAGACTAGTAAAGGGTATCCATGTTTTTTCCTTAAATGGAAAAACGCATGGGGCATAATCATAGAGCAATCCCTAGATTAACCTGTGAATACATAAGGGACCGTTTTTACATGGATAACTGCCAAATTACCTTACATGCAAAAAAAGGTCACTTTATTAAAGCAATAATGTGGATTAGCGGAACATTTTTATCGTAATAAAAATATGTTGTTAATATGATGCTGCCTAACGCATTTCTGTATTTAACTACTTTGTGACTTTATGTATGATTTAATAAACACAATTGTACTTCTTAACCCTTATTTTGAAGCAACACTAAAGGGAGGGAAAGCGGGAAGGAGGGTAACTGTTTACTAAAACTATGGAAACTAATTTAATCAGTGCCCTAAACACTAATCTCAAACCCAGAACTAACCCTAACTCCAACCCCGTGTTTAAAACTAACTCTAATGCCCTAGTATTTATTTTAGCATGCATTTTTCCTCATTTCATTTCCCCCCCTTATTTTGTATAAAATACTGGGTAAGATATTGCATTGTCAAAATTAGAAGCTACTGCGACTTTCTAACAATAATAATAAGTTTTAAAACAACAACGGGGAATTCCCAAGTGAAAAGTCCCTGAATGCATTATACATTACATAAACACCATAAAAAATGTTTATGACGGTTTAATTCAGGGGTCGGCAATCTCCGGGTCTTTCATTCTTCTAATACAGCTGTTATTATTTTTATTGCTACTGTAGCAAATGCATAAGTAAAACAAACATCAGAACACTCGCGTGTTTATCTTACACCGTGTTGTTTACCTTTTAATGTCAAAATATTATTAGTTTTGCGACTCCCAATAACGTTTTTTTTTGTGGAATATTGGTTAAAATGGCTCTTTAAGTGAAAAAGGTTGCCGACTGTGTCGAAAGCTATGGATGGCTGATACTGCATTACAAAGTTTGGGGGTTAAATTTTCCTATAAAGGTCGCAGTACTAACCACTCATTATAAAACTTCAGGTGCTTGTAACGAATCTTCATCAGCCTAACCTATTTTTATTTTATAGAATAATCAAAGTTAGTTGTATTTTTTGTCCGGCCGGTTAGTCTGGCGGTTAAGTGCGTCGCCTTTCAACAGCTATACCACACAGTAGGTTTACATAGAGTAACAAGTTTTTTGTTTTCACAATGAAACGTTGAAAACACGAAGCGGTATACCTTTGATAAAAAAAAATCGGAAAACGGTGAAAAACGGCAAAACGACAGCCGTTAAAATGTGTTTAAAATCCAATCAATTATTAACAACGTGCTGCAATGATTGGGGAAGTATTTAGAAGGTATACCGTACCCCTGTCACCTCTGGCAGTTTAAATTTTAACATTACCTGAATGCGGGAGTGAAGTTAATAAACACAGGGGCCAATGAATTGATTCCCGCAGGTATGCTGTAGTAACCGACCAGAACTATAAGTATTATCTGATACCTCCCTAAACCACCGATCTTTTGTAAGATGATGTCGAAATCTATCATATTTTATTTATCGCAGGAACTAATTGTATGATAATCTGTAACAAAAGCGTTGTTAAATTGTCCTATATGCCCCTAAAAAAACTTTTTTCATGGTAGCATCTAATATACATATACCTTATTTTTACGTTATTTTTTTTGTTCTGATTGCCGCGGTAGGCCTACAAATATATATATGATAATTTCCATTAGGCCTACGTATAATTTATTTTCACTTGGGTTGCGACACAGTAAAAGCAACTGAAAGATTATGGATCAAAACTACTCGCTGTTAGTCGGGTTTACATCATGCAGCGCAACCTTAACTACATAAACCGGAACCCAGTGGAATATTTGGTCGAGTATTAGCAGCGTTTTAATCATATTCAACACACTGCAATGGCATTGATGGCTGGATAGTTGGAAAAGGGGTTTCTGATGATTGCCTTTCTGTAACGCTCCTGCGATGATCTTTTCCCATCCATAAAAATAAACCATGAATATATACCATCCTATTTGATATTGTAAACCTCTATACGCTACTAAAACCAATCCATTTTTTCAAACAATTTAAATGTATTCATAATTATATTTATACTAATTATTTTAAATTAAATTAACAATATATGTTTAGCTCTCTGGCCTAATTTTAAATCAAATATATTCACCAAGTAAATACGCTTCCTATCGCGGTTAAAATAACATTGTCAACGTGTCCTGTGCTTGGTAAAACTGTGGTTAATCATTGTTTTGTGGTACGGGGCAGGATTATTAAAGGTCGGCAACCTTTGGCCGAAAACCTCACAAATGCAATGCCTAAGATTACTTGTGTTTGTGCAGAATTGGCCACAGTGTTTTTAAACACGAGTCACGGGTTTATATGACTTTATTTTATCGTCAAAATGACCTAAATCTAAATGCTTTAAAGGTTTATTTAGGGTTGGAATGCAAGAATCGTCATCCCGCTGGCAATCGTCAGATAGCTACGCGACCACTGTGGGTATTTGTTTGATTAAAATTATTATGCGCATCGTGTAAAACTCGAAGGGGTTTTAAGGACACAACCCACTAGCTAGAAACCAGTTTCGTACCTACAGCCATTCGGTTGAAAGGCGACGCACTAATCTACCAGTTTATTCAGTCGTATTGGTTATATTGCTTTTTTTACATTTTCTCAGGTATTCTTGGGTGATGATGAGTTGCAACCATAAATATAATTAAAGCACCGAACGAAAATTTAAGTAATTTTTCGCTGAGTCACAATACGTTTGGAGCACAAGTTTTAAGAGCTGTTTGGGGTATTTTGTTCTTAAATTTGGCCGTTTACAAAAGGGTTCATGGGGGAAATTAAAAACGGAACGTTGCCTATATATGATCGCAGTGCCATGTAATTAGATAAAGGGTCCTTTTGGGATTTCTTTAAGTTTAAAGGGTGGTATGACATATGCACATAACTTAACAACCTCATATCCTGTCCTCGGCGTGCATTGGATTACTTAGTCAAGCCCCGTTTACACCAAACTTGCGAGCGCAACGTACTCGGCGTAACGTGTGAATCATATACAAAACACACTGCAATAGCTCCGGTAAGCCGTTGGTGGGCGCCAGGTGATTTGACTATTATCGTTGTGATATAGAGATGCGCTCCAAAGCAGATTATGGGAAGTACCGAGTCTAATGTGAGGATTAAAGTCGATTCCCGTAGGCCATATAGGAAATAAAGGAAAGGTGTTTGGATGAAGTACAGCTGCACATGCATTCAATGTCAAAAATTTAAAAAAAAATTAATATAATGCACAATAAAATTACACAAGCCGCGAATTCAATACAGTCAAATATAAACATAGATGGACATATTAAGTGGGTTCGTTTCGCTGATATTAAATAATCAGGTCGTTTGATATTATAATTGGGCAATGCTGTTGTTTGAAAATTTTAATAGCAAAGAAACAACAATACAAATTAGATTTCTCTCCCATTTGATTGCAATCGAAAGTTTATAATATGTAAATCTTAACATGTGATATGATTAGAATATTGCACAAATTGACAAACAAATCGAATGGTTTAGCGTTATATATTTATTTTTTCCTCGCAATACACAGAGCAAGATCAAGAATTCGATTACTGTAGCCGAATTCGTTGTCATACCACGCAATTAACTTTACAAACTTATCATTAAGCGCAATTCCTGCAGAAGCGTCAAATATACTGCTCCGGGTATCGTTATTGAAATCCGTGGAAACCAACTTGTCTTCTGTGCACCCCAGAATTCCGCTTAATCGGGGACTTTTTGATGCGGACTTTATCACCTCTTTAATTTCGTCGTAGGAGGCTGGTTTCTTTAAACGAACAGTCAGGTCGACCACAGATACATTAGGAGTTGGAACTCTGAACGCAATTCCAGTTAATTTCCCATTCAGTTCTGGGATTACTTTTCCAACTGCGCTTGTAGATCCAGTGGAACTAGGAATGATGTTCTGCGCTGCGCCTCTTCCGGTTCTCCAGGATCTACCACTAGGCGCATCTACTATTTTCTGGGTTGCAGTGTACGAGTGCACAGTTGTCATGAGACCTTCAACAATCCCAAAATTATCGTTCACAACTTTGGCGATCGGTGCAAGGCAGTTAGTGGTACAAGAAGCGTTACTGACCACCTTCATTGAACTACAGTATTTATCTTCATTGACCCCCATAACAAACATGGGAGCATCTTCAGAAGGAGCAGAGATGATAACACGCTTTGCTCCACCTACCAAATGTGCGGAGGCTTTTTTAATGGTGGTAAAAATACCAGTCGACTCGACCACGCATTCTACATCGTCCTCTGCCCAAGGAATATTTGCTGGGTCCCTTTCTCCGTGTACAGTGATCGGCTTTCCGTTTATAATCAGTTTCCCGTTATCATGCGAGACGGTGCCATTGAATCTACCGTGAGTTGAGTCGTACTGGAACTTGTACACCAAGTACGCAATATCGATAGATGGGTGGTTGATCGCCACGACTTGAACGCCATCTTTGTCCTGAGAAGCCCGGGTCACTAAACGACCAATTCGACCAAATCCATTAATTCCTATTTTCAGCACCATTTTAGGTTCCGTGTTTCTTTGAAAATAAAGTAGGCTAGATATAGTTGAACATGGTATAAAAATATGTGAAACGACAGTTTGTGGTATAACTTGTTTAAACTTGCTAAACTCATCGTAATTTTTCGTGATTTAGCATCTTACAATCAAAGCGTAAATATTGGTTTGATTACATTTTAAAAGCTATTTTCATCCGTAAGTTTAACACGTTTTTAACTACGCCGCCTGTGTCCAGTCACTTTTAAATAAATATCGATATGCATATTTACTATATAAAATTCGATTTCTTTCAAGTTTCGGAACTTTATACTTTAATGGTTTAATATTGATCTGTGCACACGGCAAAATGTCTGTACCAGACTGTTTGTACAGGTTCAAACTTTACAATAAAAACTGGCATTCGATATATACGTACCTTTAACATCACCTGAGTGTGGTGTGCTTCAATATACCATTTACAAAAGAGTTTATTGATAAACTAAAGCTATATCCGCTTTATTTATATATTCATAGTGTGTGCGTCATAGCGTATACAACGATTGTTCGTTTTGCCGTTTTTTTGTTGTTGTTATGTACCAACCCAATACTTTTACGACTGGTTAATGTTATTATTTTGAAAATGTGGAGAATATTAGCTGTTTGCCTTATGTACACTACTTAAGTCGTGGCTGCTAATCGTCTGCTTATACTATTGAACAAACGTTCATTCACTTAATGTAAGCTGCTCTCAACATTGTTCATCTTTGCCACTTCATATAGGCTGCGCATTTTTAATAGAGCTATCTCGAATCACCGAATTCAAATGGTTTAATTAAGATCTAAAGACATTTGTTGAATGATATCTTACAGTTCTACCATCAGGTAGGGTTATTTTGTTCCTATTGTACTTGAGGTTATTGAAATGTCGAAAAAGCATTCCGATGAACGATCTCTACTCTGCGAAAATAACAACCAGTTCTAGTAACATAACACAGCCACTTCGTATTACCATGAGTCTATTTGCAAAATACACCAATTTCCGGTACCGTCGATTGATATAATCAATTAACAACACGGTATATCCGATGGAGAATAAACAGAATTACTAAGAAAGATGTAAGCGGGGAAGTAGTGTAATTTTAAATAACTATACGTCCTCGCTCCATGTTTGTGTTCGCTTTGCCCACGACTCTAAGAGCGAACATTCACTCAGCATAATGCATAGTATTTTACCGATTCTTCCGACAAAATTGAAATAAACAAGACGGATAGGATACAAACTTTAAATGACGTGTTTTAACGACTGGCTGTTTTGCCGTCTATTCCTGTGCCGTGATTTGATTCGTTAGCCCTTTATTCATACTGGGACAAGAAATAAATAAACTAAAACTAAACTAACTGCATAATAAATATTTTTCTCTTTTACCTTTGATTTTTTCTCATTGTAGTGCAATGGGGTACATTGTTATGAAAATGCTACTAAATCAACCAAAGTTAGTTACGTAGCAGTAAGCATTTTGTTTTATTTTACAGGTCCAAGCTTAATTACATTCTACATATATCCGTGGAAACATCCTCCGACATTTAGCTTTCCGAACATTAATTATTTTGTGTGACGTCCGAATTAAGTCATATAGCATTTCGGTGTGTAATTTAGATTATTAAACTGAATGCCAATAGTATAGCATTTTTGATCATCTTTTGAGCTTCTTTGAGTTTCCGGTTCCTTTGTGTATTTTGTAAACTTTCTGTGAAATTATCACATACGTTCATGTATATATTTACTCGGCAGTGGAAATTTTAAAATCAAAATAATCTAATTTATTGCAAAATGTTTTCGCATTGCCTCGGTTTCGCATTGATACATGGCATGACTCTTATACCATTTTATTACGTCACAGGGCGATGCTGTCATGTCTGTCTGAACGAAAAGAAAAATTGCGCAACTGTACCTACGTCACTGGCCAATTGCAGTATTCGCATGCTTGCGACATACTAAGATGGTACATGTCGCTTTTAACAGAATTGGCGTGAAACCGCTGCCACAACTGCCGTTTTACACAGCTCTACTGCCGCCGACCATAATTCATTTTTTTATTTGAGGTAGAAATCATAAGAAAATACTAAATAATATGTAGGCCTAGAAAACACTGCTGAAATATTGTAAGATGAGCTTCAAAACTGAAGTGCCGTGGGCCCTTAATATTTTAAACGTGTTCTGCGCGGAAATCACATTTTTAGAAAACTTTTTCCAACTAAATTATATTATGCAAGTCCAAAAATGTTATACAGTTGTAGTATGTAGCCACCATGAAACCAAAGTAATCGACTTCGGGCAAATACTAGGTTGGTTTGTGCAACACATTTGGTCGATTGGGTGAAGGATCCAGAATGGCAGTATGTTGTGTCATTAAGCAAGACACTCAGCGCACATTGCCTGAACCAATTCGATCAAAAGTATAAAAAACTAAAAAAACGTGTCAATGATATACAACACAATGCAAAGGTAATCTGAGGTTTGCCCGTGTGATTAACCCTCTCGCATTTTTTCTTTCACGAAGATAAACCATGAATGTCTTATACGAACTTATGCGTCCTCGGTGGCCCGGCGCCGGCCTACAATCTCTGCACGATTACATATTGTTTGCAGCATCACGCCGCACAAATTTACTTGGTAATTTCCTAAGCATTCGTGACTGGACTTCGTGCGATTTCACTGCAATTAAAGACTAAACAACAAATGGTTAGAATAAAAGCGTGGCCAAATAGCCGGCCGGTATCATTGACATTTTTACCGCACAGAGACTACAATAAGCAAAAAATTAAACAGATTTATAATTAAATTTAGATATTTAATAAGAAAATGATTTGTGATATAGTCTTAGAACCACATTGGAAGTTTTATGTTACACTATCGAGATTTATATAAGTTATTGCATTGTAACAACACTGTGGTGACATGGCAGTTGCCTCATACGTAACGACTTGATCAGATACGAGAAATTATTTTCTGAAAATTTAAGTTTTTAGTTTATATTTAATATCATTTAATTTATCTATAGCATAATTTAAGCAGAATATTTAATTGCCTCACTTTCCCCAGTAGTCAAAAGGAAAAGTAAGCTATACGACACTTAATGCAGTTCAGGATGAAGTTATCAACCAGGTTAAAATTGATCGTCGTTTTGTCGCTTAGAATCGCTTTCGTAGGTAAGTGACTGTGTTAGGATATGAAAATCGTGTTCGTTCTCATAATTGGAAAACGCAAAGGGCGTTATCACATGGGCAGATTTACCTCGCGCACACCGTCGAGTTAACGGAGCTATTGCAGTGATGAATTAAATGTTTTTTCATTTGGAAGAAGCCATTATTTTAGTAAGTTCACCGACCCACCCAGCGTCACACCGACCCACCAGCCGAAAAACCAATGATGGGTTGGGCACAAGGACCGTTTTTTTTTATAGAAGTCGGTAAATGTATCGGTCGAGCTAACTATTTGGCCTTACGACCGTGCGTTTTGCTATATTAATTTACTAAGAAAGCGCAATTCAAATAGAACTGCTGCGACCCAGTAGATTAAGTATGGCGGATTGATTCAAGCGACCGATTCATATGGCGATTTTTGTAGACAAACATAAGTAGTGACGAAACCATCATAGTTTCGAAACTTAAAAAGTGAATTAAACGAAAACTAAATTCGATTTAACATAAATACCAAAAACATAGGCATATTTGTCAATTATACCTATTATAACGAGGCAAACAAACCTTTTAATTTTCTGTGCAGTGTCGGCATCAGGTAGTGGAAGTGCACCGGATTATGAAGAGGAAATAGAAAGTTAGTACCGTACACACTATTCTTTGGGGCTTGTCTACCAAATTTTAATTAAATAATTTCATTAGGTAAAATTACACATAGGATAGGATAATTATGTATATTCCCTTGAATGAGAAAACCAAGGGGACTAACACACGATCAATCGTCGAAAGGAGTCGCACTAAACTGCCAGACTAACCCGTCGGACCCTCTTATACCTATTATAACCGGGCAAACAAACATTTTTTTTGCAGTGTCGGCTTCAGGTAACGAGAGTACATCGAATTATGGAGAGGAAACTGAAGGTAAGAACCACACACACTCTTCTTTGGGACTTGTCTACTATATTTTAGTCAAATAGTCGTTGAAAGGAATCATTAGGTTTGGTGGCAACATGTTTCCATTCTAATTTTAAAATCACTAGATGGAGGATGGCGTATTTAAACAAATTTTCTGTCATTACATTTGACATTAAAGATTTTGTTAAAGTTTTATCGTGGAAAAAATTAACTTAAAATAAAAACAATATTCACTTTTAATTAAATAATTTATAGCGTGGTAACAGACAGGCAAATGCGATTAAAACCTGACTAAGAATAGATGTTAATCCGTCGTAATTTTTACATCCAGTTGTGGAATGTGGTGGGGATTTGTATGCCACGCGGTTTCCACAAACATTTGTTCTGCCAAACCTGTTCAATTTCCCAAATAGAAGATGCGTTTGGCTGATACGGGCGGAGCACGGAAAGCAAGTGTCATTGATTATGAACTATAACTTAGAATTATGCTGCGAAACTGTAGACGTAAGTACACGAAACATGTAGTTTTAGGAGTCATTATCAATGAAATTAAAATACAAAACTACGCTAGTAACAACAAATGCCAAAAGTACTCGCCATGCTCTACTAAGGAATATTGGAATATACTAACGTCTACCATGATATACTAACAAAAACCATAATATACTTATGAACATTATAATATAATAACGAATGCCATAATATACTAACTAATGCTACGATGTACTAACAAATGCCATAATATACTGTAACGTTTCTCGCATTCCTTTTGTTCCTTATACTTGATTTCCCTTAATTTGACGCGCGGGTGCCTTTGCCCCGGCGGCGCACTGTATATAAAAGTGTGTGTTAAATGTGAGAGGGGAGAATAAAAACGACCACTGTAGCATTCGCTACAATACTACCAAATACCATTATATACTAACGAATACCATAATATACTAAAAAAACATAATATACTTACGAACACCACAATATACTAACGAATGCCATTATATACTAACGAATGCTACGATATACAAGCGAATACCATAATATACTAACGAATACCATTATATACTAACAAATGCTATGATAAACTAAAGAATACAATTATATACTAACGAATAAACGATACATTAACATATCATCCCCACAGACACGTTAGTCTCACCAGATAAGTTTTACTGAATGACTTTTTCTACATGACTCCTCGAAATCAATCCGACATAAAAAATCATCACACGAGGCTTGATATCCAACCATCCACGTCACAATTAAATACACATTTTCCCTCCACAGACTTTTACCATTCATTCCCAAAACGGCATTTTTAGTTTAATCAATAAAATTGGTTAAAATTGAATTACAAATATTATATGTTCAAGATTCATCTTTTGTGTATAATGTAACAGATCTTTGATGGCAACTTGACTGTTTCTTTGGGTGGTCAAGGTTTTGGAGAAACACTTATTTCCGATTCTGGGCAACTTCGTTTAGTATACAACAGAACTCCCCAAGAAATCGTGTACAATTATTTCTTCTATACGGAATTACCGGGAGATGGCCCCTTTGGATTTAACACCACTTATAAGTGTAAGTTTATACAAATATTTCTCTATTTAAGCATCACAATTAAACTGCAAATCCAGTATTGCTTTGACATTTGTCTAACTTAACGATTTTTGGCTAGAGAAAATTTGAAATAAACAAATACTTTAAAATCTTGAACGAAATTAACACGATATCTTTTTGCAAAAAAAGAGTATTTAATTTAAATGATTTCTAACCCTTGGTTTGATTTACAATATTTTATTGAGAAAATGATGCTTCTAAAGTTTTATTTAATAAATGTATCCCTAATAATATAGTCCAATTAGGAACAGAAGTGCTTTGTTATATAACTTTGGATGTTTTATTTCAATTTTTCTTTAATAACTTTATCCGTTGTAATAAAAGCCAATCTATATTTTATATTTGGACTTATATTATAATATATATCTTTCTTTAGCTGTTGCTGTTAACCGCACCGAAAGACAAGTCACCACGCAAGGTATTACTGAACATAATTAAATATCGACTAATTAATCAAGGCTGTAAAATTATTTACAGCTGGTATAACTACAGAAGATACATCAACTAGGATAAGCCAATCAACACAACCAGGTATATGTGGAATGTAACGATATTAAGAATAGTTTTTTCGTGATTGTGCTCTTCCATTGGTCTTGAACAACGTGTATGTTTAGCGTGTAATGGTTTAATCGTCACACTAGCCCCCTTTTGCGTTTTTTTTTAGAAAAACACGTATTGTTTTGATTTAGTAGATTTAAATTGGTTGATATTAACCAGAATTTATATAAATCACTTTACAATACATGCCGCTATCAGACTGAAGGAACGAGGTATTTTCATGGTGATAAGTGAAAGTTTTTACCTGATTTTATAGCCATTACAGAGTGATATAGAGTCGAACCTAAAACAAATCAATTGGGAGATAGCATACTAATGTGACGATTCGGTTGAAATTGGTTTAAAAAAATATTTAAAAATTGTTACACACAAATACGCGGCCCTTCCAAATTAAATCTTTAATGGCTGACCAAACAATTAATGCTAATTTGATTAAAAATCTTGGTTAAATGGTTATTATTTCTATGGAAGGTTAAATAAGATTCCCAATTTTGTGAATAATCACAGTATAAAACGTTGCGAAACCTAAAATTCAAAAATCTACAGTTACAGGATGTGATGAGAAGTTATCTGCGAAACGTTATTTCCAAACAATAACCTCCCCGGGTCATCCAAATCGTTACGAAAATAACTTAAATTGTGAATGGAATATATACGCTCCACCTGGCATGCAAGTACAGCTGGATGTGTTGTATTTCGATATAGAAACATGTTGTGATTCCTTGCAGGTAAGTTGATTCAACAATATATTTGTAAAAAAAAAACAGTAATAACTAAATGTTGTCAAATACGTGTAACCACTTCTATTTTTAATCCGTATTCACATTGCACTAAATGTTGGATGTATTCCCTCGAGTTCCCTTGTTATCTATATAATTACTCTTGGTTTATCTTTTTTAAAGTGTACAGCGGTTTTCTCCATGCAGAAACTAATCGGTATACGAGTTATCAATCCAAACTTAATATTTAAATTCTCGATTAAGTATCTAATGTTATAAAAGAAAAGTAAGTAAACTAACAATTCGATTAAAACATTTTTCCTTTTTTTATTTACAAATTCGACACAGCATCAAGGAATTAGTGTTTTATGGGGTTACGACTAAGTACACCATTACATATTTAATACTCAAAGCTAACACCTATTAAAATTTTTCTGAAAATATTTTTACTTTATATTAATATAAAGTTATGCATTTGAAGATATCATGATAAAAAGTTTTGTTTGTATTACTCTTTTATATTTTACTTTAATTGACCATCTCCATTTTCTGGTAATAGTGTGTTTTAGTTTTTTTTATATTATTGTATTTTTTCGATTGTTTATAGTACATTTATTGATGTTTTTTTTTATGATTTCCCAAAAAAGTTTAATTCTTTTAAAGGTGTCAGATAATATGCTGTGGATACGATACACATAAAATACAATTAGGTTGATCGTTTGGAAATTTTATTGTCCTTTTCAGTTAGAGGTTGTCAAACAACACAAAAATATTGGTCAATGTTTTTTATAACAAATAAAATCATCAGGTACCTCAACTCAATATTTAATTGTTTTTTTCTGAAAATCCTCATAAATGCAACCATACGAAATATCTTGTGCGGTGTTGTATTTCTGTATGGCACTCGAAAAACCTTGTGTAGTGTTGCTTTTGTTAAATATTAACTTTAATAGTTTATTCATAACAGATGTATATCAAGTTTGGATAGGAAACTGGAAAACCATTATTTTCAGCTTGCAGAAACAAGAAACATGTGCTTTGAAAGATAAATAAGTGGAAAGCTAATCAGTGAACCAAATCGTTGCTAAATGCAACAATACAAAGCATAGGGTCGACTTGGGTTTTTACAACTAATGGTTGTCAACACGGAATTGAGATTCCCTCATTTGAATTAAAGTTTTATTGCCAAAAATGTTTGAAATTTCTCACATAATAATATCTTTATAAAAAACTATTTGACCTTTCTAACAAATTAAATTAAGTAGTTATGCAAATCTGAACGTTTTTTCTTGGTTTAAAATTTTCATAAAATGGTGCTTGATGTGGATATTAACCTTTTGATTTACGCTGTTACAATCTATCGCTACTTGGTAACAAATGGGTCAAAATTAAAATTTCATGTTTGTAGAGACATAGTTTTTAATGTTTGTAGAGACATAGTTTTTTTAAACATTGTGCTTTGAAATTTATATGTTAGTAATTTGACAACTTTTTACATTTTAACTCAACTCAGATACTTGATGGCGACGATTCAAGAATTGGAAATTTACGTGGACAAGGGACCAACTACACAATAACGTCAAGCCGTAGACATTTGAAATTATTGTTTTACACCGATTCCTCAGTCACTAGATATGGATTTACTGCTATGTTTAGAGGTAATTTAATGTATACGTCGGGTAAGTTTTAATAGCATGTTAATTTATGTACAGCCATAGAGATGTCCATATCAGATACAACAGCAACAATAGATGAAACAACACAGGAAATGCAAGTTACAACTCAAAACCTTCAAAGTGAGTGGATTTTATTAAAATATATTTAAAATAAAGGTATTAAGACAACTTTACTGGTGTAAACACATTTAGGTCAATTGTGATGTTTAATTAACCCAATCTAGGTCATGTGTCAGATCAGTTAATCACATTTAAAGAACACGAAATTAAAATAATTATAAGGAAAATACGTTAACTGCACACGAAATTAAAGCACACGAAATTAAAATAATTATAAGGAAAATACGTTATATGCACCCTATTCCTAATACTTTTATATTAATTAAAGTTTGTGGAAATAATTTTACAGCAGGAACTTTGTACAAATTAAGTCGCAGCGACGAGCCTTTTATAGGTTCGAAACTTTTATATAAAAAAACTACAAGATGATTGATCACACATACCAAAAAACTAGACCAATTGGTCAATTATACCTATTATAACGGGACAAGGAAACATTTTAATTTTCTTTGCGCAGTGTCGATCTTAAGTAATGATAGTACACCGGACTATGAAAGGGAAATTGAAAGTTAGTAACACACACTTTTTTAGGCGTGTCTACTATATTTTAATTAAATAGGTTTTAAGTATTCATTAGGTTTGGTGGCCACATCTGACTATGCTCATTCAAAAATGACCGCGTTGAAAATAGCGTATTTTAACGAACTTTTTGTTTTTAAATTTCACCTTAAAGATTTTCTGAGGGTTTTTATCTTGGAAACAAAAATAAACTAAACTATGTAACATCTTTCCGTTTTTTTAAACAATTGATAATATGGCAACAAAGGGGAGGTTAGAACCTGAATAAGTATAAATGTTAACCGGCCGGTTGGTCTAGCGGTTAAGTGCGTCGCCTTTCAATCGGAAGGTTGCAGGTGCGAAACTGGTCGCTAGCTAGACGGTTGTTTCCTTTTGCAAATACTTTAAGGACATTGCCTGAACCCAGCGGATTTATGAGTTCTACAAATTGAAGGAACGTGTCTATCATATACAACATACTGCAATAGCTCCGGTAACCCGACGGTGGGCGCGAGGCGATCCGACGATTGCCCGTGTTTTTATCCCCCTTGGTTTTCCCATTCACGGGGATAAACATGAATATCTTATCCTATCCTATAACCCGTCGTAACTTTTATATCTAGTTGTAGAATGTGGTGGGGATTTAAATGCCACTCGATTTCCACAAACATTTGTCATACAAAACCCAAACCCAATATGCCAAATAGAAGGTGCACTTGGCTGATACGAGCGGAGCAAGGAAAGCAAGTGTCAGTGATAATAAACTATAACTTCGAATTATGCTGCGAAAGAATGGACGTAAGTACACAAAAGTTATGTTTTAAGAATTATTGTCATTGGATTTAATATACAAAATCACGTTGGTACTAACAAATGGCGACAGCACTCGCCATGATATACCAAATAATACCATTATATGCTAACGAATACCATTATATACTAACGAATACCATAATATACTAACAAATACTACAATGTACTAAGAAATACCATGATATACGAATGAGTTTTATGATATACTAACGAATACCATAATACTTTAACATATCATCCCCACAGACACGTTAGTCTCACCAGATAAATTTTACTGAATGACCTCTTTTCTCATGACTCTTCATCACTTTAGCATAACAATCATCACACGAAGCTTAATATCCAACCATCAATGTCAAAACTAAATAAACATTTTTTTCCAACCCAGACATTATTACCTATGATTCCCAAAACGGCATTTCAGGTTATTCTATAAAAATGGTTAAAATTGAATTACAAGTAATATATGTTTAAGATTCATGTTTCGTGTATAATGATGTAACAGATCGTTGATGGCAACTGGATTGTTTCTTTGAGTGGTCAAGGTTTTGAAGAAACACTTATTTCCGATTCTGGGCAACTTCGTTTAGTGTACAACAGAACCCCCCAAGAAATCGTGTACAATTATTTCTTCTATACGGAATTACCAGAAGATGGACCCTTTGGATTTAACGCCACCTATAAATGTAAGTTTATTTAAATATTTTCCTGACACCTGTCTAATCTTTTGCTAGAGGACGATTAAAAAAAATATTCAGTGTAGAACAAAATCAGTCTGGTATTTTAGCAAAAAAGAGTGTTCTATTTAAAAAAATTTCTAACCCTTAGTTTTATTTACAATACTACATTGACAAATAATGCTTATTAAGTTTTATTCAACAATTATATCCGTAGTTATATAGGCCAATTGGAAAGGATATTGCTTTATTTCTATTAAGTTTGGCTATTTTAATTCCTTTCCAATAATAGTTTTATATCAAGACATGGCATATGTTAAAAAATATATCTTTCTTCAGCCGTTGCTGTTAACCGCACCGAGAGCCAAGAAATCACGCAAGGTAACTAGAAACAATAACATATACTGGAAATATTAAAATATTAAGGTTGTAAAATTATTTATAGCTGCTATAACTACAGAAGAAACATCTTCTACGACCATCCGATCAATACAACCAGGTAATTTCTGAAATGTAACGATTGTAAAAAATGTTTTTACGTTTGTGCTCTTTCCATTGTTTGTGGTCATCGTGCATGTTATCCTTTAAGTGCCTTGCCCATGAATACAAACGACTAGCGCGCGACCGGTTTCAAATCTTCCACCCTTCGGCTACAAGACAACCCAACTAACCCACCAGACTAATCTGTAAGATATGGAGGCGAACTTAATACAAATGAATGAAAGCACCATATTGACGTGATGATTCGGTTGAAATTATTTTGTTCGCTGAAATTAAACGAAAGTATTAAAAATGAGCACACACACAGATGCGACGGTCTTAAATCATTGATAGCTGTTCGACTAATTAATGCTGATTTGATTAATAAAACAGTGCTTAATATGCAAATACGCATTTGCGCGTTATCTTGGTCAAAATTATTATTAATTGGTATAAAATAAATTAAAAAGATAAACTATTATGTGGATAATAACAGTATAAAATGTTCAAACCAAAGCTCTACAGGCCTCAAACCAAAGCTCTACAGTTACAGGATGTGATGAGAATTTATCAGCGAATCGTTATTTCCAAACAATAACCTCTCCGGGGTATCCAAATCGCTACGAAAACTTCCTAAATTGTGAATGGAACTTATACGCTTCATCTGGCATGCAAGTACAGCTGAATGTGTCGTATTTCGATATTGAAACATGTTGCGATTCGTTACAGGTAAGTTGATGGAATAAACTTATTTAAAACGACAGCAATACGTAGTTACTAGAAGGTGTCAACTATGTGTTAATTACCGTATTAAAATTTTCTATTTATTTAACTTTGAGTTACCGGCTACCTCATACAAGTGGCATTATTGTTTTATAGTTGAATATATTATAGTATGTTATTTTTCGGCTAAAGTGGAATATTTAATTTAAATTTATTTGTGGGCTTCTTAATACCCAATAACATAGTTAAATCTTCTGGTAAAAAAAATGTATTGGCCATGTTTATAACGAACAAAATCTTCAGGCTGCTAATACTTATGTTTTTTTTTCTAAGGCAGTTTTTTTCTGAGAATCCCCATAAATTTATTCATACGAAAAACTTGTGTAGTGTTGCTCTATTAGTATACCAACGTTTATACTTCATTCTTAGAACTTGTATATTAGGTTTGAATTGATAACTGGGAATCCATTAATTTCAGCTTGCAGAAACAAGCAATAAAAGTTTTAAAATAAATGCACCGAATGTGATTTATTAAATAACCATTGTAACCGACAAACGCATTTATAACTAACAGACTCCTAATTAGAACAACCAATTAACAACTTAAAACAATTTAATAACAAAATTAGGGCGGCAAGGCGAACTGGAAAAATGAAAAATTGGCAACAAAATTTGGCTTTGAAATGGGGAAAATGTAAGGGGGAAGGGGATAGGTTTTCTAATACTAAAGTACTCAGGTATGCAGCTGTAAAATAAATATAAGTTAGTAAGCCACCAGTACTGCAATAAAAAATAGGAAAAACAAACTACTGTACCGAAACCAACTATAACTGTCAACTGAACGAATGTAGAACTGAAGTACGAACTAATAAAACGGAAAAGCGAGAAATTAAGGAATTTAAATTAAAGTGTGCAGCGTTTGACGCGCTGGCATGCGAGGACCAAGTTTGGAGTGCCGTATAATGATTTGGGTGACTCTGTAATTAACAATTATTACACCCAATTGTTGCTATATGCAACAACATAAAGCATATAGTCAAAATGGGTTATACAAATAGTAGTGGTTGTGGCGGACACTCTCTAGTTTACATAGATGTTTTATTGCCAAAAATGTCCGAAATCTATCACATAATTATCTCTTAAAAAACTATTTTGACGTCTAAACAGATACATTGGTACTTTTTGCATATTTTGAAAGCTGGGTTTATTTAATATAGTGGCAGTTAGCTCGTGACTTTCTCTTTTAAGATCTCTCACTAGTTAGGATTCAGAACGAAGCAAGCCATAATTGAAATGTCATGTTTGCAGCGGCATAGTCTTTAATGTTGACATTGTGCTTTGTAGTTTATAACTATGTTAGAATATGGACAGCTTCTTACATTTCAACTCAATTTAGATATTTGATGGGGACAATTCAAGAATAGAAATTTTACGTGGACGTGGAACTAACTACTCAATTACATCAACCCACGGAAATTTAAAATTATTATTTCAAACCGATTACTCAGTCACTAGAAATGGCTTCACTGCTGTGTTTAGAGGTAATTCGAATGTAAAAAAGTCGGGTAAGTTTAAATAACATGTTTATTTATGTACAGCCATAGAGATGTCTATACCAGATACAACATCAACAATAGATGAAACAACACAGGAAATGCAAGTTATAACTCAAAACCTTCAGAGTGAGTGTATTTTTATTAAAATATATTTAAAATAAAGGTATTAAGACAACTTTACTGGTGTAAACACATTTAGGTAAACTGTGCTGTTTAATTAACACAATCTAGGTCATGTGTCAGATCAGTTAATCACATTAAATTAACACGAAATCTATAAGAAAAAACGTTAGCATCACATTATGTGCACCCTATTTGTAATACTTTTATATTAATTACAGTTCGTGGAAATAATTTAACGGCGGAAAATTTCTACCAAACAATAACCTCCCCGGGGTATCCAAATAGTTACAAAAATGTTCTAAATTGTGAATGGAACATATACGCTCCACCTGGCATGCAAGTACAGCTAGATGTGGAATATTTCGATATTGAAACATGTTGTGATTCGTTACAAGTAAGTTTATAAAATTGACTACATTGAATCCAAAGTTATTATAATTTTGCACCATTTATTTAAGACATTATATTGTCATTGCAAAATTATAGTCTTACTCTAAAAGATTAAAACTTCAGACTAATTCTATTAGCCGAGTTCGGACTTTAGATACTACAATAAGAGTTTGCATTCTAATATGAATATATATGAGTTGTGATTGCTTGACTTCCTCTTACATTTTAACTCAATTCAGATATTTGATGGGGACAATTCAAGGATAGGAATTGTACGTGGACGTGGAACTAACTACGTCATTATTTCAAACCACGGAAAATTGAAATTAATTTTTCAAACCGATTATTCTGTCACTCGAAAGGGTTTCATTGCTAGATTCAGAGGTACACATAGAATAAAATTATACGCCGAATCGATTAAGTTTTAACAATTTTATTATTTTGTACAGCCATAGACATATCGATAACAGAAACAACTGAATCAATAGAAGAAACGACAGCAACATTGGGAGAAATAACACAAGAAACTGAAATTACAACTCAAAACCCTCAACGCTTTTCAAGTAAAACAATTAATAGAAACTTCTCTTAATTTGAATATGTTTTTTAGATTGCGCAGTATTCAAGACCATTTTAACAAAACAAATTTACTGCTTAAAGTCCGACTGTTTAGTTCCGTTAACCTATAATGTTTTGAACTTTAAAAGTAGATATTTATTTTACTAAACGCCATACATAAATTAGAATAAAAGTCAAACACATTTTTCGGGCATTCTGTAGGATTTGTTAAAACAATAAAACTTGTTAGAAAATGTAAGGATTTAAATTAATAATTAAAAAGGATATATTACATGGGATTTAAAACCAAGAACTAAAATTAACACCCCATTTTCGCCATTTAATTTTTTGGCAAAATGTTGGAGTATTTAACAGGTATTCAGATTTAAACGCACTTTTTGGAATGTCAAATAAAACGGCCTGCCTTGCACGTACCTGACAATAATATATATTGTGTAAATAACAAAAATAACAAGATCCATCCGATCCGCTGCTTGCAGAAACTAAGTAGGCTAAAGTGTATAAAATTGTGACTAGGGACTTCTGCACGAATTGAGGCTAGAGACCCTGCTTGCATAAACATAGTATACAAAAATGTGTTTTACCAATGTCGGCGGTTAAAAAATTGGTTGAAACTCTCTAGATATTTTTGGTTTTTATGATGTTTTAATAAAGGCAATTTCGCTCCTATAATTCCCATCAGTAAATTTAAATGAAGACAGTTATAAAAGTTTACAAACCCTTAATCGTTATTTTAGAATATTTTAATCGTCATGTGCGTAGTTTGTAACTATTTAATAAAAACTATCCTAATCTTAAGATTTTCAAACAGTGAAATCAAGGATCTGGTAGTTTATGCTTGCAGAAACAAAAAATAATATTGGTGTAGACGACGTAAAAAATCTAAGTTAGCTGTAAAGACAGATTTTTGAGGAAATGTGGGCTATTTCGCATAGGATAGTTATAAAATTTAAAAGAAATAATGCAGAAATTATATTCTTTACTATTCGATGTGCGTGTAGATACAATGTAGTGTAAAACTCGGCTCATTTATTTTTCTACTTAATGGGAATCACGGCTAAGATATTATTTTTTTCATACCGATTACTCAATTATTCGAAATGCGTTTACAGAACACATATACAATATATATATGTTGTTTGCTGTTAACTAACAAATTGCTTGTATTGCAAAGCAATGGACACATCCATTTCGAATACAACTGAAACATTAGAAGAAATAACAACCATTCTTAAAGAAACAACACAGGAAACTCAAGAAACAACTCAGAACTTTCAAATTGAGTATTTTTACATATCAATTATAAGTGTTTCAAATTAATTTAATTAAGTACAACATTTTAATAATAGTGACCATTTTCTTTACATGATAAATTTTAATAAACACAATATAGCTCCTATTGCACCAGATTTGGTAGCTAGCTTGTCGGTTATGTCCTTGGCAAGGCACTAAGCGGACATTGCCCAAACCCAGCGGATTAATGGGTTATACTAAATTGAAGGAACATGTGAATCGTGCACAACACACTACAATAGATCCGATAACCCGACGGTGGGCGCGAGGTGATATGACGATTACCCGTGTGTTAACCCCCTTGGTGTTTCCACTCACGGGGATAAACATGAGTATACTATCCTATTTTACGCCAAAATTATCTAGCAGCTAACGTAATATGTGAATTTAATTACAGTATAGACGATTATTTTCGCATTTAAAATAGATTCATATTTATCACAGGTTGCGGCAATAATTTTACGGCGGGAAATTTCTACCAAACAATCACATCCCCGGGGTATCCAAATCGATACGAAAATAACTTAAATTGTGAATGGAATATCCAAGCCCCATCTGGCATGCAAGTACAACTAGATGTGGTGTATTTTGATATTGAAACATGTTGTGATTCGTTGCAGGTAAGTTATTACAATTTATTCTAATAGAACCAAGGTTAGAATAATTACGTACCCTTTATTTATAACATTATACTTTTATTGAAAAATATAATGCTAACAGCTCTACAAGATTTACACTTGCCATAATATTTAATAAGTATGTTGTTTCTCCTGTATAAAACTATAAGAAAAAATGTGGTATTAAGTTTTTGTAGAGTAATTTTATATAATAGTAGTTACGCCTTTTATTCTCAGGTTAATATACTAGTTATTCTTGGGTTAATATACTAGTTATTCTTGGGTTAATATACTAGTTTATTCTCGGGTTAATATACTAGTTTATTCTCGGGTTAATATACTAGTTATTCTTGGGTTAATATACTAGTTTATTCTCGGGTTAATATACTAGTTATTCTTGGGTTAATATACTAGTTTATTCTCGGGTTAATATACTAGTTTATTCTCGGGTTAATATACTAGTTATTCTTGGGTTAATATACTAGTTTATTCTCGGGTTAATATACTAGTTATTCTTGGGTTAATATACTAGTTTATTCTCGGGTTAATATACTAGTTATTCTTGGGTTAGTATACTAATTTTTAACACTAGTAAGCGAAAATTTTAATGCTTAAAGGAACATAATATTTGCATTCTAGTATAAATGCATATTAGTTATGAATGCTTTATATTATCCTACATTTTAATTTCAGATATTTGATGGGGACAATTCAAGAATAGGAATTATACGTGGACGTGGAATTAACTCCGTCATTATTTCAAACCACGGAAAATTGAAATTAATTTTTCAAACTGATTATTCCGTCACTCATAGGGGTTTCACTGCTAGATTTATAGGTTAGTAGATACACATATAATGAATATATATGCTGTATGTTTTTGATTCACTGTTAACAATTTTATTATTTTGTACAGCCATAGACATATCAATATCGGTGACAACTAAATCAGTAGAAGATACAACAGCAACAATAGAAGGTACAACTGAAGCAATTGATGAAACAACTAAAGGAATTGACGAAACAACTGAAGCAATTGACGAATCAACTGAAGCAATTGACGAAACAACTGCAGCAGTAGAATATACGACGCAGGAAACTCGAATTACAACTCAGAACCCTCAAAACTTTACAAGTGAAACAATTCATATAGTTCTATTTTAATATCAACATTTCCCTTTAAATTACAATGCATTTTATTCAACAAAAATTAACTGTATCATTTCTTTAACATGATATTTTAATGATCACAAAATAGCTTCTATAAGATAATAACAATTATGTTTACTTTATCTGATAGCTAATCTCGTAAAAAGCAAATTTAATTACATTACAAACGTTCACATTGTTTGTTTTTCATTAAAAATAGATTCATATTTATCACAGGTTGCGGCAATAATTTTACAGCGGAAAATATCTACCAAACAATAACCTCCCCTGGTTATCCAAATCAATACGAAAATAACTTAAATTGTGAATGGAATATCCAAGCCCCATCTGGCAAGCAAGTCCAACTAGATGTGTCGTATTTCGATATTGAAACATGTTGCGATTCGTTACAAGTGAGTTATTACAATTTATTTTAATAGAGCCAAAGTTATGACAATTACGTACCCTTTATTTGAAACATTATATTTTTATTGAATAATGTCATGTTATCAATTCAATTTAGCTTTTCAAGAATAAAACTTCCACTGATATTTAATAAGAAGGTTGTTCTTTATGTACAAAACTATAAAGAAAATAATATGTAAATTACGTTTTGCTAAAGTAATTTAATATAATGGTAGTTACGGGTTTTATTCTCGAGTTAAATTACTAATTGGGATTTAACACTAGTAAGTGAAAATTTTAATGCTTAAAGGAACATAATATTTTCATTCTAATATAAATGCATATAAGTTATGAATGCTTTATATTATCCTACATTTTAATTTCAGATATTTGATGGGAACAATTCAAGAATAGGAATTATACGTGGACGTGGAACTAACTACGTCATTATTTCTAACCACGGAAAATTGAAATTAATTTTTCAAACTGATTATTCGGTCACTCAAAGGGGTTTCACTGCTAGATTTATAGGTTAGTAGATACACATATAATGAATATATATGCTGTATGTTTTTGATTCACTGTTAACAATTTTATTATTTTGTACAGCCATAGACATATCAATATCGGTGACAACTAAATCAGTAGAAGATACAACAGCAACAAAAGAAGGTACAACTGCAATAATAGAAGAATCAACTGAAGCAATTGACGAAACAACTGAAGCAATTGACGAATCAACTGAAGCAATTGACGAAACAACTGCAGCAGAAAAATATACGACGCAGGAAACTCGAATTGCAACTCAGAACCCTCAAAACTTTACAAGTGAAACAATTCATAGAGTTCTACTTTAATATTAACATTTTCCTTTAAATTACAATGCATTTTATTCAACAAAAATTAACTGTATCATTTCTTTAACATGATATTTTAATGATCACAAAATAGCTTCTATAAGATAATAACAATTGCGTTTATCTGATAGCTAATCTTGTAAAAAGCAAATTTAATTACATTAAAAACGTGTATATTGTTTGTTTTCCATTAAAATAGTTTAATATTTTTCACAGGTTGTGGCAATAATTTTACAGCGGAAAATATCTACCAAACAATTAGATCCCCTGGTTATCCAAATCGATACGAAAATAACTTAAATTGTGAATGGAATATCCAAGCCCCATCTGGCAAGCAAGTCCAACTAGATGTGTCGTATTTCGATATTGAAACATGTTGCGATTCCTTGCAGGTGAGTGATTACATGTAATTCTAATAGAACCACAGTTATGACAATTACGTAGGCCTACCCTTTATTTTAAACATTATATTACTCTTTCAGAATCTATCGCTACTTAGGATTAATAACGAAAAAAGCCAAAACTAAAATTTTATGTTTACAGTGGCATAGTCTTTTTGACATTGTGCTTTGTGGTTTATAAATATGTTACAAGTTTGACAGCTTCTTACATTTCAACTCAATGTAGATATTTGATGGGAACAATTCGACAAGAGGAATTTTACGTGGACGTGGAACTAACTACTCAATTACATCAACCCATGGAAATTTGAAATTATTATTTCAAACCGATTATTCTGTTATTCGAACGGGTTTTACTGCTAGATTTATAGGTAAGCAAACACACATGGAAAGAATATATATGCTGTATGTTGTCGATTCAATTTTAACAATTTTCCTATATTGTAAAGCCATAGACGTGTCGATATCGGTTAGAACTGAATCAGTAGAAGATACAACAGCAACAATAGAAGAAACAACGCAGGAAACTCGAATTACAACTCAAAACCTTCAACGCATTTCAAGTAAATAATTTATAGAATTTTCAATTATTTTGAACATTTTCTTTCAGATAATGTAGTATTTTAGTTAACAAAAACCGGAAAACATTCTTATTAAAAAAACCTCTGCTTGGAATTTAAATCGTTATCTAAATTGTAACTGAAATATCCATGAAATCTCGCATACATGTTAAGCTAGGTGTTTCGTTGCATATACTTAGTCTGCAAGCATAAAATGGATCCCTGAGTCATCAAAAGAACTACTGTTGTTCATTTTAAAAAAGTACTGATTTTGGTTTAACATATAGTTGGGTTTAATTTATTTAATATTACGACTCGCCACAAGTGATCAATAGCTTTAGTACATCTGAACTAAGTTTTTGGCTAATAAGTATTTCCCGGGTTATATAAAACACTTATATTTACAGTTATACAGAATTAAGGTTCAATTGATTACAAGTGATTCGTTTGATTACTGTTAAATAAACATTACACGAATGTTGTAAAGCAGGGATGGGCAACTTCTCTAGTCGGCGGGTCAGATGTTGGAAAATTAATTTATTGGTGGGCCTGAATATTACACAAATAGAATTCAATATCTTAGTTACAGGTTATAGGATAGGGATAGGATAGAAAAGGATATTCACGTTTATCTCCGTGAATGTGGAAACCAAGGGGGTTACACACACGGGCAATCATCTGATTACCTCGTACTCACCGACGGGTTAACTAAGCTATTACAGTATGTTGTATAATTAAGGCATACCTTCAAATTAGTAAAACCCAATAATCCGATGGGTTAGGCAATGTCCGTTAAGTGCCTTGCCCAGAGACACGACCGACAAGCAAGCGACCAGTGTCGAACTATAAACTTTCCGGTTGAAAGGCGTCGCAATAAAAAACCAGAATAACCGATCGGATCAATGTTTAGATGCATTCTGCGAGCCGGTCAAAATCCCTTCACGGGCCATATGTTTCCCTTGGCTGTTGTAAAGGACACGTACGCTTACGACAATGCTTAAAAAGGTTTATATAACATGAAGGACGAAAAAGTATTTGCAACACGGATCGTCGACCATGCACGAAATTCTTTTTACGGTCAATATACAATGAGCGCAAATTGAGCAAACAGTGTGCTTCACCCCATAGATTTACAAATCAATAGAGTTTGAACGTTTTTACAAATCAATGGAGTTTAAATTTCACTAATTATTATTTTTTTTACCAGCGTCAATTTTGAACCCATGGACTCGTTGTTGAAAACTTTTTTGTAAAAATAATTCGGTTTATGTATCGGTCGCGTTAACCATTGATCCAGACTACCGTACGATTTTCGCTGACATTTGCGCCACATATGTATTCTTGTTAGTGTTATGCTACTCAGTTTTAGCTCACATTTTTAAAAGTTTTTATGTCTTTTTATGAGAGGCGAGTTATAAACTCTGGCTATAGAAAATTTCGAATTTCTATGTTATTGGGAATACTCTACGAGAACTTACATCCAAAATTAAGCGTAAACGTCTGGGTTCTCAAGTGACATAACATTTTTATAGGTCCTATTTAAAATGGACGATAAAAACAAAAGTCAGCTGTTACGACATGCTTTAGGGGGATTGTTGCGTATTCCCATTGAACTTTCTATGCAAATTTGAAAAATCTTCCAGAAACAGTTTTAGTGTAGCCTACCACTGATGTCCTTGCAGATGCATAATCTTGAGTGCATAATTTTGTGCTTTCTTATATAAATGTGTTTTGAATGGCTGACATCCTCTTGCATTTCACCGGATTTTTTATACTAAATAGGAACAAGAACTAACTCTGTTATTACTTCAAGCCACGGAAATTATAATTATTTCAAGCCGATTAGTTAGTCACTCGAAATGGCTTTATTGCTATTTATAGAAGTCATGTAACATGTAAAGAATGCTACCTGGTTTACTCTTTGTATATATATATATATATATATATGCAGTACAGCATTGGTTATATGTTTAAAATGTGTTTTTACAGCAATAGATACGCCTATATCGACAGTAGCAGCAGAAACAGCAACAAAGGCATTAGAAGAGACCACACTGGAAATGCAAGTTACAATTCCGAACCTTCAAAGTAAGAGGCTTTAAATTATAACATTACATTAGGAAGTTTTATAAATATCATACAATTTTACTATTTAATATTTACAAATTTTACTATTTCACAAATATCGTACAATTATACTATTTACAAATTTTACTATTTCACAAATATAATACAATTATGCTATTTATAAATTTTACTATGTTACAAATATCTTAAAATTTTACTATTTACTTTACGATTTTGTGATAAAGACCAGCTATTAAAATTAAATTTATATGAAGACACTTAAATCCTTTACAAAAATTTAATCGTCAAATTATTATATTGTATTAGATTTTAACAACTAAATATACGTTAAGATGGACGAAAGAGTTTTTATTTGTTCCTCCCCTGTAAGTTTTAAAATATTTCGACCACTAAAATCACGGATTTAGTTTATGCTTGCAGAAACAAAAAGCGTATTTCATACACGATTGGTCTGGTTGAAATAACAATGCATTTCCTTAATGTATATATATTTCGCTTAAGTTTTTTTTTAGTTTTTACACTCTAACTGAACATCTATTGGAATACTTTTTAAACAGTTCACCGTTTTTTACAGCGACAGATACTTTAACCACGGCTACAGAAACAACAACACAACAAACCCAAGTTACAAGAGCTCAAGGTAGAAATATTTTAATATTTGCAATGGAATTTTTGCTTTTTATCAAATTCTCAAGCCAAACGTTTTATATATAAATAACCAGATGTGGCTATTTTTTAAATTATATAATGGTTTCAGCTATTCAATCTAGCTAATACTCTAATCTTGTTTTAACATTTATAAATAATCTTAGTCCAGCTGAGTAACATAAAATCTATTTATGGTATAATGTGACCATTTCCTTTACATGATATTTTAATAAACACAATCTTGCTCTTATAATTACAATAAGTTTGTCCAGCAGCTAAATTTTATATTGTTTATATTCGCGCTGTAAAGAATTCTACATTTATCACAGGTTGTGGAAATAATTTTACGGCGGGAAATTTCTACCAAACAATAACCTCCCCGGGGTATCCAAATCGATACGAAAATAACTTAAATTGTGAATGGAACATATACGCTCCACCTGGCATGCAAGTACAACTCTTTGTAACATATTTCGACACCGAATCATGTTGCGATTATTTAAGAGTAAGTCTTAAAAAAGTTTAATTATTTGATTCATGCTTAACCACCAATGATATGATTCCAGATAGTCGGAGACAACTCACGCCTAAATGCTTTACGTGGACGTCTTAACAGAAAGACATTTACTTCGAGCTATGGTAAACTGGAATTGACATTTTACACTGATTACTCTGTCACTCGAAATGGATTTAATGCTATATTTAGAGGTCAGTTAACATTTCTAGATGATGTAACATTGCAGTAAACATTTAACGAAATATACATGTTAATACAGCCGTAAGAAGTTCGACAATGTATACAACACCGACCACGGAAGAACAGCGGCGTACGGGGGATGGGACAACATCTGAAATAGATACAGCAACAGAACAATAACCTGATCCATGAATGATTACAAAGTTTCATGCAGCACTTAATGTCAGCATTTTATAATACTCCCTTTTAAAAAGCAGAAAAACATTTTTGTCATTTGTTTGTAACACTTATTTGACCTGGCACGATTTAAACAGATCTTATTAAAACTTTGCCCAAAAAATACTTTTAGGTGTGCTTAGAGAAAATGTTTAAAGGTTTGCCTATGCGGATTTATCACAATCCCCCAAGTTTAAATTACACATGGACTTATAAGTTAAAATTTTAACATAAGTAAGGTAGTCGGGTGTGAAAAAACGTAAATATGTGTATTGTTAAGATGCCGAGGTGGGTTTTGCAGACTCTCTGAAACAAAGATCATGCTGACATTAATTTAAAGTAGTTGTTTGAGTGGATAAAATAGTCGATGTAAAATTAAACGTCGAGGCAAACTATTGACCTAATAGTTAGAATTAGTAAAAGTTTCAACTTGATTGAAAACCAGGTTTCGACACGAACAAATGGACATGTCTGTCACCAGCGTGACTTAGCAAACAAAGATATAAACGAGTAAAATGAAAATGTGTTTCCTTCGGAATGAAAGGAAAACCATATTTGTTGTTTTGTTGGATTTCAGCTATCATACTATTACCCACTATTACACTGACAAGCATTATATTTTAAATATTATTGAATCGAAAATTATGAACAGTTTATCTTATTTTTAGAAACTGCTGTGTACGAAAGTCTTCTTTAAACACATCTCTTTGTAAACAACAATTATTTATTTACGTATATGCAGAGAAATGTCGCACTCTGACTCACGCAAATGCATGATATGTCCTGTACCAAAATAAATAATATATATATATATTTATTACACGAATGTTCTGTTAAAGTTTTCAGTTTTAAACTATAACATTAAAACTACTAGTTATCGTGTTAGTGTTTTTAATTTTCACATGCTAGAAAGAAATTACATCTAATCGGTCTTTGACTCGTTACTGAAGTAAAGCAGCTAGTGTTTGATTTCGCTTAGGATAATTTCAGCAGAGCGTAAAGAAATGCAAAAATCCAAACCCGATTTTGCTTTCAAGAAATTCTTATATTTTAAACTGACCCAAAAGTGTATTAAAAATGACATAAGTTTGGTTTTGCCTGGAAGATTTATTTTTTATTTTTACAATGATAGTGTAATAGAATCACTTTTTTATTCCCAATATTTTAGAAATGTTTGGGTCGATTTTGAAATATTACAACCGTGTCCAAACAATAACAAAAAACAACGAAAAACCATAGTTTATATTTTCAACACATTTTGAACAAAATGGCTATGTATGCCTTTTTCGTGGGAATCATAATAATTACTAAAGAAACTGAGACGATAGAATATTTATCGTTGTTAAGAAAAACTATAAGGAGGAAAAGCGGGACTGAAAAATTAGGGTCTGACCTGTAGAATAAAATAAAAATCTGACCAAATATAAAAGCTGAGGTAAAAGCGTTAGTTTTGTAGTTAAGATCAGTGCTTAGGGCAAAGTTAGAAAGGGTTTCCATAATTTTAGTGTGCAGTTTCCCTACAACCCTTCTTTTTTTGTTGCTCATTTTTTTTTATAACGCGTGACATTGTAAATGTCAGAAGAACAAATCAATTAGGCCATCAAAATAAAGTTTTGGAAGAAAAGTATTGCAAATATCTATAAAAGCATGATACTACTTTCATGCTACATTATAACGCGATGAGCGGAAAATAAAAACGCTTTTCATTTTACACAAGAAGAAAGCGAGGAGAATTCCAGGTATCACGGAAAGTGCAAGTAGTAGAAAGTTGCATTTTAATATACCATTTGTAACTGCGAAAATTTAATGTTTTTGATTTTTATGTTAGATGTTAAAAAAGCTCAAAACGTACTACAATATATTGCATTACAGTTAATTTGTGAAGCAGTATCTTAGATGTTAGTTAATTCTGTAATTGTTTTATTTAATTTGTTAATCCTTTTTTGATGGGTCTGTAACATAAAAGTGAAATAAAAATCATATTAAACTGGTAATAATGCAATCAAAGTTAAAAAAGCAGGATTTCGAACGTTTCTAAATTCGCCACGTTTTACCGTCGTGTTCTATCATTTCACCGACAACTTCAATGGCGTCCATTTCTGTAATTTCCATCAATATTTAAATTATCATCGATGCTAACACTCAGGAATGAGAAGTTTACAAGATCAACCTTTTTAATTTCTCTATTTTATTGTGATCGAAAAGTTAACTTTTACAGTGATATATTCACTGCAACCGAACAAGAGATATACCGGTATGCAATATTTCGTTGTAACCACGAACTTGATACTTATAAAAAATATGAATCGCGAATATATATTTTGTGCATTCGAATTTATATACCCGGAATTTAATTGTTGGCTTAGTGTTCGTTTTCAGTACCAGCGTCTACGTCTCGTGACCCAATCATGCCTATGTTTGTTCGATCAGCATGAGGAGCCCGATGGCTAGCGAAAGTACGAGCAATAACTTGTTCATCTTTGACAAAGTTAACTTTAAACAAAAGGGGATTGGATAGGATATTCATGTTTATCCCCGTGAATGGGAAAACCAAGGGGGTTAACACACAAGCAATCGTCAGATCACCTCGCGCCTATCGTCGGGTTATCGGAGCTATTGCAGTGTGTTGTGTATAATACAAACATTCATTTAATTGGGTAAAATCCAATAATCTGCTGGGTTAAGTGCCCTGCCCAAGGACACAACCGACTAGCTAGCGGCCAGTTTCGCACCTGCAACCTTTCGATTGAAAGGCGACGCACTTAAACGCCAGACTAACCGGCCGATCTGAAAATACCAAAAAACAGGCATATCAATAGATATACAAGATATAGACTTACCTTTGTAAACGGTGCCAACATATATATTTCTCTGTGGCGCTGCTGGAGTATTCATGCCCAACTAAACGTGTTGTGGCTACAAAAACGTTTTTTTCTATTGCTTGATTGACAGCTCGAAAGTGGAAAGAGCTTTCTATAACCTGACTTCCAACCAAACAAGATCTCCTCCAATTAAGGAAGCAATTCCTTCAGGGTCGAGAAACGTGTTTCTAGAAGGTTCTAGGAAAAGTGGAAGTCATCAGACGATCGTGATACAGCTCGATGGGATGAGATTCCCGATGAAGCAGATTGTTATCATGGCTCCATAAATTGTAACAATAAACAAAAAATGATCAATATAAAGTAACAAAACAACAAACATGTTCGCACGGTAATTATAATCTGACTGTTGGCAAAATTTGACTGTTGGAAAATTCTAATCTGACTCGGGCTAGAATTGTCTGTACGTTGAGGATAGTATTTATACTGTATTGCGGGCAGGATTTTTGCAACGTGCATAACCGTTTTATTATCAAAACGATTCGTCGGACCAAAGCATGAACTCCTGAAAACTTTTTTATTCGGTTAAGTTTTTAAACCGAAATTGGCTCTTTACTAAATGCGTTTTTACATATATTTTTGCATGTGAATCATTAGTGTAAAACATCTGGCGAAACACTACGGTAAAAACTTTAATAAGTCAATTTTCGACCCAACCTAGCGGACATAAATTTAATTATATTTAATTATAATAGTTCGGTTTTAGTCAATTCATGCAGTGTTATTAGCTTTCAATTTTTGGGGTGGTTTAAAAACAAAATATATACGATATATTTGTCACTTTTTACTGTTAATTTGTTTATTCAGCGATTGCTATAATTTGATTAACATACAGCGACCACAAATTAAATAAAGTTTTATTTTAAATGAATGCTGATTTCCCGAAACGAATTGATTATTTAGCAAGCTGACCGATTATTTTCATTGAGCAATTCATTCACCGATTTCATTATAAAATTGTTACTAGAAACAAGACTCCTATTAGTTTAAAATTTACCCCAGTCAATAGTTATGTGTGGCGGCCCACTGGTTAGCGTGACTTATCAAAATTTCCATTTACAAATGCTCTTGGGGACGAGCCCATCACGGGTTTTATGTAAGTTTTGGTTTGTTTGGGTTCGGCCCAACGGCGTGTTTTGATAACAAACCGGTTGAGCAGTTGACAAGAAAACGTGGCTCCTCTCGGAACGAAGATTTTCCTTGCTCTTATGCAAGGAACTTTGATAACATTTTGCTGCATTGGGAATAAACAAATAACATCCTGTCAAGCAGTATCACGATCTTCTGATAATTTCCCTTTTCGAACCGTCATTGAAGAGGTTTTTATGAAGCAAAATGAAATACTTCCTTAATTGAAGAAGATCATGTTTGGTTTAAAGTCACGTTATCGAAAGCTTTTTCCATATTCGATCTGTCAATCAAACGATAGAAAGAAACGTTTTTGTAGCAACAACACGTTTAGTTGGATATAAATACACCAACCCCTCCACAAAGAAACATATTTGTGGACACCAACTACAAAGGTAAGAGTAAGTATCTTGTATGTATATGGTTCTGTCAGTTTGTTATATCTAATGATCCTCCTGTTAGCGGTATGTAAAGTTAACTATGTGACAGATGAATAAGGTATTTCTCGTACTTCTACTTGCCATCGGATTGCTCGTCATGCTGAGCGAACAAACCGAGGCACTGTTTGGTCGTCGCCGCATTAGGAGACGTAGACGAAAATGGAACCAAGCCAATAACGAAATGTCAGGTATATGCTGATTGCATACCGGTATATTATTTGCTCTGCTAGGTTAAACCAATCAATGTACACCAAGTTACGTTTTCGATCTCAATAAAATGGAAAAATTAAAAATAGTTGCTCCTGTAAAAAACACATTCCTAAGTTTAAGCAACGATGGTAATTTAAATTTTGACAAAATTTGCAGAAGTGAACGCCGCTGACATGGTCGGTAAAAAGTGGGAAGAGGACGAGTAAAACTGGTGAGTTTGGAAAGGTTCAAGAGCCTGCTAGTCGAGAACTTGATCGTATTATTACCAGTTTAATTTTATTTTTAACTCGCTTTTATTTTACAGACCCATTAATTCAGTATCGTCGATTCAAAGTAAAATTTGAAAATAAATTCTGGAAAGACAATTTTTGTTTTATTTAAAAATTCCTTGTCAGAATATATAAGAAACAATATTACCGATTCCATAATATATGTTGCGAAACTGTCGTGGTTTAAAAAGCAAAAGATGTAAAATAATAACCGCACCAGATTTCACTTCCAGCAATATCTAGCTGCTACACAACCATCCGTCAATACAAAATCTACTGACTGAGCGTTACCTCCATGGTTACCTTAATATATATAACCGATATAGCTTTGCACTGGTTAGCGCGGCGATTGCCCGTATTATATACTTTGTACCAGATATACCAAGAGTAATTAGGTAACCCGATCCTTTCTGCATGCAGAAACATAAAGCGTACAATCAATCAAAATTGGTTTTAATACTAGTGATTGCTAACAGGTGGTTGACACTCTCCAGTTTAATTAAAGTTTCGAACGTACGTTATATGTATTTAGGCATAGAATATTTGGAAAATCAGGTTGTAAGTTTTATGAATATTAGCTCTGATGGCCTGAATGTGCCTTACTTTTAACTGCAAATGAAAATGAAGTTTGTTTTTTTAACTTACGGATTTGTAACCCATTTGTTTATGCCTGCAGAAACAAAACTATTGCAGTCGGGTTGAAACTTTCTGGAATGTTAGAAATTATTGATGCTTAACATGCACATATTTGACTAGAATATATACTGTTTTCTAAACATGAGTCACAAGTTGATTTGTTACATTATGATTCAATATTTGTCTGCTTGCAGAAACAACATACTCGATGTATAGAATATACGAATTGTGTTAAGGGACCTTGCTTACCTAAACACATAGCATACAAAATGTGTTTTACAAATAGTGGTAGTTAAACACGTGGTTATCACCTGCACATTACTATATCAAAGTACAATTCTTAAATGTGGCGATGTATTGCATACTATTTTCACCATAAATAATAATTGTCTAGATCAGGGGTGCTCACACTTTTTCAGCATGCGAGGTACTTTTAAAATGACCGAGTCAAAATGATCTACCCACTACAAAAATGCAAAGGCGAAAGAGCGGCGCTTTCGGCAAGTTTTGCTGTACTTAGAGCCGTTGTTTGATCTGATTGGTCACCCGAACGGCAACATTCAGTTGTCATCTGAATGGCTGCCCTGTATATCAATCAAGTGACGGCATTAAAGCTAGAATGATAATTTTTTAATGTCACGCCGCGATCGACCAGTACCACCTTCGCGATCAACCGGTAGATCGCGATCGACTTAATGAGCACCCCTGGTCTAGATTGTATAGCATGTGTCCAAACCTGTGAAACGACAGCTTATCGTATATATATGCAATTTAAGGGTTGTTCTATCGCCAGAGTTAGGTAGAACAACCATTACAAACCACCTCAAATAATTAAAATAATATGGGAGTCTTCAAACTAAATTTTAACTCCAACCGCTACTATCTGGCACAAACCAAAGTTACTGTAATACACCATGTTTTATCTGACAATGTTATGGCTGCCGAAGGTATAAATTATCGCTAACACTAAATCGCCTGATAGTAACGCATCTATAAGTTTACAATAGATTATAAAGATGATTTATTGGAATACAATAAATGTCTAAAAAATTAAAAAATAAAAATTTTTAATCAATTGGTGCAATTACAAAAAAAATATATGATTTGGCGCTCAGCAGATAATGTTAATTTAATGCGGATAAAAAGTCAGATATATCTAAATTGCATATGGACATAAATTGCTATTATAACATAAATGTCTAATATGTAATACATCTTAATTGCATGTGAACATAAATTGGTAATATATCTCAATTGCATGCTGTGAACATAAATTGGTAATATATCTAAATTGAGTTGTGAACATAGATTGGTAATATATCTTAATTGCATGTGAACATAAATTGGTAATATATCTTAATTGTATTGTGGTCTTAAATTGGTAATATATCTAAATTGCATTGTGGACATTAATTGGTAATATATCTTAATTGCATTGTGGACATAAGCTTTACACTATTATATTGGCACTCTAATATTCAGCAGCAACTACGGAAATAGCCTTCAGCATTCATTTCCCTGTCTAGTTGGCACATAGCACATGACAGACAAAATGTCGTCACCAGACAGTCCGTGCAGATGCTTCCCTGTTAATTGGTCATTGCTTAGTTGGTTAATTTTCCTCTTATACAGGATTGGATAGAGGATATTTTCATGTTTATCCCCGTGAATGGGAAAACAAAGGGGATTAACACACGGGCAATCGTCAGATAACCTCGCGCCTAGCGTCCGGTCACCGGAGCGATTGCAGTGTGTTGTGTATGGTATCTAGCTATATTGCGTCTTATCTTCTAGCAGAAATACGAGAAATAACTGGGTTATCTTTGACGAAGTTAACTTTAAACAAAAAACAGGCGGATTAGTATACAAGATAAAGACTTACATTTGTCCGACCGGTTAGTCTGGTGTTTTAGTGCCCCATCTTTCAAGCGAAAGTTTTAAGGTTGGAAACGGCTTGCTAGCTAGTCGGTTGTGTCCCTGGGCAAAGCACTTAACGAACATGGCCCCAGCGGATTAATATGTTCGACCAAATTGAAGGAACGTGTGAATCACACACAACACACAGCAATAGCTCCGGTTACCCGACGGTGGGCGCGAGATAGTCTGACGATTGCCCTTGTGTTAACCCCCTTGGTTTTACTATTCAAGGGGATAAATATGAATATCCTATCCATTTCTAGTTAATTTTCACAAATATGTTTCTCTGTGGCGCTGCTGGTGTATTCATATCCAACTAAACGTGTTGTGGCTACAAAAACGTTTCTTTCTATCGCTTGATTGACAGCTCGAAAGTGGAAAGAGCTTTCTATAACGTGACTTCCAAGCAAACAAAATCTCCTCCATTTGAGGAAGCAATTCTTTCAGATTCGAGAAACGTGTTTCTAGAAGGTTCTAGGAAAAGTGGAAGTCATCAGACGATCGTGATACAGCTCGATGGGATGTTATTCCCGATGAAGCAGAATGTTATCACGGCTCCATAAATTGAAACAATAAATAAAAAATTATCAATTTTAAGTAACAAAACAACAAACATGTTCGCACGGTAAATATAATCTGACTGTTGGAAAAATTTGACTGTAGGCAAATTCTAATCTGACTCGGGCCAGAATTGTCTGTACATTAAAGGATAGTCTTTATACTGTGGGGCGGGCAGGCTTTCTGCAACGTGCATAACCGTTTTATTATCAAAACGATTCGTCGGACCAAAGCATGAACTCCTGAAAACTTTTTTGTTCGGTTAAGTTTTGAACGCGAAATTGGCTCTTTAATAAGTGCGTTTTTACATGTATTTCTGCATGTAAGTCGGCAGTGTAAAACATTTGGCGAAACACTACGGTAAAAACGTTAATAAGTCAATATTTGGCCCAACCTAGCGGACATTTATTTAATTATATTTATTTAAAATCATTCGATTTTAATCGATTCGTGCAGATTTATAATCTTTTAATTTTTGAGGTGGTTTAAAGAATTTGATTAACATACAACGACCTCGAACTGAATAAAGTTTTATTTTAAATGACTGCTGATTTCCCAAAACGAATTGATTGTTTAGCAAGCTGACCGATTATTTTTCGTATAAGTATAATTTACGCGAACGATTCATTCACCAATTTCTTTATAAATTTGTTACTAGAAACAAAACCCCTATCATTTCAAAATTTACCCCAATCAATAGTTATGTGTGGCGGGCCAATGGTTAGCCTGACTTATTAAACTTTCCAATTACAAATGCTCTTGGGGACGAGCCCATCACGGGTTCCAAGTAAGTTTTGGTTTGTTTGCGTTCGGCCCAACGGCGTGTTTTGATGACAAACCGGTTGAGCAGTTGACAAGAAAACGTGACTCCTCCCAAAACAAAGATTTTCCTTGCTCTTATGCAAGGAACTTTGATAACATTCTGCTGCATTGGGGATAAACAAATAACATCCTGTCAAGCAGTATCACGATCCTCTGATAATTTCCCTTTTCGAACCTTGGAAGAGATTTTTATGAAGCAAAAAGAAATACTTCCTTAATTAAAGAAGATTATGTTTGGTTTAAAGTCACGTAATCGAAAGCCTTTTCCATATTCGATCTGTCAATCAAGCGATAGAGAGAAACGTTTTCGTAGCAACAACACGGTTAGTTGGGTATAAATACACCAACACCGCCACAAAGAAACATATTTGTGGACACCAACTACAAAGGTAAGAGTAAGTCTCTTGTATGTATATGGTTCTGTCAGTTTGTTATATCTAATGATCCTCCTGTTAGCGGTATGTAAAGTTAACTTCGTGACAGATGAATAAGGTATTTCTCGTACTTCTACTTGCCATCGGATTGCTCATGCTGAGCGAACAAACCGAGGCACTGCTTAATGGTCGTCGCCGCATCAGGAGACGTAGGTGGGCATGGAATCAAGCCAGCAACGAAATGCCAGGTATATGTGCTCGAAAGTCGGTTGCATACCGGTAAATTATTTGCTCCGCTAGGTTTAACCAATTAATGTAACCCAAGTTACGTTTTCGATCTCAATAAAATGGAAAAATTAAAAACAGTTGCCCCTATTAACATCAAATTTCTAAATTTAAGCAGTAATGAAAATTTATATTTTGACAAAACTTACAGAAATGGACGCCATTGAAGTTGTCGGTGAAATGAGGGAACACGACGAGTAAAACTGGTGAGTTTGGAAAGGTTCTAGAGCCTGCTGGTAGATAACTTGATCGTATTATTACCAGTTTAATTTTATTTCTAACTCGCTTTTATTTTACAGACCCATTTATTCAGTATCGTCGATTCAAAGTAAAATTTGAAAATAAATTCTGGAAAGACAATTTTTGTTTTATTTAAAAATTCCTTGTCAGAATATATAAGAAACAATATTACCGATTCCATAATATATGTTGCGAAACTGCCGTGGTTTAAAAAGCAAAAGATGTAAAATAATAACCGCACCAGATTTCACTTCCGGCAATATCTAGCTGCTACGCAACCATCCGTCAATACAAAATCTACTGACTGAGCGTTACCTCCAAGGTTACCGTAATATATATAACCGATATAGCTTTGCATTGGTTAGCGCGGCGATTGCCCGTATTATATACTTTGTATCAGATATACCAAGAGTAATTAGTTAACCCGATCCTTTCTGCATGCAGAAACATAAACCGTACAATCAATCAAAATTGGTTTTAAAAGTAGTGTTTGCTAACAGGTAGTTGACACTCTCTAGTTTAATTAAAGTTTCGAACGTATGTTATATGTATTTAGGCATAGAATATTTGGAAAATCAGGTTGTAAGTTTTATGAATATTAGCTCTGATGGTTTGAATGTGCTTTACTTTTAACTGCAAATGAAAATGAAGTTTGCTTTTTTAACTTACGGATTTGTAACCCATTTGTTTATGCTTGCAGAAACAAACCTATTGCAGTCGGGTTAAAACTTTCTGGAATGTTAGAAATTATTGATGCTAACATGCACATATTTGACTAGAATATATACTGTTTCCTAAACATGAGTCACAAGTTGATTTGTTACATCATGTTCTCATCTGTTTCTGTTTGCATAAACAACATACTCGATGTACAGAATATACGAATTGTGTTAAGGGAGACTGCTTACCTAAACACATAGCATACAAAATGTGTTTTTACAAATAGTGGTAGCTAAACACGTGATTATCACCTGCACATTACTATGTTAAAATACAAATCTTAGATGTGGCGATGTATTGCATACTATTTTCACTATGGATAATAATTGTCTAGATTGTATAGCCTGTGTCCAAACCTGTGAAACGACAGCGTTGTCGTTTGCTTATTTAATTATTTTTTTAATTAATTTTAGGGTTGCAATTTAAGGGTTGATCGCCAGAGTAAGGTAGAACAATCATTACAAACCATGTTAAATAATTAAAGAAAAATTGGCAGTCTTCTAACTAAATTTTAATACCCACTGCTACTATCTGGCACAAACCAAAGTTACTGTCATACGCCAGGTTTTATCTGACAATGTTTTAGCTGCCGGAGGTATAAATTATCGCTAACGCTAAATCGCCTGATAGTAACACATCTATAGGTTTACAATAGATTATAAAGATGATTTATTGGAATACAATAAATGACTAAAAAATTGAAAAATAAAAATTTTAATCAATTGGTGCAATTACAACAAAATATATGATTTGGCGCTTAGCAGATAATGTTAATTTAATGCGGATAAAAAGTCAAATAAATCTAAATTACATATAGATATCAATTGCTAATATATATAACATAAATGGCTTATTTGTAATATAATATCTTAATTGCATCGTGGACATAAATTGGCAATATATCTAAATTACATTGCGGACATAAATTGGTAATATATCTTAATTGCATTGTGGACATAAGCTTTACATTATTATATTGGCATTCTAAGATTCAGCAGCAACCACGGAAATAGCCTTCAGCATTCATTTCTCTGTCCAGCTGGCACATAGCACATGACAGACAGAATGTTGTCACCAGACAATCCATGCAGATGCTTCCCTGTTAATTGGTCAATTGTTTAGTTGGGTTATTTTCCTGTCATACAGAATTAGATATTCATGTTTATCTCCGTGAATATGAAAACCAAGGGAGTTAGTCCGATCACCTCGCGCCCAGCCTCGGGTTACCGGAGCTATTGCGATATGTTGTCCAATTCACACGTTATTTTAATTTGGTAGATTAATCTGCTGGGTTCATGCAATGTCCGTTAACTGCCCTGCCCAAAAAAACAACCGACTAGCTATAGCGACCTGTTTCGAACCCTTCGGTTGAAAGGCGTTGCACTAAACCAACAGACTAACCGGTCGGACTTAATGCTACATGTGCGTAAAGATATCGTTGAAACCAAGAGCGCTTGCAACTCGCATGTGCACCCATACTAAAGAAAACCCCTTTAAATGTCATGTGAGCGACGGATTATTCTATAACATCCCATATTTCGGCACTGGTAAGGATCAATTAAGTTAGTTTTCTTTGTTTGATATTTCTTTGATTTTTATTCCCGTGTTTTTAGTATACCAACGCGTACACACTTATTCAGAAAACATAGATATTAAGTCAGTTACGTACAGAAACGTACAGAAACAGAAACGTAGAAACGTGCAAGCAGAAACTAATGGGTTTCCGGGTGAACAACCCAAACTTAATAAATATGTTTTCTGAATAAGTGTGTACGCGTTGGTATACTAAAAACACTACAAAATACGTAATATTACCTGTATGTTATGTGTGCCTCGGAATCTGGATCGCATTGCGATATGTCCACCTGGTACACAGCCGACTGAGTGTCCAGAACAACCAACACAGAAGTTTTCCCCCATTCGGTTTGCCATGATGCCGTAGTAATTGGTGGAACAAAAGAACACGCACATACCTAGTCAACATTTTATATCGAAAACTTCAAATCTATTATAAAATGCATATAAACGTGTTGCTAAGTCATTTTCCAGTTTTTTACTGAGCCAAATTTCGAACCCATAATGGGCTCGTTACCAGAACCGTGTTTGGGCCGTCGCGTTAACCATTTGGCCCCAAGACCGTCGCATTAACCATTCGGCCACACGACCGTACCACTTTCGCAGCTGTTTTCGGTGCAGTTGCTTAGTTAATTCAGTGACAGCGCTGGTGGTCTGCATGCAGCCGAAAGGTTGTGGGATCAACACCAGTCGCTGTCTGACCTTGACTAAAGCACTTAGCGGATATCACATGAACCACATTGTTAATTGCTGGTTGCATTACAAACAAAGAAAAGTCCCAATACATTCAATATGCTGCATTAGCTTTGATAACACATTTGCACACGAATCATTCCCGGGAATGGGATAAAAACTGTAATTTCCGACAATAAAAGAAAAACATATCTTGCCCTATGTTATCCTGCTTGGTGTAGAAAAAATCACCATGTTATTGTTTTTTTATTGAGGAAGCAAATAAAACACAATTTTTATGACACAAAACCATAATACTCAAAGCTATTGGGTTATAACTAACGTGGAACTTACAGCTTTTGCAATCCTCACAACAATCGCACAAACCGGATTTCCAGTCTCTCAAAGGCTGCTTCTGTTGAACTTGTACCACCGTCGTTATCATACCTGTTGGCTGCTGAGTCACAACATTTTGCTGTGTACCAGGTTGGTATGGTACTGGTTGGGCTTGCTCCGTGTAATCAGGCGCGGCGTATTTTGACATTGGAGCCTGCGATATTTCCCCATTTGTACATGAAATAGTTGCACATGCGATAAATAGTTTGTTGCCCGGAAGCTTAAAGCTACCGTATTTGGTCCTTAACTTTTTTATTGGCTTTTTATTGGGTTTGGCACGTCTGACTCCATTCATGCCAAACAATTAAATTCTTTAATCAACATGCTTTACCAACTTTGATTTTTTGTTTACCGTAATACCTCTATTTAAGCGCCATGGCCCTTTTTTCCAATCCTTCTCTATAGTGGCGTTTTATTAACGGTGGTGTTCATTTAGAGCATTGCGCTTTATTTTTAGACTAGCAGATCAGAAACTTGTTAAGATATACTTAGACAATAAAAAAACATTTCACACAGTTAAAATCAAACATCTAAAGAACATGTTTTCAACATGTTAAAGAACAAAGAAAACATAAAACGAAACACACTTACTGGTAAATCACTAGTGAAATTTTAGAAATATGTATATTACATAATTGATAGTCTATTAAAGATGGTGTTCAATTAGACTTAGAGGGTGGCGTTCTATTTCAAGGTATTACGTTCCTTTTTAACAATAATTAAAGTTAGTTGTATGCATAACCGCTTTAAGAAATAAAAATTACCTAAAATTAACAAATAATCGTTAAACAAACAAAATTAACAAATAAAATTCAGAACATATGTGCGCATTTTTTTATCTATTTGTTTATAGCATTACTTTTATGTATATTAGTAAGCGTTATGGGTTTGGTTTTGTATTTCATAATTAGTGCATTTCAGCAAGAATCGTTAGTCCCATTTCGTTAACCACGCTTAACAAGGCGTTTATGACGAATGTTTCAGTCTGTTTTCATACACACTGTTAACCAATTTATCTTTAGATTTGACAGACTTTTTATCAACGCTACCATAAGAAAAGATACAAATAAATTCAGCACAGCATAATTTGGTCATCTTACCTGCATCATTAATCCACGCTTTTGGCAACGCAGTAAATTTAAAGTAAAAGTTAAAAGATCTGATTTATGAACAAATATGTGAAAGAATAATATCTGACTAATAATTTTTCGTGGAAGAGGTTTGCATTACAGGGAATACTGATGCGATAGGATGTTTATGTTTATCAACTTAAGTGGGAAAAAAACAATAAGCGTTACCACACGGGCATTCGTCAGATTACTTCGCGATAATCTAAGAAAGCATTATTGCACGAACCCGCAATCGGGGCGTTGTATATGATTTGGCCCTTTTACTACTCAAATTATTATACTAATGTTGTGCTTAAAACACACAAACGACTGACTAGCGAAAAGTTTCCAAACAGCTTTGTCCAAGTTATTAGTCTCAGTTTGTTAGTGCGCCGCCTTTTAACCGAAGGTTTGTAGATTCGAAACTGGTCGCAAGCTAGTCGGTTTTGTTCTTGGACAAAGCATTTAACGGACATAGTCTTAACCGAGCAAAATGATAAATTAAAGGAACGTTTGAATTATTTTTTGAGCCCCGGTAACCCGACGGTGAGCGCGGGGTAATCTGACGATTGCCCGTCTGTTAACCCCTTGGTTTTTCCGTTCTGTTAACCCCTCGGGGGATAAACATGAATATTTTATCCTATCTTTGCTTTTCGTCTAGAAGGAGACTCAATAACACACCAAACCAACTCCATTGTACATATATTCGCTCTCTATTACCACTTCAGAGATCATTAATTCTACATCAATATGTCTTCTTTTCTTCTCACGGAATATTTTAAGCTATGAAGCAGTGTTTCGCAACCTATGTGAGAGGTTTACGAGTGTGCCGCATTGTTTTCGTTTACAAGATAAATGTGACACGACCCCTAAATTGTTTTAACTTTTAAACTGAGTTTTGCTATTGTGGTAAGTTACTTTCATGCTTAATTGTCATTGGTAGTTCTTTATGAGAAAAGGCCACGAAAATTATAAGGATTTTGTAGTGTGTAACATTATATACGGTTGAGAAGCACTGCAATATATAGCTGCCTGTGTAAAGCATTCAATAAAATTTCCTAAACGGCAGTTATCTGACAAGGTAGCTGTTAATGTTCTTATAAAATAAAATTTTCAATTTAAGGTATTGGTCACATAATAAAATTGAAAATGTATTGTTGTGAACTATCGACATAAAAATCGATTCGTCATAAAACTATACAACATTGCGTGCTCAAGGGTATTTCCATTTTATTGCTGGTTAGGTTGTATTTTCGTTATTGGCGTTACCATAAGTTTTACTGTTACTTCTATTGTTGTTAACATCTCACAAACAACGTTGTACTGAACACGAGTTGTGTTTATTTAATTCACCTTTATTTGATAATTTGCATTTTACCGTAATCGACGAAAATACGACTTGAAAACAATTTTTGTCAGAAATGTTTTATAAAATGTCGTATTCATAACTCTTGTCCTGCAATGTGTCATCTCTTTTTCTCACCAAAAATATTAAGCTGCAGGGCAGTGTTTCCGACATATTAGTCTGGTGGTTAAGAGCGTCACCTTTCAGTCGAAAGGTTGCAGGTTTAAAACAGGTCGTTAACTCAGTTGTGTTCTTGGGCAATGCACTTAACGGACATTACATGAACCCAGGGGATTAATGGGTTCTACTAAATTGAAGGAACGTCTTAATCATACACAACACACTGCAATAGCTCTGGTAACCCGACAGTGGACGCGAGGTAATCTGACGATTCCCTGTGCGTTAACCTTCTAGGTTTTCCATTCACGGGGATAGGCATAAATATCCTATCCTATCATTACCTTTGCCACATATTTAAGAATGTTATCAGTGTGTCGCGTTATTTTCTTTAATTTTAACTTGGCCTTTATTGCTTATCTGTTTTAAACCAGCGTAGGACATGTGTTTTCTAAGTTGCTTAAACATATATCTTATTAAAGTTAAAATAAAAGTGTTTTCGGATTAGATGTGGTAAGCAATTGGTTATTTATTCGAGAATAAGTTTGATTACAAAACGTGTCAAATAGACTCCAAGCTAGTGATAAAATATGGATCTTTATTTCAGATACATTCTATAAAGTTTTATAGCTGAATCGTATATTATTGTCCTTGTCTTATGCTTGCCGTATAGATTTAAAGCTGTTAAAAATCACAACTCGGTATTTCTAATAAGATAAACTGTGTCATTTACTACAGTTATTTAATATTTAGTCTGCCCGATTAGTCTTGCGGTTAAGTGCGTCACCTTTTAATCGAAAGGTTCACGGAGATAAATATGAATATATATCATATTGGATATGATATCCTATTCTATCCTGATAGTGTAATATGCTACAGTTATTTAATATTTAGTCCGACCCGTTGGTCTAACGGTTAAGCTTAAGTGTGTCGCCTTTTAATCGAAAGGTTGCAGATGCGAAACTGGTCGCTGGCTAATCTGTTGTGTCCTTGGGCAAGGCACTTTACGGACATTGCCTGAACCCAGCGGATTAATAGGTTCTACTAAATTGAAGGAACGTGTGTATCATATACAACACACTGCAATAGCACCGGTAACCCAACGGTGGGCGCAAGATGATCTGACGATTGCCCGTGTGTTAACCCAGTTGGTTTTCCCATTCACGGGGATAAACATGAATATCCTATCCTATCCTATATAAATATGAATATATATCATATAGGATATGATATCCTATTCTATCCTAATATTTCAGTTTACCGATTGCACATAATCAGTACTAATTAAATTATGTTTAGAAAAATTTTGATATGTTTTACTATAACATTACAGGTTAAATTACTCCTTATACAAAAGCTCTTCACGTTTTGATTTTCTTCTGTTTTTTGCTTTTTATGTCATGTCGGGTAATCCAATCAGGTTAACTTGTATCAACCCTAACTGGAATCGCCATAGTTTGCCTCGACCTTAACTTTACAAAATTGCTAAGGGGGATTATCGTTATGGAAAAAAATACAATTTTCGGCGTCTATCGTCGATTTCTCCGGAGTGAAATGGAATATTTACTATAAATATTTATGTAGAAAAACAAATGTTAACCAAATAACGTATTTACCCTAGGTAACCCCAAAATAAAATATACATTAGCAAATTTTAACACGTTTGGGAAAAACTGGTTACGTTCTAACTTCGGTCATCGCCACCTTTAAGTTGTCTCGGTAGGCGTCGCTCGACTCTGGCCATGCGAGTCGTTTTTAATCGTCTCGAACGACAAGTTGAAACGACTTCATTTCTCTAACGACGGTCTTTGCGTCTTTTGTTTTAGGTTAAAGAATCGTCTTGAACGACCCTCTCTAGGTTAAAGCTGTCTGTAGACAGAGAGCCAAACCAACCAGCAAGTACCAGAAGTGACGTCGCCTCAACGACGATACAGATTTGTGCGTCACAGTCGTAGTTGCACCCAGCTGTTGCTCCCTTGAAGTGAACCCTGCCTAACTTTGCAACTTAATAATTTGTTATCAGTGTGCAACCGGTTTTCAGTGGGTAATAGTACGCCAATTGTACAAATAGACAGCATGGTTTTCCAGCAATATGGTGTGCACTCAATATAGTCATAAACAAAAAACCGTTTTTACTTTTGTTTTATGGTAATAGCTACTTATGTAGTTGTGTGCTTTTAATACGAATTGTTTATAGACCGACATACTCACTAAAGGTCTGTATCTGACATTTCACGACAGAAGGCAAATCATTAGATTAACTCAGTTCGCCAAAGAAAAAAGTTTGGTACAAGCGTCCAGGGTCTACAGGCAGCTTAAATACCAACGATCAACTGTGGCCTGCGGAGATATAACGTTGTTATGGGTAAACAAAGCCCAACATAAACACCAATAAACTAAATTCTTTATCATACAGAAGCAGAATGATAAGTTTGGACAACATTTCTACAAAATGGACGACGGAAAGCTTCGCATTAAGTGATTTAATATATATAAAGCTTTACTTTGTGCGTCGTAGTACAAGTATAAATTGACATCGTCATAACGTAACAATATTGCTTTATTAGTAACTTAAATAATCAACAATTGTATCCGTCATCCGAATAAAAAAACGAAAAATTAGCTAAACCAAAACACGTGATTGTTATAATTGGTCTTGCGAATTACTTTTTTTGGTAAATTTTTTTATCGAAGTAATAAATGAATATTAAGCGGGGTACTTGTTACAATAAGCTTAAAGATGTCTTAAACACAAAGGACGAACGTTGGCACATAGATGACTCCTTTCCCCGTTCTTTGTTTCTATACGACAAAACGACTAAATCCGGCAAAAATTGTAGACTCAATTCTTCTGTATTTTATGGAAATTATCGGATCTTTTACTGGTTTAATTCTAGTTTTGAATACCCAAGGTCGAACGAAGATTGACGCGAAGGCCGTATAGCTTATACATACAACCGAAGGGTGTAGGATTGGAAACCAGCCCAAAGCTAGTTGGTTGTGTTCTGGGACAGCATGTGGCGGACGTTGGCTAAGCCAGTGGATTATTGGGTTAAACAATAAAAACTGAAGCAATATTATTCGTATTCGGCACTTTGCAATAGCTCCCAGTTACCCATTGTGGACACGAGTAATCTGACGAATATCGTGTGATGACGTCCCCTTTAAGTTCTAATCTCCAGGGATAAACGTGGGATTCTTATCTGTAATTTTTTTTCTTTCTATGTGGTAAAAAGATATACTCTTATTACTTTTATTGTGTATAGCAATCACGAAGACGGCTTTAAAATTAAAAAACAGATATCTTTTGTATCGTACTTAATAACAACACGTTCCCTAAAAGGTCCTTTGTCTGTAAAATAAGCAAGAATCGGACCGAACCCATGCGAACCTCTTGAATCCATCACTGGTTTTAACCCAATTGTGGGTTTGATTGTAAGTTAAACTAATTTTTCCTAATTGATACCAAAGGATATTTTTACCGGGATCAGTTTTGAAACCCTGATGGAATCATTGCAAAGACCGTTTGTATGTAGTCCGCTGTGCATCGTTTGCGTTAATAAGAATTTAAAAAAAGAACATCATGAAGTAAAACTCCAACTTACACCCGGGCGTGCGTATTTGCAAACGGTCATTTAGATATAAGGTCCTGGGATCCCTTGGTTTTAGTGAGCACAGTGCTTAAGATTTAAAAACAAAAATGATGACAGTTAAGTTTTTCATATTTATTTCAAGATTTTCTTTCAAACAACCGAAATAATGTTATAACCAGTTACTATACTGAATTAAACATATACACTTTTTAAATGCAAAAAACGGAAAGAGCTGAAAAGTAATTAGGAATATATGGTCGATATATGCAAAACCGTCAATGCTTAATTAGATCAATGTTATGGATAAGTTTTGAAATCGTTTAAAATGACTTTTCAACGAGCTATCAGGTTGTGAATGTATAAATATTGTTGTGGCTTACCGAAATGATATTTTTATATTTCAAAAATCACAATTGTACCGACTATATTTCGCGAAATTATGCCTCAACACAAAGTTTTGCATAGACAAAATGGCGGCTTAGGGTCACAGTGAATTCCGAATCATTAACAAATGTTGGGTATTTTGGCTATTCAGATGTTTGGTTTTCCTAAAATGTGGTTCAAAGGTACCATCAATCTCTTGGCAAGAAATGCAAATGAAATTTATAATGACATAAAAAACTCATGTAACACAAATGTCATTGCGATTTGTTAAAAATTCTTTTTCAGAATTCTTCAAAGTTTTATTTGAATTATTTTTCAAATTCAAATGCGTTTGTTTCTTTTCTTTATGACGTCGCATATCTCGATAACGAATTCTGAAAATTAAAACATAAATTTAAAGCTAAAAAACTAAATGGTTCTTATAAAGTTTATTAATAAATTCTTCAAATAATTTAAATTACTTTAAATTACAAAAATAAACATCACAACAAGCACATCATTGGTGAATGGGTTAGCTAATTAGTAGTTGGTTAGTGAATAATGATTAGTGATTTCCGTGCAATAATAAGATAATTTGCTGCCTAAATCGATGAAGTGCTTTGTTTGATAAGGTATTTTTATAGAAGAATATTTATGTGAACAAATTAAAATATATCCTTCTTGCAAAAATTACTGCTCTTTAAAAATACAAATCTTGTGGCAAAAATTCTTACAAAGGAAACCTACATAACCAAAAAGGTTTGATTTTCCCTTTTTTCGCAGAAAGGGCTGAACGCTAAATTGTTGTATAGCATCTGGTTTTAACCAACCATGCTAAGGACTCGTGTAATCTGATGTTTTACGCAAACATAGTATATTATACGAAGAATTTCTCACGTCAGTCTAGTTTTCCGCTAAAATAATCCTGTTCTGGCACCAGTAATGTGGTATAGAATGTAACCCCCGTCTGTGTAAAATAGACTTTTCTGTACGTAACGATTAAGTGATTTGTGCTCAATACCTAAGTATTACTTTTCATGCGCTCTATAAACCTCTTACCCTTGACACCATCCAAATGCATATTCCCTGACTCGATAAAAGGGTTAACTTACTAAAGAACAGCATTGCGTTTGTTACGAATGATTGTATCAACTTGGTAACATTGGGTTTTACAATCAGAGATTTTGTTAAAAGGTGGCGTGTTATATTCATGCGGGAATCCATGCTTAACTGAGCGTGGTTATGTACGGTAGTGTGGCCGAATGGCTAACGCGACCGATACATATACCGACTCTTATACTAAAAAACGCTTCTGGTGACGAGCCCATCATGGGTTCGAAACTTCGCTCAGTAAAAAAAATGAGCATGTTTATGCATAACTTGCCGTAATTGTACTTAACTGAATAAAGGAACGGTTATTTAAGCGTAACCTTGCTTAACTGGCCGACCTTGTACTTAACTAAATGAAGCTATGGTTAACTAAGCGTAGTAATGCTAACTGGCCGTAACCATGCTTAACTGAGCGTGTTCATGCTCAGCTCAACTGGCCGTGCTTATACTTTTCCTAATTTAGACAGGGTTAGTTAAAAGTATCCATGCTTAAGCCATGGTTAAATTGGTGCAGCCATGCTTTAACTGAGCTCACTTAACCTTTCCTTCACCTGTGGCAAACAGCTGAAGTGAGAACGGACGAAAATAGAGCGGAGAGCACACAAAATACCAGGACGAGGGCGAGCGACGTATCCCGATGAGGCGTGGTATTGTGTCCGGTCATTGCGGATCGATGCACCGCGAATTCCGCGTTGGTAAGCGGAGCGTCTCTGTATTGACAACGGTTGCCATGGAAACCACGAGGGCATCTGCGGAATTTATTAAATTTAAAAAAAAAATTGAAAAATCGTGGAAGTATGTAACTTATGTGTATAATCGACTGTATGTGCACAAATCAAATATTGGTCCAAAAATATAAACAATTTTTAGATTTACATTTTCTAAAAACGTAACAAATTTATGATTTTTGGGAAAAATTAGTCTAATATTGAAAAACGTCATAAACGTAACACTTGAATTTAAAAAATAACGAAAAAGCAAAAAATATACTAAAACACTCACAAACAAACTCTTTGGTGATTTCTTCTAATACAAACACCGTAGTTGAAACAATGATTGTTCTCCATACCACAAACAGCATAACCGTTTATTCTTATTTCTGCAAGTAAAGTTTTAATGAAATAAATCTAATTTATAAATTTTAATTTGGTTGGTCAGACATTTATTATCAGTAGCTTGAAAAATCGCCTAAAAATCACATATGGTAAAAACGCATAAAACCACAGGTAATTTTATTATTTTAAAACATCAATTTCCGCATAATATGTCAAGTATTTGGCTCGTCCAGTGTGTTGATAATCTGGCAAAGCAAATTAATCGACGTTTGAATAAATTTGGATTATTAGTAGATAATGACCCCTTCTCTAATTTGTGCTGGTCAGAGAGCCTGCGCTAACCCGGGCCCAACTACACAGCTATTAGTTGGTGTCTTTTTTTAACTTGGCTAAGTTTCGAACCCATGATGGGTTCGTTGCTAAGGCCATTTGTCTATATAATTTAGTATATGAATTGGTCGCTTTAATCATTCGGCCATGCGACCGTTCGCAGCTAATGGTATCTGCGGTAACGAACGAAAGAAATCGACCATTTCGTTCCCACCCATCAATCCAGTCTATCGACCTTATCAATTCACTTTTGCACCAAATACAAAATGGCGCTGATCGAAAAAAGCAGAAATGTCGTTAAAAGTTGACTCGTATTTTCCGAAAACTTGAGGCCACGATTTGTAAGCCTTTTTGCTTGAATTGGATTTAAGTTTGTATTTAGTTGAAACTAATTAAAATGTATATTGGACAATTTAAAAACGGTGTTATAAATGTAGACTTACGTGGCAACAATGCCGTAAAAGGCGAGTGACGGGCAGCGCAGTGTGAACTTTGACCTACTGAGTGAACCTTGACCTCTTTTTGTAGTTCACAAGAACGCATTGTTATGAAACAATAGTTGATGTAATAATAGCCATCCGCACCGCATAATAACATCACTCCTGTAAGAAATAGAATTGTTTATTTGTTATAATATTCGTGCAAATTCTATCTTTTGGAATAGTATCTCGCATTCATAGCATTTCTTAGACTATCGTCCTAAAGATTAGTCTGATGGTTTAATGAGTCGACTTTTAGCCGAAGGGTTGCAGATTTGAAACTGGTCGCTAGCTAGTCGGTTGTGTCCTTGGGGAAGGCACTAAACAGACATTGCCTGAACTCAGCGGATTAATGGGTTCTACCAAATTGAAGGAACATGTGAATCAAACACAACACACTGCAATAGCTCAAGTAACCCGATCCCATTCACAGGGATAAACATAAAAATCCTATCCTATCCTTAGACTACTTGCACTATTTAAAAAATTAAACCTGAAAATTGCAGTAATAATTTTGGAGCTGCATTTTTAACCTAATCTTCTTGGGTTAATTGACCCAATAGAAATTTTTAATCGTATATTTATTTCATCTATATCACCTTCTTTGAGAAAATGATGACACCATTAACCTAACGTCAGTATACAGACTCCATACTTAATATACGCCATCACGTTATATGACGTAATACCTGACGTCATGCAATTTTCCATACACGTGCATTCTCCTCGTATACACTTCCCGTTGAACTTGCAGTCTGCATCACTTCGACACTGCGCGGCGGTAGAGATACACGCCATGCATAACACCAAAAATGGGACAATGGACGCTGCAGAGGAAATTAATGATACTTTGTTGTAAAAAAGAGTTTGATCAAAAATTAGCTTCAACTTTTTACATCTGCTACATTATTTTAATTAAATATTCCTAAATGTGACAGGTCAGTTATATAATATCACTTATGCAATGATTTTTATAGCCTTAGGTCTGTTTATGGTCTGTACCAGTTTAAACATTTTGCTACATTTCTACGTAAAAAGCATGGCGGTGAATTGCCTATAAACGGTCACGACTCGGCTATTTATAAATCTTCAAACGAATTTAGGGGTTGAGTTTTGGTTAGGCAAAACGCGCAGGCTAAGATTATCCACATAACTGGTGGTTTAATTTAAACCGCCATTACTGAGGTGAGGTTAAAAAATATACCAAAATGCAAGTGACTGGATGAGCGGTATCTTTTGGGCACATTTTTAAGCTGTTGGACCAAACCGTTCACCAAATAAATTGTCCATATTGATACCTAACCCACTATCCGATTCCATTATAAGACTATTTCTCCTTTTTACAATGGCGCCAAACTGAATATTTCTATTCCCACATGAACCCAGCGGATTAATGGGTTCTACCAAATTGAAGAAACGTGTGAATCATACACAACACACTGCAATAGCTCCGGTAACCCGACGGTGAGCGCGAGGTGATCTGACGATTACCCGTGTGTTAACCCCTTGGTTTTCCCATTCACGGGGATAAACATAAATATACCATTCACATAACGACACGTGTATGTCACAATGTGTGAAAGGATAAGTCGGTCCAAGTAGAAATAAATTGCCGGGCCGGTGCGTATAAAATGCTAACAACTTGCCTTACTATCATAACTATATACTTTGGTTAAAAATCAATGACCAATACGGTTTATATGTATGAGATAATAAATTTGGTAAAGATATAGAAAGTGACTGACACCACCTTAAATTGTTTACAGTGAACGAAGAACCAGAAACTTTGTTGACTGTTGAATATTGATATTTTTTTTGTACAACTAACACAGATATAGTGGTATTATTATTGGAAGTAAAGTACACGGCGGTGTGCATTGTGATTGTCGCTTGAAATCAAGCGTAGGATAGGATATTCATGCTTATCCCCGTGAATGGGAAAATGCAAGGACGTTATCACACGAGCAATCGCATTGCTTAGAGATCCTATAATTCGTATTTACACGATAAACAAAATCCTATATATATACAGTCTTTAAATAAATAATGTAGGGTTGTCAAAGTGCATATAATTTATACTTCTAAAATGAAGTTTTTGCTAAGCTTGGTTTCAAACCAACTACCTACTGGATTTGTTATATTTTATGTGTTCGTTAGTTATACATGTCGGACGTGATATACCTATAAGCAGCATTGGTTTAATTATAACTGATAATATTTTAATCTGTGTGAATCGCTGTAGCCTACGAATGCACTACAGCACTAAGACACTTGCTCAATTTGTAATGATATACAATGCTGCGAAACAAAGAATTTGCGAATTAGTCTAATTATAGTTGAAACGTGCCGTGCAAAAAGATCCAGTCCGCTTGAGATTACCGAGTGATGTAAGCAACAAAAAAAGGTTTTATTGCATAGAAATAGAAACTCCGGAGCAATCTCCGAATTAACGTAAATCCAGTATTCGCTTTCTCGTTTCGAGCGGCATTTCTTTCTTAAAGTAAACGACACCGACGCCTTGGGCCAAACGTAATGGCGCGAAATTGCAAAATGATTCGCACGGTCCCGACACGACCTATGCCGGGACTTTCCGTCTTCCGCAAATCCTCTCTTTCCGCCATTGTTTACCGGTAAACAATGTAATTATGCGATAACACATGTGGTCATGCGAATAACGAGGGTGTAGCCAATAAAAAGGGGGAATCATGCGTGTAATCCGTCAATGGCTGTCAGGCGGATTAAGCCAACGTAATTTTGTATTTATTTTTACAAGTTCTATCACAGCAGGATCCGGCGGAAATTTCCCCAATCACCATGACGTTTCACGTGCAGCAGTAGCGTGGGAACTTTGAGCGGCAGATCCGACCAAACCAAAGAGTCGCCTGACAGCATCTTCGATTTTTACTTTCTACGCGGAAATCCCGGTAAGAACGACACAACAAACGATAATATTTTCGAAACCACCACCGTGCAAATGTAAGCTATTTTTCCCGACGAGGTTTAGGAATTTTACGCCCGCATTTTCATAAGCATACCTGAGGGAATTTTTTCAATTGATCGAAAGGAATTTTTGGCACTAAAAAAACACCTTTCCGTGCTTAAGTCCATACGTTTATGGAAAAAGTAATAATTTTCCAAAGAGTTGTTATTAGGCACGAGTTTTCCCCTCTAAAATGACGTTCTAAAATATATGGTCACTGTCGTGATTTAATTCATCATGTCATGAACAAAGCACTTATCACGTATGAGCGTGTGACAAATGCGTTATTACGTCATAAACCGACACTCCTTGTAACGTCACCGTCTCGCACAAACATGAAATGTCACAATGGGAGATTGTGACGTGTGGTTTACGTGCGACGCAAATAAACTGGCAGAATGTGGTTGATGATGCGAAAATACCATTTGTCTACGTAATACACAAGTTAGAAATCTTAATTTTAAGAATACAATCTTTATTTTTGAGAATACCGTAAATACAATAGTGTGTGGGGGATTCATGGTAGCGCCGAAACCAGGAATTTAGGCCATGAAAGGCGCTTTCATAGAAGGCGCTTTTCTCGAAGGTTTTGGAGAAAAATCCACTTTTTATCTTTAAAATTGTTATTTTTATATTATACGAATTAGAAAACTGCGTTTTTTGGTTTTAACTTTTAAAAATACGACATGACTTAATAACACAGAAATGTCGACATGTTTGTCTTTAAAACATTTCTTTGCTTCTATTACAAAGGTAAGGTATGGTTAGATTATGTATATTGCAAAATAAGATTGAAAGGATTGGACAAACATAGGATAGTCGAGATTCGACCACAACAATAGGGTCACTAATATTCTTGCCGTGCGAAAGCAAGACAATAATAGAGTTACCAATAAATTGAAATGAAATTTGCCAAATTGAAATATTTAAACACAATGTAAAAATACGTTAAGCCTACTTTTTGCATTAGATATTTTGACCACCGCTAGTACTACACAGCTAGTTTATCCATTTCCCCACATAACAATAAGAAATATCTTACAACTTATTTTATATAATTGCAATGAATTTTTAACAATGGGGAAGCGAAAAAAAGCATCTTGCTGCTTTAAGATTGTTTGTCGGGAGGTGAAAAGTTTTACTTTAACTTTGCACTTGTGCGTAGCGCATAACACCTACTTTTGTGCATAAAAATTAAAATTAACAATTTGGCTATATAGCGAGAAAATTTAGGAAATTATTATATATTTTCGTTCAGACACATTTTAATTTTTTAAATCATAGCTTACCGAAAATATTCATATTTCTTGTAAATTTCTCGTTTTCTTTTTTAAGAATATCAATTTAAAATAAACGCTTTGCTGAAAAATAATACAGAAGTTAAAAATAAGTTATTTTTAATTATTTAATGTAAAATATCTCCCAAAACAAATTAGTCTCATACATATATATTTGATAAACATGCGATTTTGGTTTAATCAATAAATAATATGCAACTACAAATGGGGTTAACCCAATACACTCAACGGACTTAACGATAGACCAGTCACATAATATTAGCATAACTTGCATGGACAATCTTTTAATGGGAGATTTTTTATTACTTTTAGAAACCTATACAATCTGCTACACAAATGACTACCAAGCAACCATGCTTATATGCAAATATTTCCTTCAGAAAAACTTTTTCTTTGATTACTAGAACGATTGCAAATTTAACATTAAACTTTTTCGGTACAGTAGATGTTCTACGAACACCGGCGGCTCCTGAAAAATGATCTCGAAATCAAGGTGCACTCCTATTTTATACCGAGAATCTGCAATTATGACGTCACGATACAGCTTCCTTTCTGAGATGGAAAATAAAGGCGACAAGAGAAGCGATCATTATCGTCTTAAAATGCCGCTTGTTTTGATAATTACACAGTTTAAACCCAGTTCTAATATTATTTACCGCAATTAAGTCACTTAATTTAACTATTAGCAAAACATACAAAACGGCTTTAAAAACGCGGATAATCTATAATTTATATACAGCCCAACTCTTTTATAACTGAAAGAAAAAACAATTTCTTCCTATAAAATTAAAGACGATTAGCGTACAAGTATTATTTTTAAAACGTAAGTGAACTTGTTAAATACGAGAGGTAATTTTAACTTTGTTATTTTGCTTTAAAGGGAAAATCGGTCCGTATCAGCCTATTTTTTAAAAGATTTTTCAGCGTTTTTGTGAAATCCTTTTATGTACGGCAAATCTGTCGTGTATTCGTGGAAATGATGATAAAGGTTTAGAACACTCGAGCAAGCGAACTTTTATCATATAATATTACAAGCAATTCTACAAGTGTGTCTTGCCCGAGGACACAAAGGACCTTAGCTAGAGGCTAGTCTCGATCCAATCCTACTTCGGCTGACGTTCTGACGCACAATTTCAATATGAGGTGTGATTTAGTAACTAAGTATTAACACCTTAGTAATAATAAGAAAACCGTGAATTTAGCTATCTTAAAGAAAATGACATCAATTTTTAATTACGCACTCAAATAATTTAAAAATCAATATCTTGTCCGACCGGTTAGACTTGTGTTTTAGTGCGACATATTTCAACCGAAGGGTTACAGGTTCGAAACTGGTGGCTATCTAGTCGGTTGTGTCCTTGGGCAAGGCACTTAACGGACATTGCCTGAACCCCGCGAAATAATGGGTTCTATCAAATTGAAGAAAAGTGCGTATTATACACAACACACTGCAATAGCTCCGGTAACCCGACGGTGGGCGCGAGGTGATCTGACGATTGCCCGTGTTACCCCCTTGGTTTTCCCATTCATTAGGATAAACATAAATATCCCATTTTATTCTAACCTATCCTCTTCTATCTCGCCCAAATAGCCTTTTGCTCTTTCGTATTGCATTTTTTAAGGTTTAAGTTGGTACTTTTTTAAGTTTAAAGTAAATGTTATTATATTTCATTGCATATGCGATTATTTTTAATTTTAGTCATATTATCTATTTTACTAGCATGTTTGTTTTTTAGGCTTACATTAATATAACCATGACCTTGTTATAACGAATCCCTTTTAAATCCTAAAAAGGGTGAAATAGATTATAAAACAGTGTGTTCATGTGGATTACCTGCCAACTTATTTTTATAGGTCTTGTAATACATGCAAAATTTTTATGAAATACATTTCCTGTCTTTTTATGCTTTCTTTAATTTTTTAAACCTCGATCCCCGAATATTGTTTTATAATATTGGTTAGGTGGCGGTGTTTTAAAATCGTTTCTATGGTAACAACACTTTGTCCTGTCCGGTGTTTACTTTCTTTGTTTTTGTATTAATTTTAAGCTAAATTTGAGGACTTCATCGGTATTTCGCATGTTAGGTGTAAAAACCTAGTGTTACAATGCCGCCGAAAAAGAAAGGTGGCAAGAAAGGCAAGAAGGGAGGTAAAAAGGGCGATAAAGATGACGGAGGATCGGCGGTTGGAGAAAAATCGGGAACTGGGGGAAAAGAATTGAACGAATTAAGCAAAGAATTCTTTTTAATTCAAGTAAAAGATCTAGAACAAAGGCTTTCAAGGTTCGGTTTGTTTTAAGAACAGTTTATATTCTTTATTGTGTTTAATTTTTTAGCTTACTGATGATTAGACCAACTCTCTGAAAACCATGGAGAAAAATTGTAGCATTTAAATATATTTTATGGAACCTTTTTTATATATCACTGATGCTCATAATTTTGTAAATCATCACAACCTGCACATATCTGACATTACAATTTGGGTATAAAGCAGAAGCATGTTGTCTTAAGTAGTGGTGCAGCTCATCTAGCTACCACTGTTGTGTATACGATTTGGCCACCAATATCTACCGATACATTAATAAACATTGGGTACCAGCCAGCCTGGAAAGTATGGCAGATTTCAATGAGATCTCAATGGTGAAAGGCCTTAATTTACATAATCCAAGCAATTTACCCAGTTACCCGTATGGAAAGTACGTCAATTTTCGCCGAGATCTCGAGTGTGCACGCACCAAATATTTAAGTGTGCAGTGTGCAAACGTCCGAAAGTACACACTTTAAGTGTGCACACAATCTGCTTTTTATTACTGTTTTACCAAAATCTTAAACAAACATATTATTCTATCCTAAATCTATCGTTTCCGTCAGTTAACAAATCTATCTACATTACAAAAAACATACCGACAGTAAATTACCCGAGGTCCAGAGGCAGGTTTACAGGTTTTTGGAAATTATGCGATGTTTATGTTTAAAACGTAAGGACGGGTTAACACACACGCTCGCCAGCCGGCGCACCGTTGGTTTGTTTCTCATATAAGCTGGCTCCCGAGCGTACGCTCAATATAAAGTAACAATCACCTGTCCGCCAGCTCGCGAGCGTGTGTGAAATTAAGTGTGCAAAGACACAGAGAAAAAAAAATCTCGATCGGGCAGCTGCCGTACTTTCCATACTGGCCCAGTTGCAAATTAAGTACTGGTATCTGTAATTAAAAATGTGTGAATCCGGCACAACACACTGCAATAGCTCCTCTAACCCGACGGTGGGTGCAAGATGACACTAAAAATACCAAGTTTTTTATGGTTTTTGGGACAATTGTTCCAGATATCAGAAAAAGTGCGATGAACTGAGCATCTCGAATGCTGAGTACGAGGAAAAGTACAAACAAGTGGTTCAAGATCGAAAAGAGATTGTGGATTTTCTTAAGAAGTCTCTGGAGCAAAGACAAGATGATATATCAGACTTGCACGACCGCTTGCTTGGCCTACAGCAGGTCTGGTATTCCAATTTTTATTTGATTACAGTTTTATTTTTGTAAAAAAGTCCTATTTTTTTATTTGGTAAAAAATTCCAAGATTATTCAAATTTTTATTTGATTACAGTTTTATTTTGTAAATATTATCCTTAGAAGCAAGTATAGTACAACTTAAAAATTTATATAATTTTAGTTTGTGGTTTAAAGCATCACCATTTACTAAACATCTTATTTTCATTTTGTGTGACCAAACGAAAATTTTTTAGAAGCAATAACATGCTATATCGAATACCAATTTATCATTCTGTCATACTGGTTATGTCTGGCAGGTTTAGTGTGATGCCTGTTTAACCAAAAAGGTTGCAATTTCGAAACTGGTCGCTAGCTAATCGGTTGTGTTCTTGGGCAAGGCACTTAACAGACATTGCCTGAACCCAGCGGATTAGTAGGTTCTATCAAATTGATGGAACGTGTCTATTATACACGGTTTTTCCATTCACGGGGATAAACATCCTATCCTATCCTTTTTTTACAATGTCATATATTTTATATATTTTTAGAATTACTGCTAATTTCAATGCGAGTTTTAGTAACGTTGTATCACAATCCATTGTAAATTCAGGCAAAAGACACCGAAAAGGAAAATTACGAAACTCAACTTACGCAACATAAACGAGAGTCACAAGAAGTAAAAGATCGACTGACGTCGGAAAATATGATTTTGGGGGGGAAACTATCTTCACTTGAAGAATTTAAGGTTTGGTCCAAGATGTGGCAATATATATCAAAATAAGATTTTTATATTTCAATCGTTAGATTTCATTGTACCCACATTCAAGTTACAGCTATTGCAGTGTGTTGTGTATGACTCACATGTTCCTTTAATTTAGTAGAACTCAATAATCCGCTGGGTTCAGGCAATGTCTGTTA
>CH003229.1:473580-484178 GCA_000149265.1 Ciona savignyi | reverse complement strand
TAAGCATGCATAGTTGTATTATGAACATTAAAATACAACACCAAATGACTTACAATTGATCTAAATAAATTGGGTTTTATCCTTCCGACAGATTAGTCTAGTGGTTAAGTGCGTTGCCTTTCAGCCGAAGGATTGCAGGTTCGAAACTGGTCGCTAGCTAGTCGAATATGTCCTTGGGCAAGGCACTTAACGGACATTTTAAACCCAGATTTTACCAAATTGAAGAAACGTGTCTATCATATACAACACACTGCAATAGCTCCGGTAACCCGACGGTGGGCGAGAGGTGATCTGACGATTGCTTGTGTGTTAACCCCCTTGGTTTTCCCATTTACGGGGATAAACATGAATATCCTATCCCCAACTTAAACCAGCCTAACTGGGGGTCTTGTAGGTTCAAAAGGAGAATTTAATGCAAAAGTTCGCGGACATGGAAACAAAGCTACAAAAACAAGAGGAAGACCATAATGAAACCATCTATAACTTGGAACGCAAGGCTGTTGTGGACAAAGACAGGTATCGTGTGTGTGTGGGATGAATATATGGGGAACTGGGTGAGGTGTTTATTAATTGAATCTGTTGACTTGTTTCATTTCACCCCATTGGTTATGAAGGGTTAAACAAAAGATAATTACTAAAATATTTTTTGTATAAGCTAAGTTTTTTTGGTGAATGTAGTCGATTCCAAATACTGACTGTACAGCTGTTAAACTAATGTACACTTAAAAGACTGGTTTCAGTATAGAAAATAAGAATATTAATTGGGTCAGTGTGTTGACCCCTTGGTAATTAGAGTATTAATTGGGTCAGTTAGTTGACCCCTTTGGTAATTAGAAAATTAATTGGGTCAGTGTGTTGACCTCCTTGGTAATTAGAATATTAACGGGGTAAGCAAAAATGAAAAAAAACTTATTAAAACTACAGACTAAAGAAGGAGATGGTGCTGAGAGTGAACAATGTGGCTGCTGAGTTCCGTAAAGTATCGAACAAACAGATGGCTGACACGACAAAACGAAATATTCGGGAGAACGTTTCAATCAACGCGCAGCTCGCTAAAATGTCCGAGAAAACAAAGGAACTGGTTCAGGTATTTAAGTGGATTACATGGATAGGATATTCATCTTTATTCCTGTGAATGGAAAAACCAAGGGGGTTATCACATGAGTAATCTTTAAATCACCTAACGCCCACTGTTGGGTTACATAGTTATTGCAGTATGTTGTGTATGATTTACATGTTTCTTCAATTTGGTAGAACCTATTATTCCGCTGGGTTTAGCAATGTCCGTTAAGTGCCTTGTCCAAGGACACAATCGTTTAGCTGACCACTTTCGAATCTGCAACCCTTCGATTAAAAGGTGTCAGACTAAACCACAAGACTTACTGGCTGGACAACTTTACATGCAAAGAACACTTTCTTTATCTTTCATTAATTGTTCATCAATAAATGGTGATGGGATAGCATGTTGGGGTTTAATATTCATGTTTATTCCGAATACAGGCGCCGTATAACATAGATAATCATATGATTACATCATGCCTACATTTAGTTTACCAGAGCTATTGCATTGTTATACATATCATGGGAATTGGAAAGTCAGCTTCAGTATTTGTTCAATTCATTATTCCACTGTTGCAAAACATGAACACTGAGTGCCATGTCCAACCACACAACTAAACAGACAGAAACCAGTTTTGAGTCCACCACCTTCTGATTGATTGTCTGGCAGGCTACCAGCATGGCTTATCAGCCTTGTTGGTTTATATTTACCTATTTCTATGCATACTTGGACAAGACGCTTTAAACTTTATTTCTAGTACCCAGTACCATTTAAAGATTAAGCAAAACCTAAATAATGCATTTACATAATATACTCCCTGTATTATCTTAAGACTGGTTGCAAGTTATATTTGATTAAATGCATGTGCTACCATAAAGATTTGTTTTTATAAATTCAGGAAAATCGCATTAATATGTTACCGTACCAGTAGCAAATTTGAAGATTAAATGATTTTTAACATGAATTAAGAATATTCCGAAAAAAAAGTAAATTTTTTAATATTGGCTACTTAAAAAATACACTAGTATTAAGGATAATGAACAAGTATGCTGATGGTGCATTGAACATACAATTTCTTATTCAGGAAAATGATGATTTGAGACAAAATGATAAGAAACAAAAAATGCAGATTGAACAGTTAGAGTCAATTCAAGAGGAATTAGCCAAGAAAAACCACAGCAATTTGAAGGTAACATGTTTAAGGATACACTATGGAGTATAGGATTAGATATTCATGTTTGTCCTCATGAAAGGGAAAACCAAGGGAGTTAACACACGGTCAATCGTCAGATGCTTCAGTAAACAAATAGTAATTTTATTCGATCACCAGGTGTTGAAGATGATCACAGCGCGAGCTCGACAGCAGGAAGTCGTTCTGGAGGAGTTGGAAGCCCGGGAGCAGGATTACTCCCAACTGGAGGAAGATTCTTCGGACATCCGGAAGAATAACGAGGAGCTCATCGAGCAAGTGGAAAAGTGAGTAAGATCAGTCGTCAATGGTTGGCTTACAAATGGAACGGTTTCAGAAATTTTCGATGCAAGTTTTTTAAATTTCGATGCAAGTTGTAAAATTTTGATGCGAGTTTTAGTAATGTTGTTTCACAATCCATTGTGAAATAAGGCAAAGACACCAAAAAGGAGAAACAACCAAGTACTGGCTGGTCAGTCGTGTCTTTGGGCAAGGCTCTTAACCAACTTAATAACAAAGCAGTAAAAATATCTGAATCATGTAAAACATACCGACATAACTCCTGTATTTCCAATTGCGGGGGTAATTATGATTGTGCTTTTAATGTGGTTTCCTAATCCAAAGAATAAAACATGGATATTCTAAAACTTTACTGTGGTTTCCCTGGGTCGGGAATTTAACTGAGTTTGAAATACAACAAGTCACACCCATATGCTCAGAACTATTCAAAAGTCGTTTCTTCCAGCCTTGAAGAAAAAACCTCAAGCTTGGAAGATAAACTGCAACAAACTGAAACCGAAAAACATGAAGCGATCGCCGCAAAGGAAAGATTGGAAGATATTCTCACTGCAGCCGCGTATACTCTCAAACAAGTTCGTAATTTCTTTGTTTCTATATTATTACAATAAAAACATATCTACAGCTGTGTACCGGTACCGACATACTGGTATTAACGCATAGGGACGCTCGACTGATAGCTTGGTAAGTTGTCAACTGAAAGGGTGTAGATTAAAAACTAGTCGCTGCTAGACGGTTGTGTCCTTGAGCAAGGCCCTTAACAGACATACCTGAATCTTAAGTAGTTTGTGGGTACACACTGCTTACGATTGTTGATTTGGTGATTTTAAACTGAATTTGACGAAGAGTTTTTACTGCTGTCATAATGTGTGGTTGATGCAAATAAAAGTTTTATTTGATAATATTATCGATGGACCACCAATGGTGCTGACTACTGTTGTAAAATCCTTGTGTAACAAACGACCACCCAGACATAAGTGTGGCTGAATAGTTAACACAACCAAGTAATATACCAAATTATAAAATTAAGAAATTGTCTTTGCACTGAGCCAGCCCATCATGGATTAGAAACAGATAAAAAAAATATTATAAGATAAAAATATTATTCATCTAATGTCACTTGGTAAAAAAAGTCTAATGTCACAAAAAAATGTTCTTTGCACTGAGCCCATTATGGGTAGGAAAATGAAAGCTTTTCATCTAATGTCACTTCACCCAGGCAACAACTGAAACTGACACTGACGATCCCAGTGTTGCCGTGAAGAGAGAAACCATGATTGACAGATTGCTGTTGGTGTTGAATTCGGCAGCACTGCTAGGGAAAGCCCCTCCTCCATCAGACTTCTTTAAACAACGACCGAAGGTTTGTGACATCATAATACCCATACTTCGTAATGAATACTGTGCTTCCTAATTAATTCGGTGTTGCCGACATTTTGTAATTTAATCCCTTTTAAACTGCACTTTCTTAAAATTTGATGAACACAACTGATTTAGATAATCAATGTTCAATCCACTAAACTTTATGGGAAGCTTTACCACAGGGAACAAAATGAGTAGACATTACTTTGATTCAGTGAATTTATACAACAAACTAAAACTTGGGACAATGATATACATGATAAAAAGGCATATTATTGTATTTCGTGTCTCATTTTCAGGTGAACAGAGCTAAAAACATGTTCTATCTGACCGAATATTAATTCTTGTTTTTACAATTAATTAGGATAGGTTATTTCATGTTTATCCCTCAGAGTGGGAAAACCAAGGGGGTTAACACACGGGAAATCGTGAGATTACCTCGCGAACACCATTGGGTTGCCAGAGCTATTTCAGTGTGTTGTGTATGATTCACATGTTCCTTTAATTTTGGTAGAACCCATTAATCCGCTGGGTTCAGGCAATGTCCATTAAGTTTCTTGCCCAAGGACACAACCGACTAGCTAGGGACCAGTTTCGAACCTGCAACCTTCTGGTTGAAAGTCGACCCATTAAACCCCCAGAGTAATCAGTCAGACATTTACATTCCAGGTTCTTATGGCACCACTGGCAACCGTCAAGGACTCCCCTAAACTAGATTCAAGCCGCGTGGAGTCGCAGCCACAGTTCCCGCATTACAAACTCGGCGACCTCGGCTTGGTGCCGCGGCCTCGCAAACACACCACAAGCCACCCAAGTAAGGTGGCGCATTTATCAGCCACGACAAGAATCGGATTAAAACCGTCGATGTCTCTTGGACCAATCACATCAGCTGCCTTGCAAAAGCATGACACGCTACCACCGATCACAGAAACGGCCAAGTAATATTTAAAAATCGAATTTTTTACCAAAAATAATTTTACATTTTTTACCAGTGCAGCTTTTTCCCCAGCAGTGCCTTCCTATCGAATTATATAAGTTGGTTCTTAATCTCAATATTAACTATTTTAAAAATCTAACATCTCTTGAATTATTAGTGGTAAAAATCCCAATTATTTTTATCAAAACCATTTGAAATTGTCTACCATAACTATAACCTGGTTTTAAATTTGCATAATTCGAAATATTACATTTGCCAACATTTATGGAATGTTTCACTGCACTTATTTATACTACTTACATTTTACTTTCTTTGTATATTTTTGTTCAATATTTTCTATTCCAAAGCTGTGTGCTTTGGTGTATTGCCTGTTTGTTGAAAACGTGTGAAATTCGTAGAAATAAAAAGTTAAAAATTAACAAAACTCACCTTTTTTTCATAAAAATGTAGAATTCTATTTTTTATAAATCTTCTTGTAAAAAACAAATAGAAATTATATAACAAAGTTCTATACATGGTGCTTTCTTACTGATCGCAGCCACGCGTAATTAATTAGTTTCAAATTACAACTGTACCTTCATTCACATATAACCAAATCTTTCTAGTAATTTGACTTCAATATAAGACTAAATACAAAGTCCGGCCGGTTGGTCTAGCGGTTAAGTGCGTCACCTTTCAATCGAAAGGTTGCAGGTGCGAAACTGATCGCTAGCAAGTCGGTTGTGTCCTTGGGCAAGGCACTTAACAGACATTGCCTAAACCCAGCGGATTAATAGGTTATCCTAAATTAAAGGAACGTGTCTATCATATACAGACCAATACTGCAATAGCTCCGGTAACGCCGAACGGTGGGCGCGAGGTATGGTATCTGATCGACTGCCACGTGTGTTAACCCCCTTGGTTTTTCCATTCATGGGAATAAAGCATAAATATCCTATCTTATCCTACTATTCTATCCAATCCAAATAGTAGACTTTTCACAAGCTAAATTGGTTCATTGTTTTTATAAAATCTCTGTAGTGTAACAATTACACATAATGCATGTTATAATTTAATTTATGTTGAATATTCATCGCATACAGAATGGTTGGGTAGCATCTGCATGTAATGGCAATTTGACACACCAATCAGTCTTATCCCATAGGTGAGAAAACACAACAGGTTTATAACGAACAATATACAACACAGTTCTTATAATACTGCCAGCATTCAGTTAAGCTATTTGCATTGCATTGATGTTACTTTTTAACACACATTTAAATGCCCTGGGTCCAAGCGACGTAAAGTACTTTTCCAAAAGGACACTTGCAACTAGCAAAGGGCTGGGTTCGAACTTGCCACCATCTAGTTGACTCCCCATGGACTACCAATAAACTATCAAACTAGCATAAATAATTTGTACTTTCAAAGTAACTACTACATTGCAAACATGGTATTGTGTTCTATTAGTAACCAGTCTTGACCCCAATGGCACAGAAATACAATACTAACCCTAGCTAGCGACCAGTTTCGAATCTGCAACGCTTTAGCTAAAAGGTGACGCACTAACCTAACAGACTAATCAGTAGAACAAACTAACCCTTTCACCCTTATCCTTTGAATATAGCAGATAGAACCCGACCAATCGTTAAATTTTCTTAAGCTCACCCTCGCTTACCGATAAAAACATATGTTGGAGAGCTTGTTTTTTTAAATTCATTAAACCACAATTAACACTCGCTAAACTGCCTTGCTTGATGGACTCGATCAGGCTATCTTTTGTGACATTTTGACATGTAACAGATCAGCTAGGCAGCCAGATGTATGTTGTATTTGAAGATTTATTCGAAACTTTCATTCAACATTTAATGAAAAATGAACAAATACACATTTATTCATGTAAAAGTTGCATAATATTGCAAATAGTTACTCTATGTCTGCATTCATTGTAGACAACATTATTTCGACCGCCAGCATCTAACTTTGCAGTCTGGATCACGAAGTGCAAACAGTTATCACCATTAGATGCTTTCTCTGGGCGGAGCAGCAATAGAAATCTTTTTGACGTTTTAATTTAACCGGTTGCTATCCAAGTTCTGCAGCAGATTTGCCTTGTTTTCTTGGCATTTTCTTTGATTCCTGTTCAATTTCTTTGCTTTTGTAATAATGTGGGGCAACTTCAAGCAGCCAGCCAGATTCAATCTCAATGCATTGTCTGTGGGTGGAAGGTTTGTACAATGTATTTTAAGTTATCAGAATGAGTAAGATTCACTGTGAATCACAAAATTTACAGTCAATTACAAGGTTTAGTGTTATTCAAAAAGTTCACTGTCAATCAAAAGGTTTCCTATTAACCTTGCAAGTGGTTCTTATCAGTCTAAAAAAATAATACTTTAAAAAACATAAATCGACTGCAGCCGTTGCCCAATAAGAAAGACGAAAGCTCTAAAACTTTTTCCCCTGAGCGGCAAGTGGTGAGATTGAATAACCCGAATGTTGGCATGTGTTATTCAGTGTCCCTTGCCTCCCACCTCATTAAACTAAACACGAGTTTCCCATCCTAATTCTAAGAAATATTTTATTAATTCCGAACCTCATAAATTCCTTGGTGGTGAAGACAAGTTCATGGTAGACCATCCATCTTGGCTGCTCCTCAAACAAACTACTGTTGGGGTGGATGTGCACGGTTTGCTGCTGCTTCACTGTTCTGTAGCCAGACTTGGTGAGTCTGGCCGTGTGGTAGAAGAATCCAGCTGTGATTGCCTGCGGTTGTTGGGTGGTTAGGAGATTGGTTAGCTGTCAATCATATGGTTCACTGTCAATCACATGGTTCACTGTCAATCAAAAGGTTCACTGTCCATCACAAGGGTTACTGCCAATCACAAGGTTCACTGTCAATCACATGGTTCACTGTCAATCAAAAGGTTCAATGTCAATCACAAGGGTTCACTGTCAATCACAAGGGTTCACTGTCAATCACAAGGGTTCACTGTCAATCACAAGGTTCACTGTCAATCACATGGTTCACTGTCAATCATAAGGTTCACTGTCAATCACATGGTTCACTGTCAATCACCAGGTCCAAAATTTTCTTAGTTCGTTATGTCTCAGAAATAAAATACTTAGTTATTGCTGTCGGTTTTAAACACAGGGGGGTTAGAACCTGCAACTTTTGGGCTGAATGACCAATTCATTAATACTTATTTAACCACCCGATATAAAAAGGTATAACAGTAAACTACTGGTAATAAGCAACAATTATTCTTGATTTTTAAACCCCTTATATATAAATTAAGTTAACGCCACCCAAAAATTTACTAACTTACACCTAATTTACTTTAAATAAAGTTTTTGCATTACTTAAATAATACTTTTATATCAAAATATATATTCATTTAATAGTTGGCCAACCTTTCTTATAGCAGCACTGTCCCCACCACTAGACGTTTGTTCGATCTCAACTCGCTCCATGAGCCCGGCCAGTTGGTCCCTTACATCACGCGCTCGTTTCAACGAGCGATGTTGAACGAAGTTCTCGAAACACCACTGGATGCTGTAGTCAGTGTTCGCCCACTGTGGAGTTTCGCATGAATTTTAGGGATATTTTCATTTAGATAGGACATTTAGGTTTATCCCGTAGATGTGAAAATACAACGGGGCGTTTGGCAACTTAAACCCACAGTCGGGTTACCGGAGCTATTGCAGTGTGTTTTGTATGATACACATGTTTCTTCAATTTAGTATAACCCATTATCCGTTGGGTTTCAGGCAATGTCCGTTAAGTTCCTTGCCACAGGACACAGCCAACTGGTTAATAACTGTGTTCAAATCTACGAATTTAAAGCTTAAAGTGTTGGCAACAAGCTAAAAAGCCAAGAAGCATAAATTTGCATAACATAAGAAACCATAATGAACTATACCAGCAAAATTTATAAAATAAGTCGCAGTGCATCATATGTAGAAGTGACAAACATAGACTTGGACATTTAAACCAAATGTTCCAGACCTGCCAAGCAATAATCTCAACCCTAGATAACTACTTCTCCAACCCTAAAAACCTAACCCTTTATTTAATTGCGCAAAAATTTCTCCTACCCCCCCCCCCCCCCCCCAAAAAAAACACTGTCACAAACCTGATTGTAAACGTTCATCAGTGACAGGTGATCCCCGCCGGGTAGGAAGAAGTTCATTCGGGCGTTGTCAGCGTGCACCATCTTGTCTTTGGGTCGGTAGAAGATGGAGCTGTTTACCGACAGCATGCTCACTATGGTGAGTATCTCTTCTGAGCATTTGTACCTGGAGTGGATTGCATTTAACAGGTGGTTTGCAACTGAGCATTTGTACCTGGGGTGGATTGCATTTAACAGGTGGTTTGCAACTGGGCATTTGTACCTGGGGTGGATTGCATTTAACAGGTGGTTTGCAACTGAGCATTTGTACCTGGGGTGGATTGCATTTAACATGTGGTTTGCAACTGAGCATTTGTACCTGGAGTGGATTGCATTTAACATGTGGTTTACAACTGGGCATTTGTACCTGGGGTGGATTGCATTTAACATGTGGTTTACAACTGGGCATTGTACCTGGGGTGGATTGCATTTAACATGTGGTTTACAACTGGGCATTGTACCTGGGGTGGATTGCATTTAACATGTGGTTTACAACTGAGCATTTGTACCTGGGGTGGATTGCATTTAACGGGTGGTTTGCAACTGAGCATTTGTACCTGGGGTGGATTGCATTTAACAGGTGGTTTGCAACTGAGCATTTGTACCTGGGGTGGATTGCATTTAACAGGTGGTTTGCAACTGGGCATTTGTACCTGGGGTGGATTGCATTTAACAGGTGGTTTGCAACTGGGCATTTGTACCTGGGGTGGATTGCATTTAACAGGTGGTTTGCAACTGGGCATTTGTACCTGGGGTGGATTGCATTTAACATGTGGTTTACAACTGAGCATTTGTACCTGGGGTGGATTGCATTTAACAGGTGGTTTGCAACTGAGCATTTGTACCTGGGGTGGATTGCATTTAACAGGTGGTTTGCAACTGAGCATTTGTACCTGGGGTGGATTGCATTTAACATGTGATTTGCAACTGGGCATTGTACCTGGGGTGGATTGCATTTAACATGTGATTTGCAACTGAGCATTTGTACCTGGGGTGGATTGCATTTAACATGTGATTTGCAACTGAGCATTTGTACCTGGGGTGGATTGCATTTAACATGTGATTTGCAACTGAGCATTTGTACCTGGGGTGGATTGCATTTAACATGTGGTTTGCAACTGGGCATTTGTACCTGGGGTGGATTGCATTTAACATGTGGTTTGCAACTGAGCATTTGTACCTGGGGTGGATTGCATTTAACATGTGATTTGCAACTGAGCATTTGTACCTGGGGTGGATTGCATTTAACATGTGGTTTGCAACTGAGCATTTGTACCTGGGGTGGATTGCATTTAACATGTGGTTTGCAACTGGGCATTTGTACCTGGGGTGGATTGCATTTAACATGTGATTTGCAACTGAGCATTTGTACCTGGGGTGGATTGCATTTAAGCATGTGGTTTGCAACTGAGCATTTGTACCTGGGGTGGATTGCATTTAACATGTGGTTTGCAACTGAGCATTTGTACCTGGGGTGGATTGCATTTAACATGTGGTTTGCAACTGAGCATTTGTACCTGGGGTGGATTGCATTTAACATGTGATTTGCAACTGAGCATTTGTACCTGGGGTGGATTGCATTTAACATGTGGTTTTGCACTGGGC
>CH003229.1:435768-447892 GCA_000149265.1 Ciona savignyi | reverse complement strand
AGCGATGGATTAGAAAAGTTTCTACTCGGGCGATAGCGGGCGATAGGCCGGCGATACAGGACGTGACGTCAAAATAATCGCTCGCATCGCTCTCATCGCTGGGGATCGGCGTAAGTGTGCATCGGCCTTTATTAAACTACTCGAGTTTAAACAAAAACATTCCCCAAGAGAACCATCTAGCCATTAGCTATATCAAACTGAATTCAAGGGATTACGCTTTATTACTAAGCAAGGCAGATTATTAAAAAAACTTTTAGCATTTGTAAATGTACATTTGAGCACTAATTTTAAGAATCGGGTTTATCTCAGAGATTCAACATGCGTCAAACGGCATAACAGTCAGTAAAAAACTAACTTTTAGGACGAGGCTTAACCAAACATCTAATCAGTTTAAATTAACACCGTCACTTTTTATAAAAAAAACGCGAGGGGTCTTATCACCCAACAACTATCGCCAAGAGTAAGGTGGTGGGATCAAAACCAGCCGCTAACTAGACGGTTTTGTCCAAAGCGGACATCGACACAGTAGCTTAATGCGTTCTTACAAAACCAAAAGAACATATTCAAGAGAAATAGGATAGGATATTCATCTTTATCCCCGTGAATGGGAAAACCAAGGGGGTTATCACACGGGCAATCGTCAGATCACCTCGCGCCCATCGTCGGGTTACCGGAGCTATTGCAGTGTGTTCTGTATGATAGACACGTTTCTTCAATTTGGTAGAACTCATTAATCCGCTGGGTTCAGGCAATGTCCGTAAAGTGCCTTGCCCAAGGACACAATCGACTAGCTAGCGATCAGTTTCGCACCTGCAACCTTTCGATTGAAAGGCGACGCACTTAACCGCTAGACCAACGGGCCAGACAGCTATACCCGGATACGTTATTTTAATTTAGTAGAACCTACTATCGACTGGAACACAACTGACATGAGACCAGTTTTAAAAGACAACCCTACGGAAGACATACATATATATCTTATTCGACTGAACATGAAATCGTTAGATTAATATCAGTCGATGTAAAATAGGATATTCATGTTTATCCCCGCGAATGGGAAAACCAAGGTGGTTAACACACGGACAATCATACCGGAGCTATTGCAGTGTGTTGTGTAATTCGCACGTTTCTTTAATTTAGTAGAACTCATTAATCCAGTAGGTCCAGGAAATATCCGTTAATGGCCTTGTCCAAGGACACAACCGACAGGATAGCGGCCAGTACCTGAAACCTTTTTTTTAAAGGCGCCGCTTTAAACCACCAGACTAACCGGTCGGGCTGGTAGAGATAGAATGCTACAAGCAAACATATTTCACTTTTATGAGATGGTACAAGTCCAGGGACATTATCATGCATTCATCAGATAAGCATAAATGTTTGTCTCCGTAAATGGGAAAACGCGATGGGTGTCAACACACGGGCAATCGTCAGATTACCTTATTTTTATCTTCGGTTTACCGGAGCATTGTTGCATTCGTTTAAGATATTACTGCAGTTTCAGTTTATTTATTTATAATTTTTTACCTGGCTTAGTTTCGACCCGTATTGGGGGGTTGCTAACACCGTTTTTTTGTATGTAAATCGGTATATATATCGGCTTCGTTCCATTCGGCTACACGACCGTACAGTTCCAGTTTATTACATTGGTCCATCCGACAACCTTGGTTTCACTGCCACGCATTAAAGTAACAGGGCATATAGACTCCATAATCGTACGAACGATCCGTATTGGAATAGCACTCGTAAAAATTGGACCGCATTTTCGCGAGAGGGTGTATATAAGTAACGCGTTGATAAGGAAAATACAGATAAGCAAATCAATTTAAAAGAACTAAAGAAGTTCAATTTTTTATACGAAGCATGAGTCTGTTTTATTAAGCTGTTTAGGCGCTGATAAACTCTAAATTTTAAAGCTTTTCAGCCATTTGACTGACTATTACTGTTATGTTATGGACAAGGCATACCATAATAAAACGTCGGAAACACTGTCGATTACCTTTAACATCATAAATGTTCATGGAATCAGTTTTGTGGTTATATAAGTAACGATATGACTATTCCCTTGCTGATTTTGTAAACCATAAAAAAAATTAAGATCACTTTAAAATATTTTGGTAAAATTAACAGACCACATAGTAGAAAGTCATAGGATAGGATATTTATGTTTATCCCCGTGAATGGGAAAACGAAGAAAGGGGGTTAACACACGGGCAATCGTCAGATCACTAGACTAACCGGCCGGACAAAACATAATTTAAATAGATTGTTTATTAGGCTCATTCTAAACGTTTAATAAACAGCACCATCCAGTATAGCTGGAATATAGAACCGACAACCCGTTAAGTGGCAGGTAGACGCAGACACCTGGTCAATTTATATTTGGCGCGGCTGATTAGCTTCTGGTACAAACTTGTTTTAAACAGGGAAATCGGAAATTTTCGTGTCGCAAAAACCAGTAGTCAACTTAAAATCATAAAAATGTCGTTTCTTGTTTTACATTATTTATGAAGATTGTCCGGTTTACCCGGTAGGCCATTTTCAAAGATTTATTTCGAAAACTAATTTAGTGTATGATTAATTTTAAAATGACATCATTAACCTTATATTTAAATTTACCTCATTAACTTTATTCATTTTTAATGAACTTTTCGCATGCTGAGATTTTGCACGCATTTACTTAAACTGTAAAAAGTCGTATTTAGGGCACAAAATGCTCATGACTTTCAATTGATTAAGTCATTCCGATACTGACAATTTAAAAATGTCGTTATAGTTTCTATATTCTCTATAAAGGGTTTCCTCATATGACATAATCCGTAACCGGAAAGTCAATTGATAAGTTATGAGAATACGAATGTCATGAACTCAGTCCCGACCGTTCTAAATTCGATTGTATAACGAAGACGCGTGCGCTATTAATATATACATCTACCGACTTTGTGACGTAACAACCATAAATTATGACCTCACATTGACAAATCTCTATAGTTTCCGGTGTGAGTCGCGGGAAGTTTCCATTGAGGTAACTTCTTACGTTTATTTCCATGCTATCCCGATATACAACCGGATGACGTCACGAGTAGTGACCTCATGAAATTTTTTGGAGAAAATAAAGCGTGATTGTCGATGCGTAACCGCATAGTCGGGACAAAGTCGTTATAATACCATTATTCATCAAAGCACTTTTTTTACAGCAGAAACATATAAACAAAATTTCCCCGATTGATAAAATCATGGCAACCTGAAGCGACGTCAACTATACGTAATATGGCAGCGGAAAGGGCATTTTCTCCTAACGTTGTGGGAAGGGGCGTCATGTAGGCTCGGCAGTAAACATATGAACTTGATTATGGTTGAAATATATACAATAAACAGACTTGCCCAAGAAGTGTCTGAAACGGAAGGAAAGTTAAAAGAAATGTTTGTTGTAGTCATTCAATGGTCGTCACACCACGCTGATAAATCTATATCCATATTTCGTACATAGACTACCGCTTTAATCAACGGAATTAAGAAAATCCTTTATATGGATGGCTTGTATATTAGCGGCTTAAATGGGCTGTACTTTAAGCACCGTTGGAACTCCCAAATTCGAAAAGTATAATTTTGACTTACCGGGGTTTTCTGTGATTTCGCAATTCAGAATTTCCGTTGTAAATTTATTGCCTGGTCGTGACGTATCGTTGCATTACGTCACTGAACGTATTGTTCTGTATCCATTACCACACACTCAAATTTAACGTGCCTGGAATAGTACACATTTGTATCGTCTGCTCTATATTTAGAACCGGATCTCCCGATTTTCCGGTTAGTTTCGTTGTGTGGTGGCAGACATAATTATGACCATTTAAATTTACCAATTACACTCACGCAAAAATACATTTGAGCACGCTTATGTTTATTTTAGGAAAAAAATGTTTATTTCAGATATATTTTCAACACTGTCGCAACTTAATTCAAAGTGTGGAGAATTATGCAGTCAAAAAGTTGCTTCTTAAATCTCTTGATTGAGCGGCTCTATTTTGGAGCGGCATCTTCGATATGCACGGAAAGATCGGCCACGATAACCCGTACGTGATAAAAGATTGTATTTTTGCTCATCTGCTATCAGATTTAATGTAACGAAGGGGAATTAATTTAATGTAATTGTAGCTATTGTGAACCACGGTGACGTAATAAACTACGCCTGATTAAGATGTTTAATTTATAAGTTGCGTCTGTTGCAAAAAAGATCCAACCAAAAATTAGGTCCACTTTAAATAAACTTTTGAATTGTTTTTATGGAGCAGATTTCGAAAAAAAGATATAGGATCGTCATTTGGTAAATTCTAAAAGCAATAATGTTTATAAAACGGCCGCGTTACTTATTCGACTGATCAACACTGGTAGAAAATCGTTTGGCAACACTGCCACACTTCCGCCATGCTTTACGAATCGACAGAAGACACGAAAATCTGTGCAACCCAACATTTTGCCTCGGGCGCCGACCATCTATTCTTACATCTACAGTGTATCTATCTGTACTTGGACCGGTATCGGGATTAATGTGTAATTTCGTGTATTTTTGGCTCAGTTTCAGTTGACATCTCTAATTGAGGATTTAAGTAGAATTTACTAATTAATTCTTGAAATCGGGGATTTCCGTAAATTGTCGTGTTTTGCAGATAATTCTGTGAAAGCATCAGCCAAATGCGCGTCCTTCTATAGAAGAATATGGTTGTCGCAACCATATACAGGATTTTATCCATAAAACAATATAAGTGACGAGTCCATCATGGGTTCGAAACCTCGGCGGTTGTGTGACTGAATGGTTTGCGCAACCGAATCATGTGAAATCCCATTAAATATAGACTTAATGTGGCATCATGGGTTCGAAACTTGTCTTATATGTTTGGGGATTATATGTGGATTTATATGTTTGGGGATTATATATATATGATGGGGATTATATGTTTGGTTAGTTAAATGGTTAGAGCAACCGATTCATATAAAGTCTCAATAAATATAGACTGAAGGTGGCATCGTGGGTTCGATACTTAGACACATAGGATTAACAAAGTCTGAGCCCAATAGTAGAGTCACGTTTTGACCCTGAGGTTAGCAATCTGTTGCTGCATGGTCAAACGTCGCTTACATTTTCCTCTTTCATTTCTGCATTTCAAACCCAACCGTGTTGTAGACTCGTGTTAATATGCATCACGTGTTTTATTCGTGTTTTATATCCACCATACTCGCTTGGTTATCCAAATAGAAAACCAATCACCCACTTTGATAATATGTTTCAAACTAGCACTGACAATTCTGGTATATCGCAATCTTCATCTTAACGCATTTAATACAAGTATAAACAATTTTTGGCGTGTTAAATCCATTGCAAAATGCTTTTCGTCATTGGTTACTATAAATTTAAGTTTCGGAAATAAAATAAACAAAAGCGGCTTTATCAAATTACTACATTCTTGAACCAGCAAAGTTGACAACGCAGACCTGTATTTTCGCCGCACGGTACTGTTTGGGTTAAATATAAACGGGGAAATACCCGGACGAGAATAATCCAAACTCGCCGGACTTTTTACTGCCGATTAATTCAAAGGAATCTGTTTAACACCAATCATTCACGATCATTTTGCTTCGTTACACCGCTTGACACTTCTTATTAATTGAAACCCGGTATTTTTGAAATGTAATATCGAAATCACTGATAAAACCAAAGTAATGTTTAATATTGACGTTCGGTGTCAATATAATCAAATTCACTTATAATTTGCTTACATTTTTTTGGAGATAAAGCATGTTAAACGGTGGCATGATCACTTACCAGATTAAAAGTTTTCTTCGAAATTCTACAAAGCAAAAATAAACCCGGCACGTATTTGGCAACGAAGGGACAGTTGATGATTTATATATAAACAATATAAAATGATGCTATGCTATTAGGCTATAGGTTAAGTTCGGATCGAAAAAAAAGTTAGTAAAACACTTTTTGTTCGTATAAAATAAGTTTTAAAAATTTTGTGAAACACATGTCGTTTTGTTTTTGTAATTAAAGTCCGGGTGTGTATCTCAAACGTTGGTTAGTCATTTGAAAGGTTGCAGGATCAAAGCCAGCCACCGGCTGTTTAATTATGTCACTATAGCCTAAGGATTTACCGAACTTGGTCTGAACCCAGTGGATTAATAATTTAAACTAAAAAATAACAATGTCTCAATCAAATACAACACACTGCAATAGCTCTGGCAACCCGACGGTGGTCGCAAGGTGATATGACGATTACGTAAAGCATCTTGCCTGTGTCATAACGCTCCCTTATAATAATAATAGGTAATCTAACGATTACCTGTGTGATAACACTCCCTTACATAATTACACGGTAATCGGACGATTGCACATGTGGAAACGGTATTTTCGTTAATTTCTCGCATGTACAAGAAAAATGAATTATTATATATTCTAAATAAAATTTTAATTTGCAGAAAAAAATGTTCAGAAATGTAACCCAATTTTAATTGCCCTTTTATATACATGAAGACACATAGTTTTTTTACAAATGACCAAATACAGGGTGAACGATTTTTTTAAACGGGCAGAAGTCTATTTTTAGAAACGTAACCACACACATATGCTATTTATATAAACAAAAATTTTAACTAAGCTGCGACGGACTCATTTCCAAATTTAAGAACATTAAGTGAAATCCTTATCTGCGACAAAAAAAGGCATAATTACGTCACTTCTGGCTCGGACATAATAAATAGTGCGCTCGATTGGCTGTTGGTCAGTCAAGCTTTCATTGAGATATCAAACAGACAGCTTGTATGGTCGTCTGTACATTTGACTTATTTAACTAAATAGAATTGTCGATTTTTAAACCTTTAATTTAAGTTTTAGTAACATTTAAAAAAATGCAAAAAAAATATCAAAGAAAAATTTGTTTTACATGTTTTAAGAAAAGGAATATAAAGCTGTTTTAGCTGCCGTTTAATAAACGTGTATTAAGTAACAGGGATCAAAGTTCAGACCATGGAAGATATAGACAGGTTTTTCAAGTTCGGTTTAAACGGATTAGTTTCGTGCTTCGGAGGTATCTGGTGTTGTTTCTAATAATATGCGGCGCTTTAACCACGCGCGCTCTTTTCCAAGGAATATTTTTCAGTTAATTTGGCTTCTTCCTCAAAACAGGGCAATGCTAATTTATAGGAATTTTTTAATTTTTTCGCCCTTGGTAAGTTTTTAGAATCTATATTCAGTGAAAAGTGACAGCGTATTTAGTCGCTTGGTAAGGCAACATCTTAGAAGTTTGTTATTTAAAATTGTTTAGTTTTAGATGTAAAACAGACAGACAGGCATCTTTAAGTATTCGTATTTTTTTTGGTTAAATCGTCAAATTTGAAAAAACAAAACTAACTAATATGCCCCAGTATATAAAATGATTAGCTGCAAGTATAACATGGTTACCTGATTATATTCCATGTGAGCCAATTAAAAAACTGCGACCACGTGGTCGCAGTCGGGCCGATTTGCAGTTGTTTTTTTATTTTCTGTATTTTTAAACAAGCATGATTTTTCCAAATAGAATAAAAGTCAGTTAATGATTGCAAAGCATAAAGTCCAGGGTAAGAATCGATCCAAGTATCTATATGTTAAGGTGTCAAGCATATTTAGGTTCTGGATAACTTAGTATTATACTTCCTAATGAAATACATAGTCCTGCATAGTCGCTTACAAGGATTTTAACGCCTCTTATTTTCTCAGATATTCAACCCCTAGAGAATAATTTGTAACACTATCAAACATTTGTAAACATTTCGTACAAGTTAAAACAACCAAAGATGCAAGCTTCAACACGAGGTAATATTGCCCGGGGCTGATAAAGTATTTCCTAATCGATTCATTGACAATATTTACCGGCGAATGCGGACCGAAATACCGGTATAATTAACCGCGCCTACACGACCATATGCTGTAACGAATGTGGTAAAGGGATCAGTATAAATATAGTTTAAATAATTGAAACCTCAATATGCTGGTTATTGTTATGTAGAGGTGTAGAATGATTAACGTCACTTTGGAAATGTATACCATATAGGGGGCGCGTGCTGATTTAGAGAAAGAATTCCAGGATTTCATTCAACGAATATTACACATCCAATTTGTCTAAAAATAAACGAGAAAATTCCCTTTATTATGTAAATCCTAATGGGATTAAAATCAATGATTCATTTATAGAAAAAGTCCTTCGTCATTTCGTATAAAAACAGCTTAGTCATAGTATCTGCAAGACGTTTCTCTTACAATAAAACTAATAAAATTTTATTTTTCAGATTTTCTTCTGTTTTTCCTATTCTGTGTATTATTGACGTCATCGAATGCGTGCGTCACAAACAGTGATTGTCCGTACGGGTCATGTGACACAGGTATGTTGTCATTTTAACCTAAATGGCTGAATTTCGTGTATTTCAAGTAGAATGTTCGAGAACACCTTAAAATGCGTTGATTAAACTAGCGAATTATACAGTCAGCATTATACTGGGAGAGTTTATACAATTCGTGCTTTGCAACACAATAAAAACACACGAAATAATGGAAGTAATTTACTTAGAGCCATGCATTACTATCACGATTCAAATCAGCCTTACAGCTTGCTGAGATGTCTGCATATATTTTATCACCGACATTACCAGTATAGCGTCCACACATGTTTTGAATGATAATAGTAAATCAACTTTTTGCAAAAACGTAAATTCTGCTAAAAAGTATTCCACATAGATGTTGGTACTGGTATGAAACAGTGAACATATTAGCGCATTTGCCCCCTACTGCTATTAAAGTATCTTATCAGAAACCAGTTTAATTGCGTTTTGATTTAATAAATGGTCTACATATGTTGGTAGCGGTAAGGTACGGTGTGCATATTAGCATATTTGTTTTCACCTGCCCATTAACCCTTATCATATAAGCATATATAAATGCGTTTTGATTGAAATCAATTTTTGCAGTGAAACGGCAGTGCTCGTGTGCCCAATCGTGTAAAGACTTCGATTTAAGACTGGCGTGTGCTGATTTACGCCCACAATTACTGACGGACTGTCGTGCTCTAAGTCTGGGATGTACTTTGCAAAGAACCATACGAATTAAAACAATCAACATCACTCAGTTCATACAAGCCGGAAGAAATTGCAGAAATATAGGTGGGGTTAAATTATATACATCTTCATATAAGGCTTGTAGCACAAAATGCAATAGTTCAATAATCCAAAAATCTAAATTACCACAGTTACGCAGGTCTATACGTAATTTGCGTTGGAAATAGCATGCCACAATATATTTTGCCGCAGCCGAAATTGCCTCTGGCAGTTCTAAGTACAATGATAACGAAGTTTTATCCAACGTCAAAGCAATGCCTCATGTATATATATTAAACAACATATAAATGTCAAAGTAACGCCGGTTGCAATTTTAAAGTAATCACTTAAAAATATTGTAAAGAATCAGTCAAATGGCGATATTAGTAATAATAGTTTATTGGTATTGGTGATATTAATATAACATTGATAAATATGTAAATATTAAAAGTTTCATGTTGGCAGTCATAATGTTTACCACATTTAAGTTGCTAAATCATTATGAAAGCGAATGACCATTCAACATTTGTAACTTTAAATAACTTTATATGGGTGCTTGGTATAAATAACGCTTTGTAATGTATGCTTGGTATATGTAAAGCGAGTTCACTTTAATACTGGTAAATATGCAGCAAAACCTTATTACAAGAACTGGTAACGTGACTGCGTTGATTCACCGTAACCAAAGAGAAATAGCTTTTCGGCGCGATACAATCTTGCAGCGACCAAACAGAATGTTGTACAAACAAAATAAACAAACATCTTTACACAGATTTACCTTGGGACGAAGACCAGTTCTGTACCGACCAAAGTTTTTGCCATAACAATGGTATTTGTTACATCTCAGCCGTCGATTCACAGCCATATTGCAGGTATTGTGACTCATAATGCGTGTTAAACATTCAAAATGTCGAGTTTTATGTTTTCGTTTTTTTCGTACCATCACCAAGGAGTTGGAATAATTACTATTATTATCGCTGTATTACGAAACAAGCTACGTACATATCGTGGCTGTGAGTCAGCAACGTCGGGGCTTTTGGACGTCAAACACTAGAATAGAAAATAAACAACTATTATTACGCAGATGTAAGTCCAATCACTGTGGCAGACGGTGCCAGTGTAAGAAGCCTCAGTTATCTGCGTCAGCTAGCGATTCGACCAATCGCCTGCTTGTAAGTATGACACGTGATGGGAAATCAACCAATCAAAGCCAAGTAGTTGGAGGAATACCCCACATACTGCCATACGTCACACTTGGACTTCTATCGTGCATGTTAGCGTGTTGCTTTGTCGTCGGGTATAGTAAGAGGTGCGTTATGACGTCATACGTACCATTGTTATGCCTTAATATGCTTTCTTTTCATTTTCCACTTGTTTTTAGCATTCAAACAATAGAATCCACGGTGTTATTGCTATGATCTTTTAAGCTTCGTTTTTTTTATGCTAAGTCACATTGTTTCTGGATTCTTACCGAGACAATTTTTGAAATATTTACTTCTCCCACGAATGTTAATGAAAGTATTAATAACGCAATATGTGATTGACCAGTTTTGGACAAAAACCTGTTTTTGCCTACAAACAGTTATTGACGGCTGTATAGTAAACAGTTTTTCTTACAGGCGACAATTACGGGAACAATGCAATGCGACGGATGCTAACGACTCCTGTGCTGCTCTTGAGTTACAGGAAATGACGTCACCATTACGTCATAAACCCGAAGCCTCGACCACCCGACATTCTGACGAAATAAAAGTCATTGTACATAATGAATCGGAACCAAATGTTCGATAGCTAGTTCCGACATTTTCTATTATTTATTTTTTATTATTTATTATTATTATTATTATGACGTAATCAATCCACTGTCATGGTTCCAAACCATAGAGATTATATATTGAAACGCCTCAAAACCCGGCAATTCCCGAACTTTTCCGAACTTTCGCTTCGGGCGAACTATTGTGATCTTTTGTGACGTAGTAAATCTTTCTATCACGTTTAAGAAACGGAATTTTTTATCAGAATTTGATTTCGCTAGTTTGGACATTAATGCCGGTTAATACTGCCAAAAATGCATTTACTTATTTCTGTGAAAATTTATGCGTTAAAACCAAGCTTTATTTTGTATATCTCTATACTTGTGGGACTCAGTTCAAAATATATATTTCATATTATCACATTGTGTTTATTTTCGACCCTAGAATTTAGCTTGGTACATAAGGATTATTTTATGTTTTCTAATACTACGAACGTTCTACCATGAAAAATTGCAAAGGGAAAGGAGTGTCCTAAAATGCTTGATGTAGCATTCTCGACTGACAACGCACTAGGCCATGATCATCATAGAATGGGATAATTATTATTAATCCCAATGAATAAAAGAACGCTGGCATATATCACACGGGGAGTCGTAAGATTACATTCATCGATTTATCGAAGTTATTGCAGTGTGTTGGTTCTTAATCAAACGTTCTTTCAGTCTTAGATATAGATTTTAATCTACTGGGTCTAATAAATCTCATTAAGACCATTAATCTGCTGGGTTCAGGCAATTTTCGCTAAGTACCACAAAAACACTGAAAACATGTTTAGTTAACCTTTTATTGCCTAATTATTCGAAAACTACAATAACAGTTACGTCACTATATACCATGTTTCCCGTTATAAACATAGTGGAAAACCCCATTACTACTTAGCAAAATAAACGCTGATGGAGGGTGTGTCAGTCCTCAAGATAAGAAATACTAGACTCTTGCGTTAAGGCCATCGCCTTATTCACAAGGAACAGTCAATTGTCAGATTACTATCTAAATATGTACTGGTTTATTCATATTTTAAGCCCGATTCAAACTCTTGACTGATTGACCATATATTCAAGTAAAAACAAACAAGCAAAAATACTTATTTCACTCAAATAACCATGAAAATGTTGTATTTTAGTTATTAAATTATAAAAAAAATAGTTTTGTAATCAGCTTAATCGCGTTCTTGAAAATATGTTGTA
>CH003229.1:327041-380522 GCA_000149265.1 Ciona savignyi | reverse complement strand
CATGGGGACAATTGTCAGATTAACTTAACCCTCTAGAAACGAGATTGTTTTTGCGTAGTTTGCGCGTTTCGACCGAGTCCGCTTTGTAGTGCTCTAGCGCCTCTCGTGTTATAGTTAGAACAAAATGTTTAACACTAGAGTTGTTCGAAATAAAATTTCCAAAATTTCTGAAATTTTTATTTTTTGATGACGTCACTACTTGGGGGTCCACGTCATATTCTTTCTTATACAATGTTATAGTTTTTGATCTGTTTACTATACAGCCTAACATATTTTTACAAAGTTACTCAGAAACAAATTTCCTACAATTATATTATAATTTTGGTTTGATGACGTCATCAAAATATTATTACGTCACTGATTTCATGTTACAGGTCCACCCATGCCAAATTTTTTTTTGTTTTTTTATTATAAAAAATGTTAGAATAGAAATTTAGATTGCTATTAAGTCCATATTGCTTTATCTTACTAATTTTTCCTTAAAATAAACTATAAATGAAGGGTTTGAACCAAATTGTGGACTATATATAACCTTAAAGATACTCAAAACCCCCCAAAAAATGAAAAAAAACTGGTAAGATCACATTCGGGACATCCCAAGAAGCGAAACTGATTCTACTGCCATAGAGACATTAAATGAAACAAACCTTTTGAGCGTAGTATTAAAAAAACGTTTTTTTGTGATAATTTTCCCTCAAAATTACACCAAAAAAAGTCATAAAATTCAACTAAACTTTACTTCAAAATTTCAAATGCAAAGTTATGTTTATTTTTGCTGTTTTCAAAAGATATATCATATAGCTTTCCAAAGAGACCAAACTTTAGCAGTTTCGACAAGAAATGTTGGAGATTTTTCATTTTGAATGAGCATATGTCAAAAAGGACAAATTTGTTCTTATCGTTTCTAAAGGGTTAAATCAGGATTTAAATGAAAATTGCTGTGATGGACCTATTTTGCTGAAAGTATTTATGTTAAGGAATTTTTGCTTTATCAGGTTATTTCCAAACTTTTTTTCTCTTGTACCAATTTGAGCTTCTGTACAGTGTTTGCGTACCACCCAAATTACTATATAAACTAACTATTCATCATTGGATTATGAGAAAAAATGAGTATGTAGCTATTTTGAAGTTTACCAATTTTTTTTAGTTGCATACCACATGAAAGACTCTCTCATACTACAGTTTGGGAAGCACTGTGTTACATAACGTAAAGAGCTGGTTTAAATTATGTGAGGCAAATTTGAATATGGCACGCTGTATGTGGTAAAAATCTGAATGTGTATTAACATAGCAGAAAAAATTAACATGTAGCTATTTTAAGTTTAACAAAGTGTGAAGGGTTTAGTGGCGTACCACCCAAATTACTATAAAATATACATAATTAGATGACAAAAATGAGCATGTGGCTATTTAAAGTTGAACAAAAAATGCTAGTTAGATTCTTATGCAGTACAGTTTGGGAAAAACTGTGTTACACAATAAAAATAGCTTGCCTGGTGTTTGCAATTATGTTCAGCCTATTTGAATATGTCTAAATTAGGGCGCACAATATGCGGTCAAAATCTGCATGTCTGTTAGCACAGCACAAAAATAGAGAGCATAAATTAACCACGACATACATTTATACAAACAACTTTGGTTGTGTAATAGTCATGTCTAATCCAGAATCAAAATAAGAATTCAGTTGGAATTAAAAATAATTTGAAATATATGTTTTAAATTATAGCAATTCGATATTGAATGCACATAGTGGAATAAAACTATTTTACTAAATTTTATTTAAATTTTAAAAAGTGATCAAATTATTTTCAATTTACAATAATAATAATTATAATTAAAACTTACATTTATTTTTTCAATCATACAATTTAATTTTTTCTTCTTTAAATTAGTTAAAAAAATTAATTTTTGTTTGAAAAAATTGATGCCTATTTCAGAGCATTTCACAATTCTAGATTTAAAATTATTGATTCTAGAATATTAATCAAAACCAAATTGTTTTTGGACAAGGAAAATCTCATCTAATTTAAAAATGTTCAAAATTAATACCAAGCTTAATACAATGCACAATTTAAAAAATATTTGTTTTTTTTTGCATGCTGGAAAGAGACAGTATACCCAGACATGGGTAAATATTCTGGCCCGCCGGATATTATTGACATGTTGCAAGAATAAATAGCGATGTCACAGCTAAATCATGATGCGCATCTATATATTTGCGATTTTTTGTTTTAAACAGTAAATATCTGCATTTCTTAGTTTAATGTTTTTATCAACAGTGACAAACTACATGTGAGTGGTGGCTCGATCACTTGGCCCGCCAGACTAAGAATAAAATAATTTTTGCCCCTGATTAAAAAAGCGTGTCCACCCCTGGAATAGACACATATGTGTTTATACAGCAATGCTACAGTTCCATTATTATCGATCCTTGTATGGTTAGATATTTTAAGCTCTACACCTGCCGACATTGTTCATATGGATTAAAAAAACATTTTAATATATTGTATACGGTCGTATGTTTTTAAGGTATGCACCTGCCCCGATAGTTTCAGTCGATGAAATGGAAAATATTTTAATATATTTTAGACAATTTTATGTCTTTAAGGTATGAACCTGCTTCTATAGTTTGTGTCCATGAAATAGAAAATATTTACAATATTTTAGACAATTTTATGTTTTTAAGCTATGAACGAACCTGCTTCTATAGTCTGTGTCTATGGAATAGAAAACCTACAATATCTTACTCGACCAACCTTTTATTACACTGTTCACTCATCGATCCCGTCTCTTGCTTCATCTTCGAAAGAGCAGCCGCTGCCTCATCAAGAGCGCACGATACCGATGATGAGAGGCGGCGGAGAACTTCTGGGTCGGCGAACGCTTTCCCGTCGGAGGTGGATAGTTTCCCAATACCTGGGTGGAAAGGAACTAACTGTACGACAATTCAGGATATTCATGTGGTGTTTTTATCGTGGAGGATGGGATATTGCAAGTGGCATAACCGACCATTCAATGACCACATCCATAGCAGTGTGTTGTATATTACAGAAATGTTTATGAAGTAGAGGTTCGACCCATAGGCGTAAAGTTCTCCTTATGGTAGGCCGTGCAGGAATTCAAAACCCGTTCAAAATTCAAAACCCGAAAAAAATTTTTCAGGTACACTTTCCTACGTAGACGGTAGCATGTTAAAACTACCTACCTCTCAGTAAGTTTTATAGCGCACAGCGGCAATTCAACTAACTTAGCAATTACATAAAACACTTTACAACGCTTTCGTTCTTAGGTCATTCCCCCATAAGCTCACGTCAGACCACCGAACCTGGTGTCGGCATCCGACCTTTGATCGGGGATCGGCCGACCTACCCAATCCTATGAAAATTCCTTAGCTTCCGGTAAATTCCTTAGCTTCGAGTATAATCGTTCGGTTTGCGGCCAAAGGACCGAGTTATAAAATAATTTAATCGTCCCGACGTAAACCATTGCACTTTCGTTAGTCGCGTGGAATAAGTGTTGAAACAAATATAACACTCCAAAGGTGTATGTTGCGTCTGGAAAATCAAATGAACTCCGCAATTATAGGCGTAACTAAAAAGTAGTTTAAACATTAATTTAGTCAGGGCAGGCAAAGATTCAATAGGGCATTACGTACCGTAGCGGGATCTTATTAATCATTCTGTAAAACTAATTCATGCAAACAACAATAAATCACATTTTTAAAACTGAAAATTTTAATTGTGTAAAATGCGTAAAAGAAGTTTTAACGCAATTTTCGCTTTATGTTTTTAATTGATAACAGACGGTTTATACTAAAGAAACATTAGATTACTTTCTCTTATCATTAGCGTGCGCTTCGAGCGTTCGCACGTCATCAAAAAGATACACACGTCTACTCATTTCTGCCAGGTGCAAGTTGGACCCAAGTTATCCTTCCGTACACGCTAAGCGGAAGATTGCTTAATAAATAAAGTTAAAAGATACGGATTAGCTTTCCTAACTGCAATTAATACACTCGATACCGAATATAAAACTTTTGCTTGGAATATTTTTTAACTACCTTATAAAAGCGTCTGTTGTTTCTTAATTTGTTGTTTCATTGGAGCATATGATATTAAAACGCAACCTCCCTTGTATAATCACAGCGAAGGTGCGATCAAATATATACGCAACACGCTATATATCGATTATAATAATAAATATATATTATATATGTTTTACCACAAACCATATTAAAATTCAAAATTTTATATGTTTAAGTTAAACTTCAGGTTAAGCTTGATCTGTGCAGTTAAGAAGTGTAAATAACCTTTTAATCGCTCGATTGCTGTAAAGTTGAACTGTATTTCTGTCATAGTTTGCATTTTCGCGTGAGAAAATAATCGTTTTTTGGACGCGTTTCAGATCGCAATCGGATCTGCAAGGATTTTAATGATCGTAAAAAAATCCTGATACTGGGAAGTATATGAATATTAATTCAGTGTAGAGAACAAGCAATACGCCTCTATACAGTGTTGAGAGAAATTTAGGACTTACTCAATCAAAATTCCCCCATAACTTAAGTTTTCATTGAAAAGTATGCTAAATTAATTACTATAAATTCAACAAAAATAAGAACTAAATATTTTAGATTTTATATTTTGTGCTAATTAAAAACATAGTTGTTAAAGTGGAATAAATATTTCCAAAAATAAGCCTGTCTAGTCTATACATAACTTTCCAATAATTGCGTCATATTTAAAGGTGCAATAAACCACGTGATTAGCGGGGGGAAAGTGACCTACTTTCTTTTTGTGTGCGCGCGCTTTGTGCTGACGTTCGCATAATTGAAGGAACGATTTTTGTTGAGCGATGAATAGCAACCGCGATTTTATGTTTTTAATTTCAAATCCCAACTATTCTTATTCAATTGCTTAAAAAGATTCGAATCCCTAGAGATTCGAATCTTAAAGATTCGAGATTCTATATTGTGCATCCCTATTTATATATGAATAATTTTTATATTTTTTTGAATCGTTAGGCCGTGCGCCGCACGGCCGCACGGCCGTACTTTACGCCACTGGTTCGACCCATTAATCCACTGCGTTAAAGCTAGCCAAGGTCACAACTGTCTAACCACTGGAAAGTTTCTCACCTAAAATAGGATAAAGTCAACACTCAAACGGACTTATGCGGATTAGATTTAACTTTTAGCAAACTGCATTCAGTCAGAATAGTAAATTTCATAAATTTTGACGTTTCGGAATTCTTATCAATCCTATGTTAAATCAGTTGCCAGGACTAGCAAAGTCGTTGTGACCTTAGGTTAGGGTAGAAACAAAAATATAACTACTTATTTTTTACTTTGGTATTTTTTTGCACAGACTACCCTACCACTCCATACAGTGTAAATCATTGCTATACTTTTAAAACCAAATTTTTTGTACCTGGTGTCCACCGTAGAACCACCACTACTCGTATGAATCAATGCTAAAGTACTTTATAAGCAAATTATATCAAACAGCTTAGATTACCGGTACTCAGTACTCTAAACCACTCACCAGCTGCCTCGAGCAGTGCTTCCAGGCGAGCTTGTGTTTCAGCATCCACGGATATCTGGTCATCACTGGTGCCCTCGCCAGCTGAGACATGACCAGTTGCGGCAAGCATGGCTAGCTTAGATGCAAGGGCTGAATGGTCGCTCTCAAAACTCTCTCCTTCTTGATCGAGTATGAAGGATTCAATCTGAAAACAAAAACATTTTGGATTTAATTTTCGTGAAGGTTATATATGTGAGCATAAGTCCCATCTGTACAGTATAAAGGTAGAGCTGGGAATTGGGGGGAAATTCCTGACCTTTACAGAATTTGTATTTGATGATTTTTATTAATCTGTAGTCAATTGCCCTGTTTTTGGGGTGCCTCTATTTCTTCATTTTAATTATTAAGGTATAATATGTTCATTTAATTGTTGTCAAATTTCGAGCTTTAGGTATCTTTTGCAATACTCTAAGAAACACAGGAAACAAATATCTAGCAAGACGGTGTTTTGCGATTCTTCAATTATGACCAAATTCTCAGGAGGATTAATTTGAGTCCCATGGGATAAGTAAATAATGTGGATGGAACTGTTTAAAATATGCGCCTGAATGTGTAATGTTATTGACATTTTTCCTGCACTTTGGTTTTCATTTTTTTAGAGGAAAGAAATCTAAACAGGTACAAATCAAAACACAAGTTCTTTGCACAACAAAAATGAAATAAATCAGCAACTTGAATAAATAATAACAATTCCAAGAAGCAGTTGTTTCTACCGTTTCTAGGTACAGGTCATCAATTTATGAGACCTACATAATTAAAATATCTGATTTGTAGGTATGTTTAAACATTATGAATGGTATGTTTAATATTTTTAATAACACAAAGCACTTTAAAATAAAGTATAAATTGTGAATAAAGAATAATCGAATGGTGTAATTGGGAATAGTGCCAATGCTTACTGGGGTTTCGATTTTAAAACCTTTACGTTGGCATTGGGTACATGTGGCATTGCTATAATGAAATATACTCTTGACCAAAATTTGGCACACGTGATAGACACAGCTTAATCAACTGATCAAAAATACAAAGAAAAGAAACCACCTTATATAGGGTAAAAGCATTAGCAAGATGTCAAGCAAAGGGCAACTATCGATGCAAAGACAGCACGGTTAAAAATAGCCACATTAGCTATATTACTTGAAATTGAAACAAGTACCGGTATGACAAACCAATAAACTTTTTTGTTCATTAAATTTTATAAACAAGTATGACAAAATTTACTCACTTCTTTATTTATAAGATTTTCATTAACATGAAGGGAATTCCCAAAAAGAAATTTCTCAATTTCAGAAAGGTTGTCAATATCAATTTTAGGCTGTGGTGGTCGCCAAGCCAGCAATTCCTCAAATGACATTTGCTCCTCTGGGTCGGAATTCATGCTACCCTATCGCTTTACTTTTTAATGAAAATAACTCTCGCTACAATTAAGACAACAGTTTTATTGCTATATAGTTAACTGAACTAGACTGAAAATACTTAATACCGATTATCATTGTTATAAGAACCAGGAACTTTTAAAAATCTAATCTTTCGGTTGATATATACACACAACCCTACTGCCACTGTGTATTGCAACCTTTACCTTAAAACTGTCTGCATATAAAACCACTCTAGTTAAAGAAATTCAATTTTGCTGGCTTTTTAAATAATTAAACACCCTTTGACTTATGTTTTTCTTGCTAAAGGTTAATGGCTATCTTTGTGCCAATGCAACAGTGAAATTGGCAGCAAGCAATAGACAAACTGCTGTAAAATACTAGCCAATTCACTATAATGCTGACAAGTATTTGGTGGTAGAATGAACAGGCAATTCACAGAAGAATTCATGCTGAGAAGAGTGAGATAATAAAGAAACAAAGAAACTCCAAAGTGGGAGGAGAACAGTTGCCTCTATCACTCAACCAGAGTGCTAAGCTTGTGTGGAGTAACAATGGCAAATTTGATGACATAATATTAAATCAAGGTAGGAATTTTTTAGGTTGATGGTTAGTTTTCATCCAAGACAGTCAGAACAATATGTGTAAATGTACAAACATAGTAATGGTAGCATTCTAGCCATAGTGCATACAGTTTAAATAAATATAAGGCTTCAAAAGTGCGACAGACCCTCAAAGTTAACTATATATGGTGATAATTGAATAATTAATACCTGGAATCTTAGGGTCCCAAGCATTAAATTTGCATATCTGAAACTTTTACATATTGACTATAAGTGTAGCATACACTGAAGGGTATCATAAGTACAATTATTACTCCAAAATTATTTTTAAAACATTAAATTGTAAAGCTCTGTAACTAATTTTATTACAGATTTTTTTTGTTGAAATAAAGTGTCTTTTTTTATGAATGATTTATTTGAGGAAGTATTGCCAGCAAACATTGGTGTGAAGTGATGTCATAATACTATTGATCAAAGTTCAAATAAAGATAAAGTATGTTTACATTAGTTCAATGTCATTGTTTTTATCTTTAATCAAACAGTGTCACTATTTGAATATGAGAGCCTATTGGCTCTTCAGATTGCATCACAGGCTTAATATTATTGAAGATAATATATCCAAACTCTACCATGGTTATGTTCAACTGTCCATGAATAAAGATGGCCAATAGACACAAGACATTTTATCGGTAAGGTGTGTTAAGTTTATATCTTTTCTGGTCAGTTAAACTTTTCTACATCTGGGAAAAAAACATTCTTTATCTAATAATATTTAATTATTCTTCTCTATGGGCGTAGATGTGGAATTTTAAGGTAGGAAGGGTAAGGCACCATAGTAAATCATTAGAATATAGACATACTTTTCCCTTTCTATTTCTTATAATGTAAACCGTGTCCAGGTACTTTTAGGTAATACCAGCGAAGTCCCTGAATCAGGAGCGTTTATATATATACATAAGGCTAATGGAAAAAATTTGACAATATATGCCGACAGCCTAAAAATTCAATATGAAATAGTCTTTCAAGTAATAACGAACGCACCTCTGAAGTTTCGTCTTCATCAGTTTGCGACATTTCCATTTCTATTAACAATTTCAAAATAACCCAACTATCAAATCTATTAAATAAAGGTTGATGGTTTAATTTATTTTGTAAGACTGATGCTGTAGATCTATCAGTGGTAAACCACATTATAACAAGCTCAATAAAAAAAATATTGTATAGTCATAAGAGAGAAACTCTGTTAGGATATTGAATAGAGTATTCCTGTTTTATTCCTATAAATGGGCAAAAACAATGAGGGTTCAAATGCGGAAATTGTCGGATTACTTTGCGCCACTATCGGGTTACTGGTTCTGTTGCAGTGTGTTGTGAATAAGTTGGACTTTCAGTGGAACCCATTAATCCACTAGTCCAGGGAATGTCCGTTAAATGCTTTACCGAGTACACAACTGTACTAGCTAGCGACCAGTTTCAAACCAACTCTTTATCTAAAAGCAACTCACTAATATACCAAGCTATTCAGCCAGACTAGTTTTTAAAAAGTCCACCCATAAAACACTAGTTGGTAACTCTTAACTCATACCAAATATGCTTCTATATACGGAGATATTAAAACAACACACTGATTCCAAGCTTTATCCAGGTTTGGCATTGTAATGGTACTACGACAATTATATGGCCACAGCCGAGCCAGATTTTATTGGATATATTTATACAAGAATTCGTGCTTTACAGTGATTAAGTTTAAATATTTCATAAAGCCTTTGAATTTGACCATCAGTGCACAAGATTTCTATTACTTGGTTAAACTTCTTATATGATGGGAAAAGCACTTCTGACATGTAAAGTTTAAGCCACAGTCTATGAGTGGCACATTATATATATACTTTTATATGTATGTATAGTCATAACTTTGATAACTCATAAAACTAAAATCATAACAATAAATTACATATACTTAACATCGTTAAGGTGTGGAATACTATACAATACAATACAATTTTTATTTTTGTTTCTTTCGCTGCAGCGTTTATAACCAACAATTTAAAAATACATGTCATATACATATGTATACAAACACAAATATGGCTATGTTTCTAATTAAATCTTTAAATCTACTAAAATGTATATGTGGTGCTGAGGATATATTTAATATAATGTTATAGATAAAGACACATAAAAACGATTAACGAAAACAAACCACCAAACATACATCTACACTGGGCCTATAAACAGTATATTGTCGAAACCTATAATTACTACAGGATCGCTTGGAGCGCTTACTATACTTCGTAATTACAAAAGTCTCGGGGAAAAACTAAAAAAAGGAAACTTCTTACTGAAATGAAGATTATGATGTTAAAGTAAGTTCTGGGGTTGAGATTGGTGTTTGGGACAGGGTTTGAATTAATTTCCATAGCAATCCTGTAGTAATTAGCCAGTATGGAAAGTACGGCAGCTGCACACTCAAGTTTTTTTCCCTACGTCTTTGCACACTTGGGTAATTTCACACATGCTCGAGAGCTGACAGCATAAACATCGTATATTTTCCAACAAACCTGTAAACCTACCTCTGTACCTCGGGTAATTTACTGTCAGTACGTTATAGATATATATTTTAGCTGACGGATTCGATAGATTTAGGATAGAATAATATGTTTGTTTGAGAATTTTACAAAATTATAATAAAAAGGAGATTGTGTGCACACTTGAAGTGTGCACTCTAGTACGTTTGCACACAGCACACTTAAATATTTGGCGCGTGCACACTCGAGATCTCGGCGAAAATTGACTTACTTTCCATACGGGGTAATTAGAGGCACTAATATATTGCTCTTTTAATATGCTGAGACCATATATTAACAACTAGACATCTGTTAAACTAGTATTTAATTACAATACTTGTAAAAAACTTCTAAGATTTAGTAAAAATAATGGTCTTTAACTTGAAACTTTCAAAATAAAAATCTGTCAAAATGAAGGCAACGTTGACCAAAAAAATTAGAATTTATAGCCAAGAATCGAGGCGTCAGATAATCCACTAAAGTGCTTTTGTTAAATACGGTATTGCAGTAACGCCCATTATACAAGTCTGGTAGTTTTCATAAAAAAAAACTAAAACCAAAAATACTTCTAAGCATGTGGAAAACTCGACACACAGACATACAGGGCTAGCCTTAATGCTGTGAAGTAACATAAAAAATTTATAGAGGCAAAAAGGCATTACGTCATCCTCACAACCATTCGCTCGTACTCGAAAATTTAGTAAAAACTTACAATCAATGGAAATCTCAATACGAGTGAATCTTTGTCGCTTCACGCGCTCATTTTTTTGCCTAGGTGGCAGTATACGAATAATAAAGAAAGCATAAAAACTTTAAACATGGATTTTAAATAAACAGGGTGAAAGTGATGCTTTTTGGGGTATTATTAAAATAATTAACTGAATTTTTTTTATTATATGTATATTATAAACCATGTCTAATTTTATTTTACCGATGACGTGTTCATTTGTCCGGCCCGTTGGGCGTCGCCTTTCAATCGAAAGGTTGCAGGTGCGAAACTGGTCGCTAGCTAGTCGGTTGTGTCCTTGGGCAAGGCAATTTACGGACATTGCCTGAACCCAGCGGATTAATGGGTTCTACCAAATTGAAGGAACGTGTCTATCATATATATACAACACACTGCAATAACTCCGGTAACCTGACGATAGGCGCGAGGTGATCTGACGATTGCCCGTGTGTTAACCCCCTTGGTTTTCCCATTCACGGGGATAAAGATGAATATCCTATCCTATCCTATCATGGCCAGGCTAAAGTCTGACTTAGTTTTCAACAAGACCACGTTCTTCGTTAAATTGAATTAAACCGTGTGGTCGAATAGTTAACGTGACCGATATACACGCCAACTTCTAAAACAAAAACATAGTTCAATTGATTCAGTCAATTCCGAAGTTTTTTTTTCGAAAGTTTATAATTTTGAGTAGTAGGTATGTCATATTTTTCCCTTATCACGATTTTGGTTTTACGTCATTTGCGAAAAAAATCGCTTGACATTAAAACAATTTAATCTAATTTGGTAATTATTTTAAATTACTCCTTTTTGATATTGTGGCAATACATGCAATTTTCATTCTTGCACCAAATACTTCGATTTTTATCCATACTCATATTTATAATTTGTTTTTACTTAATAGGCCATGCAGTATTACATATTTTTCAAATTAAACTAATATGAAAAAAAAACAAGGACAAAAGCGTTGCCTTCTATATCAGCAAACCTAGTCCGTCATGAAGCTCATGGGTCTATTCTCATAACTCAATATGCGGGGTTTTGTACAAAGTCCGAACCATTTCCGCGTACATTGGCTCATGTTGGCGAGACAATTTCCTAAAGGTTGGAAACCTAAGATTTCTAGGAAATATCCATAACCACAAGTTATAGACGTAAGATAAATGCGCCTATTATACCTACTCAATCCGGTAGACAAACCAGCTATGATGATATATAGTTAAATTGTTTCTCTGGTTTGTTGCTTGATAGCGATTCTCACCTTCAACATAACGGTTAAGTTATCGAAACCGGTGGGCTAGTCGGCTGTATTCTAGGATAAACAGTATAGGCTATATGCAGTCTTAATTATTTCACATTGTTGTTTTTCCGCTTATAGGTTTGGCGGCCGCGTCCGCTAGCTATATTTAATATAACGACTGTTCATTTTGCAGTCTTTTTCTGTTCCTGTGCATAGTAATTTATTTTATTCGCCGTTTTATTTCGCCGATTAATAAACTAAAACAAAGTTAAAGCGGCGCGACACTTTTCATTCAAAAGTCGAACGTGGTAATCCATCCCCTGCTGGGCTACCACCCGCCGGCTGAAAAGCCACCAATTTAAACAAACTTCTATTTTCCGACTGCCGAGTGCAAATACCTAACATTGCTATAATCCATGGAAATCTACAACATTTTTTGTTTATTTCTTCTAATACGAGCGTGTATTATTGAACGTAAGTTAGTCCTAATTTTTTCCAATATTTTATCAAAGGTTTTGCTCTGTATTTTCATCTTCGAAACAAAAATAAACAAACCTCACTACTACGGTGGTAATCCAAGTAGTACAATACAAAAACTACCCATGTCCTGGTCGACCATACTATATCTTGCAGAAAAGCTAGGCCGCGTTCAACATTTTACTTGTAAAGTATTGATAGTATATTCAGGTTTATCCCCGTGAATGGGAAAACCAAGCAGGTTAACACACGGGCAATCGTCAGATCACCTCGTGCCAACCGTCGGGTTACCGGAGCTATTGCAGTGTGTTGTGTGATTCACACGTTCCTTTAATTTGGTAGAACCTATTAATCGCTGGGTATTGATAGTATAATGTTCTGTTGTATTTCAGGAGATCGGAGAAATCAGTAGCAAGAACCAAGGTAATCATGCTTTACACGTATATATGTACAATACCAGACGGCCACTAGAAGTATACGTAGGATATGAAGAAATTCGCTTCATAGGAAATGAAGAAATTCGCTTCATTTCCCAGTTCTCTGGTTATTTAACTCGTTCCAAGGATATCATTGGCTTATTGTCTATAAAAAAACAATTATTTTTGAACTTTCTAAAAAAAGTAAACGCTTTTTGAAAATGGAGGAAAAACTCAAAAAGTGTTTAAATTACGACTGTTGAAACGATATGCAAGCTGTTGTTGGAACATGCTAGAGATCATGTTCATTGCACTGTAGGATTTTAATGCTCAAATACATATATGGTGCCGTACAGCTGTTATAATGTAGACTGTATGTTGGAGCAGCTTCTAAGTGCAGTGTTCAGTGGAGGGTTAGTCCTATTCAGCCTTCCATCCCAAAATCAGCTGTAAACTCTTGGAATTTTTTCAAATCTCCCTGGTTTACTGTTGGTCTTGTTGAAGCTTTTGCTTTTCGCATCATGGTCTGAAAGTACAAGGCATAAGGATAGGATATGTGAAAACAAAGGGAGTTAACACAAAGGTAATCATCAGATCATCTCACGCCCACCGCCGAGTTATCGGAGCTATTGCAGTGTGCTATGTATGATTAAGACGCTCCTTTAATTTAGTAGAACCCATTAATCCGCTGTGTTTGGGTAATGCCCATCAAGTACCTTTGCGAAGACAAAACTGACTGGCTGAAGACCAGTTTCGAACCTACAACATTTCGACTGAAAGACGTCGCACTAACCCACCCAGCTAATCAGATTACAATATGTTGTGTATGATGTGAGACTTCGTATTTGTTCAATCCACCAGTCCAGTCAGTAGCATGGTATGTCAGTACGTCGCCCTTCAGTTGAAGGGTTGTAGGTTCAAAACTGTTCGCTACCGAGTCAGTTGTGTCCTTGGGCAAGGCACTTAACGAACATTGCCTGAGCCCAGCGGATTAACGGGTTCTACCAAATTAAAGGAACGTGTGAATCATACACAACACACTGCAATAGCTCTGGTCACCCGACGGTGGGCGCGAGGTGATCTGACGATTGCCCGTGTGTTAACCCCCTGGTTTTCCCGTTCACTGGGACCAACATGAATATCCTATCCTATATTTTGGATTATCCAACAAGAGTTTATAAGGAGAAGATCCTTACCATTGTTACGGGGGGCTCAAGCAGTTTATCCCCTGGTACATCGAGCCAGGACATTTCGATGGCGGCAGGGTCACCTGGGGAACATGGGACCAACATGTCGTCGTGGATCACGTTGGGGTCATCATGGGATGGACCTCGTACCTGGGGGTGGGGTATTAGTGGTGGGGGGTTGTGGGTGTGTTTGGGGGGGGTTTAATGAGGGTTTTATGGGGATGTTGATGGGGGGTTTAATGGTGGTTTATGGGGTGTATAATCGGGGGGTTGTGGGGTGTTTAATAGGGTGTTTATTGGGGTGTTTAATGGGGCTTTTAAGTGGGTTCATGGGATGTTTATAGGGGGTGATTGAGGCGCTGTTTATGAAAATGTTTACGAGAAGGGGCTTTAAAGGGGTGATCGAGGTGGATGGGGTTTAGGTTCATGGGTAGCATTTACGGGGGTTTTGTGTTTTTCTGCAGGGGTGTGTGTATATATGGGTGTTCAGGGGGTGTTTATGAGAGAAATGTATGCTTAAATTAGTATATTAAAAGACTTTGCCAATATATTGTTAGAAAAAAATATTCTTGTAAAGGTGAGTAGAAACTATCCTTTAACAGTAGAGTGGGACATTGCATGGACAACTGATTTGGTTATTTAAAAAGTTAGAGCTATTTGATAACCAATGCTCTAAATAGAACTTTGAAAATAGAATAGAATCAAAATAGAACTTTTTATTCTGATTAAAAAATACAATAGACTAAAAACAAGACATGACATGATATATTATTCTGCCACAAACCAAGTATTCTAGTAGAAAAATCACACAGCTTTTGGGCAAGATAGGAGACAGGAGACGCATTATTATTCTCACAAAGGTTTCAACTGGTTATTGTTATAATTACAACTGGCTTCATTATATAAAGTCAATGAATGTGTTGTGCGCGGTACTTATGACAGGAAGCAGCAAGAAATGGAAAATTCCATGATGGTTGATTGTATTTTTTTATAAATATAAATATTATATATTGATGATGTTAAAATATATTTTTAATCACTTGGTTATTTTTTTGCTTTAGTTTCTAATAGCAATGAAACAAATTATAATACAGAAAGGATGGCAAATAAACAGTTTTTAAACATGTCATCACTAAAATAATATAACCACTAAATACAGCAGACTTGGTTGCCAAACCTAACTCATAAAATCGTTGTAGTATAGTATCCTGATAGTATTTTTCAAAAAAATAATATATTGATAACTTAAACCAAATATGTACTAAGTGATATGATTGTTTGGAATCTTAGTTCTCCACTTACTAACACTACAGCGCTAGAATTGTGCATATTGTGGTTTAAGCATCTTCATATCTGGCCATTGTGGATTGTGTGACATTTGTATTGTGAGTAGTGACACTTGATAAAATTATATCTGTTGCGTTTAGTTGTTGTTGTTTTAAAAATACAAGGTTTAATTTTCGACACTGATTTTTGGCTTATGCATTATTATATGTGAGTTCAGACACTTTATAAAAATAATTGTTTCTCGATAACTAAACAAGGTATAATTGTTTACACACAAATGACCGTTTTTTTATATTTAACACAAATTGGCAGGCGGTGTGATAAACATTTACCAGGGGTTTCAGAACAGACTGTTTAATTGGACGGATTTATGTGATCAGGAATATAAGTATAATCTTGTTTTGCTAAAGATGTGACTACGATGTTTAAAGATGTATTTTGCTATAACTGTAATTTATAATTAATGATTTTTGATTTTATAATCGTTAAATTTAAGTCATTTTACGATGGACAATATTGGTTCCAGTGGTACAATATTAAATTAAAGGGTAAAGTTACCAGTCCTGACACACCCTACTTTACGCCTAAAACCAGAAACAAAAAAACTATTGCGCCACCAGACCATGATTAACCACAGAGGAGTAAAAATACTGCGGCGATGCAACATGGTTAAACACACTTAACGAAGGTACTCACCCGTTTGAAATGAGTTGCTTTTTGCACCTTACGCACCGGTTCCATTAGTGCATCACGTACCACTATCCCTATGTCAGCACCTGAATACCTGTGGATGAATGTTAATGTTTATCCTCGTGAATGTAGACAATGTAGGTAATGCTACTAAAAGACAATGTAGGCTACTAGAATATGATTAGGAAAGGATATTTATGTTTATGTTGATCCCTGCGAGTGGAAACCAAGGGGTTAACACACGGGCAATCGTCAGATCACCTCGCAGCCAACGTCGGGTTATGGGAGCTATTGCAGTGTGTTGTGTATTTTTTACATGTTCCTTTAATTTCAAGTAGAAACCATTAATCCGCTTGGTTCAGGCAATGTCCGTTAGGTGTCTTTCCAAGGACACAGCTGACTAGCTAGCGACCAGTTTCATACCCCGAACACTTAACCACCAGACGAATCCGTCGGACATAATAATTTTGTTGTTTTCGTATTTTTTTCGCCTTTTTTATCCAAGCATCTTTTCAGTATCTTACTTAAGAAGACATTCTTCTTTATAGAAGTAGTAGGCGAGACAGCGACTTAGAATTTGAGGTGCACGTTCTTTAATTTAGAATTTGGGGTGCATGTTCTTTAATGTTTTAGAGGTTCCTGCCCTATCTAGGCGAGAGAAAGACTTAAGAATTTGGGTGCATGTGCCAGCTATGCAAAATGCCCAACTCACCCATCGGTCATTTTCCCGAGTTCTTTAATATTGTTCTCCGTGAGCTCGGTCTTTGTTTCACCCAGGTGGAGTTTGAACATGATGGCACGTGCTGCTTCTTCTGGGAGGGGGATGTATATACGACGCTCGAATCTGGGGGGGGGGGGGAGGACAATATTTAATCCATGGGTGACAATGTCGTGGTTATTTCAGGGGGTAAATGACAATGACAGTCCATTTGCCACATGAAATTCTATGTTCGACGTTAGAATCTGGGGTAAGATTATCAAAACAGGTAAGAACCTTGTGTTTATTGGGGGTAATTAAACGACAGTATGAAGAAAGAGAGACAGCACTGTCCTATTTATCACAATAAGTTTGGTAAGCCTACTGTGGTTACACTGTGATTCTATCTACGTAACAAAATACCTTCTTCTTATAGCAGAGTCCAGTTGCCATGGGATATTTGTCGCACCGAGTACTAGAACATTGTCATTGTCTGATCCGACACCTAGTGTTGGAAAATATAGAAATTACGTACAATATGCAAAATACCTACTCTATGCCCAGATGAAGACCAATACTAAGTAATTAGGCTGTAAATTTGTAGGCATATAATAACTAAACAATACAATTTTCTGGAATGAGAAATGATGAAAATTGAAATATGCCAATCATTGAAATCAGAATACAGCCAATATAGTTCTTGTCACATAAGTATTCATCCAACCAGTATCACCATAATAATATATTCAGTGTAACCAGGTATTAGACGGTAATATCTGAAATGACCAAAGTTTGTATATGAAAGACACCTGAAATCTATTTGGTTTTTAAAAATTAGTTAAATAAAAAAAAAGTATTTCTTTATATAAATTAAAAAAATTCAAAAGATTGTTTTTTAAAATGTAATTTAAAAAAAAATGTACTGCAATATTTTATTACATACATTAAAAAAACCATTAGTAGTATTTTATCATGAGGTTAAAAAAGTAGTATATTAGCTCTTTGTGCATCAAATGCTAAGACATACCTTGCATTTGGACAAGGAATTCAGTCTTCACCCTTCTAGAAGCTTCACTCTCATTATCACTCCTAGCGCCGCACAATGAATCCACTTCATCGATGAATATGATGGAAGGTCGGTGCTCGCGTGCCATCGAGAATAACGTCTTCACCATTCTGAGGTGCGGGGGTGGGAGGGTGATATGATGCAATTTATTGTAAAAAGAGATGAGGGGAGGAGGAGGATATGTAATGTGGAGGGAAGGATTGTATGAGCAATTTGTTGTAAAATGCAGATCGATTATTCTGGTGGGTTATTGCGGCGTATTTCAACCGAAAAGGTATAGGATTTTTGGTCACTAGCTAGACGGTTGTGTCCTTGGACAGGACAATTAACGTAAATTGCCTGAAACCACCAAATTAAAGGAACGTGTAAATCATACACAACACATTGCAATAGCTCCGGTAACCCGACGATGGGCGCGAGCGCGAGGTAATCTGACGATTGCCCGGGTGTTAACCCCCTTGGTTTTCCCATTCACCGGGATAAACATGAATATCCTATCCTACCCTATATAAAGTAAAACATCACATGTTAATCCCAACCTTATTGTTTTTTACCATGCATTGATTTTTAAGGTGGCTGTTTTACTCTTTTTATGGACATTTGTTTAGAACATCACAATAAATACAACATTTTTCGTTTTCCGTAATTATCTGAATAGCACTGTTACCCAGCTACCACTGTTTGCCAGCACTGATTAAGGTGGTTCCCAAAGTGGGGTTAGCGGACCTTTTAGAGTCCATGAAGCACTTTCAGGAGGTCCGCGAAAGAAGTATAGGCCCATTTTTTTACTGTACGGTACATTGATTTTGTGGTTGTGATTGTTTAATTTCTAGGTCTTCACCATAACACATAAACAAAACAAAAAACATAAACAAAAAAGAAGCTAAAACACCAAAAAAATCATTTAAGTCTTTCATTGTGATATAAAACATTCTGCAACAGTTTCACTAACCTGACTGTGAACACAAGGTTTTATAATTGTTTATAATGTTAACGGCGTTCTGTTTACACATGGAAAAAACTTACTTTTCACAAATAAAACTCACTTTTCACTTTCTCCGAGCCACTTTGACACAAGATCAGCCGAGGACACGGATAGAAACGTTGAATTATTTGCTTCGGTGGCGACAGCTTTTGCGAGGTAGGACTTCCCTGTACCTGGTGGCTGTGGATGTGTTTCATGTTTATAATAGGAAATCTATCAAGCAAATGCAATGTTGGGTAGTGTGGTAGGTTTTACGTAAAGGAAGGTGGTAATTTCATACCGTAGGGTTTATAAAGAGCCTAAAAAATGTGCGAAATTTTATTGGGGTATTGGTTCAAGGTAAAAGAGGCGGTAATTTACTTTTAAAGTTTTTACCAAGCTGAAAAAAGTGTGAAATTTTTGCAAAAGTGTAAAATCAGCAAACATGTAACTTGAGAGATGAAATTTTCGCTTGTTTCGCCAGGGTTTATATTTAAACAGAGTTTTTACCGAATGTAAACAATTCAAATTTTTTCAGATTCGAATATTACAGCTATCAGACTTTTATTACAGAATGCAATATTCCGTCAAAATTTACTAGGTTTCTAAATTTTCCCTGAGTAAAAAAAGGTTGCGAAGCACTGAACTAGCCCAAATTTTTGCTAGAGTTATAGGGAACATACGATAAAAGTTGAAGAAACTCACCCCATAAAGTAATATGCCTCGCCATGGAGTGCGTTTGCCTGTGAAAAAGTATATTTTAGGGTTGGGAACAAAAATTATATATTTAAACACACTGAAGTCTAAAGACTGAGACTAAATTGGCTTGTTATGCAGGAAAAGTGGCTAACTGGCTACCATTTAAGCATTACAAATATTGATCAGTTCTGGTTGTGGTTGTGTAAACTTCTTAACACAAGCTTGTAGGGAATAATTTAAAATAAGAGATAAAAAACAAATAGAATTTTGTCTATTTTTTACAAGGCTAAAAAATGTGCAAGTAAGAATTTAATCTGGCAAATAAAAAGGCCAAAAAATGTGCAAGTAAGAATTTAATCTGGCAAATAAAAAAGTAATTACGTTTACCGCGACCATTTTCTGTTCAATAGGAGAATAAAAAAAACACTCATCATTGCAACCGTTGTTATTAAGGCAATTGGGGCGATAATAAACAGTTTTTTTCGTTTTATAACCCGTTTTTATTTTAACATGTTTCATTTTAATTTGTTATAAGAATTTACTTGTGTTACTCATGTAAGAGCTTTCACACGCAAGTAAATTCTTACTCGCCCGAAATTTAATAGATTTATGGCCTTGTTTTCACAATCAATACCATAACATATGAATTAATTATTATAATTATTTTTATTTGTATGTGGTTACAACTCCCAAAAACACGTAACACTCTTTGCTAAAATCACAAAGTGTCAGTTATTGAGACCTGTGAAATAAATTAGATGAATTGTAGTAAATAATTAAAATAACTAATGATATATAAATGACCAAAAAAATCTTTAGAAATTCACAAAATAAATCAGAAATTCACTACGGAAAATCACAAAAAAGAAAATTTATACTAAAAGCTTGTTTAGAGGGGTTTGATAATCAACGTATCCAGTGGACAGATCCAAAGTTACCTGTGAACAGATGGGGAAACTTGATTGGAAGAATTACAGCTTCTTTAAGTGATTCTTTGGCGTCGTGTAAACCAGCCACGTCTGTCCATTTTACATTGGGTGTCTCAACCACAATGGCCCCTGTGATGCAATAATATGGTAATATTTTGAATCATGATAATATGGTAATCATTTGAATCAGGATAAATGCTTAAATGAAACAAGTAAATTCAAAAGATCAAAATTGTAGAAAACGTGTTAAACTGTGAAGTATAAATGGTAACTGACAGATTAGTCTGGTGGTTTAGTTTGTCGCCTTTAGCAGAAGGGTTGCAGGTTCGAAACTGGTGGTTAGCTAGTTGGTTGTGTCCTTGGGAAGAGAACTTAAAGGACATTGTCTTAACCAAGTGTATTAATGAATTCTACTTAATTGAAAAAAACGTGTAAATTGTAAACAACACACTGCAATAGCTATGGTTACCCAGCGGTGGGCGCGAGATGATCTAACGATTACCGTGTGTTAACCCCCTTGATTTTCCCATTCACAGGGATAAACACGAATATCCTATCCTAATAATATGGTAATAAATTAGATCATGATACAGACTTAAACAAAACTAGGTTTATTACACCAAAGTGTCAAACCTGATAAGGCGTTTTCAAACTTCTTCTTTTCTGGATTTTCCTCTTCATCACTACCATCTCTGTGGATCGGATGAAAAGATATAAGATATTTATGCAAATATAAGATATTTATGCAAATATAAGATATTTATGCAAATATAAGATATTTATGCAAATATAAGATAAATATTATAAGATATTTATCTTATTCTAATGAATGGGGAAATGTAACAGTGGTTATTACATGGGCAATCGTCACATCACCTCACACTCAGTGTAGAAAGAGATTTATTTTTTATCCCCATGAATGGGAAAACAAAAGCAGAATCATATATTATCATTAGAAGCCTCGCATCCACCATTGGGTCAGCCCAAAGCTATTATAGCGTGTTAAATATGATTTGGAATTTTATTCAGTGTTAATATAATTCATTAATCCACTAGGTTCAGCAAATGTCTGAAAAGTGCACTGTACATAGTATTCAGATTCTGGTAAAACCCAACTGACTAAAAATTTTTCTAACAGTAACCTGAGCAAAGCTCTTCCAGTCTATTTAAACAAAAATTACAAAACTCATAAATTCTTCATTTAAACAACGCTTTGAATTCAAGTGTGAGATATTTTTCTACAAAACACATGCATCTTAAATACAGGATAGAGTATTCATGTCTTAAGCATAAAAATGTACTTACGAGCCATCTGCTTTAACCTCTTTCTTTTTCTTTTTCGAACCTGAATCCTTCTGAGAGTTCAGGTATTTCTTTAGTTCCTCGGCTCGGTCCAAGTAGCCGACGCATTTTTCTCTGATGCTTTTCTTTATCGCCACATTATCTTTTGCTTCATCTGGGCACATTACAGGATTTTTAACATTGTGAGCATTATAGCATCAATATTTGCCTGTAAGTGATAACCATGATAGGGATATAATAGGATAGGATGTAAATATTTATCCCCGTGAATGGAAAAACCAAGTGGGTTAACACACGGGCAATCATCTGATCACCTCGTGCACGCTGACGGGTAACCGGAGCTATTGCTGAGTGTTGTATATGATAGAATCGTTCCTTTAATTTGGTAGAACCCCATTAATATGCTGGGTTCAGGTAATTTCCGTAACTAGTTTCGAACCTGCAACCTTTTGGTTAAAAGGGGTCGCACTAAACCGCCATATTAACCGGCCAGACCGTTGTAACAATAAGTCAATAATTTACATTATAACAATAAGTAATTCAATCAAACATAGAACATGTGGTCTATGCCAGACATGGGCAACATACGGCCGCGGGCCGGGACCGACCTGTGAGAGGACCCGCACACTGTATCTAATCATACACTGTAATTAAGATATTGAATACTATTTATGCAATAATCCGGCCCACCAAGAACTTTATTTATCCACATCTGGCCTGCTGCTTATAGAAGTTGCCCACCCCTGGTCTATGTAATCTAGTGTAGTTGTAGATAGTTGGTAATTCTACAATGTACAGCGAATCATAACGTAACCTTTGTATTTTAGGATAATTTTAATTGCATATGTGGTCCTATAATGCCGTGTCAAACTACCATTGGATAACTTTGTCAAACAGAAAAAAAACAGATAGAACAAATTCTACATTTTTCCTATTAACTAAAATTAACAACTAAGAAATAACTAATTTTTTACATTTTATTGCGTGGAGAAAGTGGTCGACAGCGCTTTCATAAAGGCGAAAAGCTTCTTGATAATTCTTTTTCTTATCTTCCTCTGCTGCCTGCTTTACAATGCCAATGGCTTTCTAAGAGAAATTATTTAGGTAAGGGTGGAATTTTTATATTTTATGCTTTTCGATTGGAAAGAGGTATGCAATTTTGTCACATGGGCATTAGATGACTAAAACTGCAAGAGATGTTACCACCCAGGTAATTAATAGATAACATCAGCCCAACAGTGGAGTTAGGATAGAATATTCATGTTTATCCATGTGAGTGGGAAAACCAAGGGGGTTAACACACGGCAATCATCAGATCACCCTGTGGCCACTGTCGGGTTACCGGAGCAAATGTAGTGTGTTTTATATGATAGACACATTCCTTTAATTTGGTAGAACCCATTAATCTACTGGATTAGGTAAGGTATTATAGTGTTATGTACATATAATTGGGTTGTAGTACATTCCATATATTTAATGAGCTCAGTTAATGTCCACTTAGTGACTTGCCCAAGGACTAAACAGACTAACTAATGACAAAGGCACCAACCCACCAAGCTACTTGGGAGTTACTCTATAAATTAATTAACACATTGGGCGATTAAGGGAAAAAAACGCACATCTAAAACCGAAGTAGCCATCTTTGTGAATGTCCAGCAAGATAACAATCAGCTGATCCAAATACAAGAACCAACAGTTAAGATACAGTTTTCCAAATAACCAAATTTACAAAACAACCTTGCCTTATTTAACCTGAATACAGAAAGAAAAATAAATAATACAACGCAGTCTGAATATCCGTGGTGCTAGAGGAGGGAAAATGAAAAAAGGGTAAGCGGGTAGGAGGGAAACTGCACACTAAATTGACATTAAGAGTTAATTTTAACTTGGGTTTAGAGTTGGGGTTAGTTCTGGGGTTGAGATTAGTGTATAGGGCAGGGTTTAATTTAGTTTCCGTAATATTAGTGAGCAGTTTCTTTCCGTCCCACCTTCCCGCTTTCCTTCCTTTTAGTTTTCTCCTGAACTAGCACACAAAACTTCACAATACAAATGTACCGGTATCAATATCACTGAACCCAATCCTATCCCAACCGACAACCCCCTTATTTTAATATAGTTTTCCTTTTAACATTCAACATAGAATATACTAAACACTTTAGACTAAACAGGATAGAAGCTGGTAAAACTTAACAATTTTATCTAATTAAATGGTAAAAAAATCATAACAATCGCCCTTTATAAAGTAAATTTAGTAACAGTTTAGTAAGCCAAGCAAATTCAGGTAACACCAGTATTCAGTACGATAATTGAACAGCTTATCTTCATAACAGATCATAATGTTTTGCTTTATTTCAAAAGGGTGCAATATTTAATACGAGTGAATAGTGATCACAATAACCACTCAAGCATGAGGCCCTCACGTGAGCACGGGGTGCGTCATGCGTTTTAAACTAAACAAAAAGGATCAATACCTATCTTTATTCCCGTGGGTGGGTTAACCGGAGATGTATAAACAAGAGTCTCTTGTTTATATTAACGAAGGGTTCTATAGTGCAGCATGGGTAATGTCATTTTACCCTATTTCCACCGTTGTATGTGTGTGGCACCTCTAATATAATATATATTTGTTTTAATTTATGTCTAAAATATTTTATACTTTAAACGTCGTTGTTTTGCGTTTGATGTTTTTTCTCACGTGTTTTATTACTTTTTACGTAATTATCACCTTGTACGGGCCTTTGTATTTTTGCCGTTTAAATCATTAACATAGTTTTTTCACCTAATTCCGCACAGTTAGTCAAACGTGCAGATGTGAAACGTCTGGCACGTAAACTTTTCGCACCTTGTAAATTCCCTATATATTCTGGAAATTTAGATAACCCAAATGATAACCTACAATAACGTACTTGAGATAACTTGCGTCATGCTGTATAACGTACCTTAGACTATACAACTGGCGTCATGCTGAATGACGTAATAAGTAACTTGAGTCGCAAATAAACCGTGTATTGAATGAGACGCAGAATACAACTAAAGTGAATCAAGAGTTATGGACTTCGAATTTGAGATTAAGACAGTACAAATCGTGGTCACTATAATTATTAGTGTGCGATCTGTGGAGAATAGACTTTCCGCTGCGCAGCTCGCGAGAGACCGTTAGGCAGCCAGCCTAAACAAGTTCAGCTAACGCCCCGGTCAGTTAAACGACAAAAGAAAGCGCGAGCCCACATTGTTGAGCCCGACGTGATAATGGACACGCACCTTCCCGAAACGAACAATTTCCGTTGTCAACTTCAACTAGAAGTTTCAAGTACATTGGCAACGACGAGTGGTCCAACGCAAGTTATTTAAGAAGCAATTTCAAGCATCAAGTAAGAAACGCCCCATTTCGCTGGACGAAGTTGGTGACTATATAACAAGACAACGCACTCTATTCAAATCAAGTTGATAAGCATCGTCTCCGCCGACGAAAGAAGAGAATACGCAAGACGACGTTCCCTTTACGAAATATGAAAGGGTTGTATTATTATTTTTGTAGCTTCTAGATTATTTTTTTGTTTTATTATTATTTTTTATACTATATATATGTAATTATTAGTCTGCAACGATTGCAAATACTAGTGTTCCTGGTTTGGTTGAATGGTACTAGGCTATTGCAAGAATGCATAATATAGGTGTTTTTCTCTACAGACTTCTTACAAACACGAAGAGCAAACGCGCCTTCAACAACTGCTATACATGCACTTTATCTTAAACAAGGTTAGTAACGCTTTTACGATCATGCTATCATGAGCTTGAGTCAATGATGCCATGCTGCGCCAACCCATCCGGTATATTATGCGCATTTACACGTCGAAAGACGTTTGTTTTGTTCGTTCGCGCCAGATTTTCAATGTTACCGCCGACAAGGCGTTAGTTTTCTTTATCGCCTCACGCAAATTATGCGTCTAGTTCACGCGATTATATACTCGTTTTAGCAGCGGCTCGAGTTTTGTTTCTTATTCTGCGAAGTCAGATAGCCCCTGCCCCGCGCGTTTGCGCTCATGCTGTGTAAATAAGTGAGCGTACCCGCTTCACAACGCCACAGTTTATTAAACGATACCAGCGTACTTCTGTATAGCTATGGTAATCGCGCCGCATGTAAATGCGATGTCTAATTGTATAATCGCCTCTCAGTCAATGTGTCGGATGTTCCGAACCGAATATATTTCGTGTGTAAAACAGGCTTTTACAAACACCCCACAGTTATGACGAGACACGGCTTATGTCCTACTTACTAAAAGTTTTCTTTTGTTTGTTGATGGAAATACATCCGCGCAAGATTATTTCCCTTATTCGTTACGAGTCGTAAAACCTACATATGACAGGTCGCTCGGTTTTTGTTTTTGCGTTTTTATTAATTGCGCTTTCGTCGCATATAGCGAGATCATCGCTGCATTTATTTCATGCTCACTCGGTAGTGAGTAACCAGGCGTACACGCCTTGGTTTATTAGCTGGCAAAGTATAAAAAATATGGCTCATGTGATGCAAAATTGTGGCGTTGCTACCTTGAATGTGAGATGACACTTTCACTACATATTAGATAACATTTATCACGCATTAACATACATGACACCAGATTGTAATACACGATTGCACAATTCTAGCATTGTAGTTAATTCGCCCAACCAGGTTATTCTAGTTTTTGCAGGATAAACGTGTGAAATGCTCGAAACTTCGTGAGATCGTTCACCACATGACTTCGATTGTTATTTCGACTGAACATCCGAAATGCTCAACGAGATCGTGATTTTATTTTCTCAAACTTAACAAAATGTGGAAAAAATGAGATGTTGTGGCACCTCTAATATAATATATATTTGTTTTAATTTATGTCTAAAATATTTTATACTTTAAACGTCGTTGTTTTGCGTTTGATGTTTTTTCTCACGTGTTTTATTACTTTTTACGTAATTATCACCTTGTACGGGCCTTTGTATTTTTGCCGTTTAAATCATTAACATAGTTTTTTCACCTAATTCCGCACAGTTAGTCAAACGTGCAGATGTGAAACGTCTGGCACGTAAACTTTTCGCACCTTGTAAATTCCCTATATATTCTGGAAATTTAGATAACCCAAATGATAACCTACAATAACGTACTTGAGATAACTTGCGTCATGCTGTATAACGTACCTTAGACTATACAACTGGCGTCATGCTGAATGACGTAATAAGTAACTTGAGTCGCAAATAAACCGTGTATTGAATGAGACGCAGAATACAACTAAAGTGAATCAAGAGTTATGGACTTCGAATTTGAGATTAAGACAGTACAAATCGTGGTCACTATAATTATTAGTGTGCGATCTGTGGAGAATAGACTTTCCGCTGCGCAGCTCGCGAGAGACCGTTAGGCAGCCAGCCTAAACAAGTTCAGCTAACGCCCCGGTCAGTTAAACGACAAAAGAAAGCGCGAGCCCACATGTGTTTCACACACCTTGGTTTAATTATTCAAATAGTTAGACATATTACTCAGTTGTTTAGTACGTCGCCTTTCGGCCGAAGAGTTACAGACTTGAAACTGGTCGCTAGCTAGTCAGTTGTGTTCTTAGACAAGGCTTTTAACATACATTGTCTGAACCCAGCGGATTAATGGGTTCTACCAAATTGAAGGAACGTGTGAATCATACACAATACACTGGAATAGCTCCGGTAACCCGACGGTTGTTTGGTTTTGTTTAGGTGATCTGACGATGTGTTAACCCCCTTGGTTTTTCCACTTCTGGGGATAAATATGGATATCCTATCAGAATTAGTGTCATTTGGCTAAATGGTTAACGCAACCGATCCATACTTCGAATAATTTAAAAAACAGCATCTTGGATTTGAAACCGGACCCGGTTGCGCCGAGCAATTAAAGTTAAATAACATTGTATTCTTTACTAGGATCAAGCAAATAGGATACTACCGTCAAAAAGGGCCAGGACACCGGAAATCTTCGTATCACCTAGCGCCAACCTTTAAGTTCCCCGAGCTATTGCAGCGTTCTACAGTTTCACATCTTCCTTCAGGTTTGTAAAACCATTTTATCGGCTGTGGTTAGTCAGAATCCACCGAATGCATTGTTTAAGGACACAACCGGTTTGCGACCAGTTTCGCTTGTACAACATTTCGGCTACAAGGTGGCACACTAACCCATCGAGGTATGCGGTCGACCAATCTAGCTTTTAAGTTGCTGATGATGATATTAAATATACTGAACTCAACCTCCATACACATTAATTCTTTAAAAACATGTACTTTTTTCTACGGTTAAGGGTTTATTCCTTAAGTTAAAAATTAAATTCTTGCTCTAAAATATAGCTTTTTAAAAACTGCTGTTCAGGCCTTTTTCTACACTTGCTCTTAAAAACCAAGAGAATATCTTGAGAGAGTAGTTTTATTGCCCACAGAACGCTGTACATTTCAGCTACTTCGGTGGATGATTCCTGTTTAATCCTCGTCCTCTTCGTCAGCATTGCCTCCTTTCTTCGCGTTCTTGCGCTTGACGCGACCTGGGGTAAACGGGGTTTAAAAAGGGCACTTATTTAAAATACAGTCGGCCAAAACAGCAAACAAAGTTACAAAAAAAATTTGGGGTGATTTCATCAATTTGTAATTTTTTTTAAATAGAAAAACAAAATATACTTTTTTTGATCAGTCTCTTATTCCACAGATGCCAACATAAGATAAAACGTCACTATTATTATTGGATGACATAAAGGCAAAAATTGGAAAAACTTAGACTAAAAAATGTTTGGAACAATAAAGAAATAATTGATTATTTAAGAGAAAAAACCGTCTTTAAGAATGGTAACAAAATGACAGTTAAGGGTAAAATACAGAAACTACAACTAAAACAATAAAACGTCTGGAACTTTAAATAGAAAATTATAACTGTTAAAAAATAAGGCCTTCCGAGACCTAAATTCCTGGTCCTAGGGCTATCGTGGATCCACCCACCCATACTAATGTAATGTATTATAGCAGACATTCCTGGTCCCGGAGCTACAGTTGACCCGTTCTTACTGATGTTGGTGTTTTAAAACAAAATTCCCATATACAGCATAACAAGTAGTTCACTCACCTGGTCTTCCACCACCGTATGGCGAACGTAGGGAGAAATCGATGTGTTTCTGCGAGTCGAGTCGGACAATAAAGGAAGGAATATTCACAACTTGTTTGCGAACTCTGCGAACAAAACAACATTTGTTGGAACTTTTTACTTCACTAGTTTATTGTTGGGAAATTTACTCTATATTTTTTTAGTAGTTTTAAAACTTTCATACAAAAATGTTTAAAAAAATATGCCCACCAATATCACTATATATGAACACTTATAATAATAAATTATTGTGGCATGCAGTATTTTGTTCTGCTACTAATACTACTTTATTTACTATCTAATTTTTCTCCAAAATTACCGAACTTAAATATTTTATTCCAGAGCACAAGAGGTTAGCATTAATACTAATATATTATGTGTTAAAATTACTATTTACTATAGCAATGAATAAAATATATCTAAACATCTCACCTAATATGGCGTTGTCTGATAAGCACTCTGGCGTGATGAATAGACTTCGCAAGGCCAAGTTTGAAGACTTGGGTTTGGAGACGGCGCTCCAAGAAGTCCTCCACTTTTAAACCGAGCACGTAATCGAGCTTCATCTTGGTCTCATCCAGCACCCCGATACGAACCAAGCGACGCAGTAAAGCGTTACCTGGGGGAGTGTAAGTGTAATGTGCAATTCTGGATTTTATAAAATAAAAGGCAATGGTGGAACTTTCCCAATTCTGGACTTTGGGAAAGCAAAAAAGCCTGTATTAAATGAAGTGTTTGTAAAACGAACTATCTTTTTAATACAGGCAATTATTGTTATGCGTAATGGAGAAGTATATATCGGTAGATAAGCATTAGAGATTCGTGGACAATATGTAATTGCATATTGTACCCCTTTGGCCTGAAATATTTAAAGAATTCAGTAAGTATGGTTTGCTGGATTTGTTTGGCATTAAATTTTATAGGGTTACAGCGTGGTTTAGAGAATGGCATGATAACAAGACTGACATTTGTTTAAATTTATACCAGGAACGTTGCAAGTGCTGTTTCAGGTAGGAAGCACTAGGTCACTTTTCCAGACGCCAATACAGAGGGAAAACTAAATGGTGGGAAATTGCAAACTAAAATGAAGATTATGACATTAGAGTTATGAGTTGGAGTTAAGTTTAGTTCTGGGGTTGAGATTAGTGTTTAGGAAAGGGTTAAAATTAATTTCCATGGTTTTGGTGAGCAGTTTCCCTCCTTCCCACTTTCCCTTCCTTTAGCGTTGCCCCAATGCAAGGGTTTTCCAGCGTTAACCATAGGATAGTTTACAGATTTACCTGTACCTCAGTAAGTGTCATTTATGTGGTGTCAGCTAATACACTGAGTGACCACAATGATACTTTGAATGCGGTGTCAGCGTTTGTGCTGATTGACCGTAAGAAAAATTGAAATAACTTTACCCTCAAATAGACGTCGGGTGTTCTTCTCATCCAGGGTCAAAAGGTCACGAGCGGCCTTTCGGATCTTGGCGAGAGTGTATTTCACTCTCCAAACCTGGTTGATTGATGGAATAAAAACAGAGGGTTCAAGGAATATTAAACCAGTTAGGTCAAGATTATTTTAACCTTTAAGGAAAAGGTATCACAGCTGCTCTAGAATATTATAACTTCAACAGTAAACCATTGGTGTGCAATACAGTAAAAAATTTTAACAAGGAAAAGGAAATTGCATGTAAGAAGATAACTGATTTGAGCATATCGCATAAGTTAAATCTGATGCAATTTTTACTTTAAAAAAGTTTTGTCAATTTGCACTAATGGTCCATAGCCAACATTTTTTGTCAAGTCTACTTTCAAAATATTTATTGTCAAATTCCTCCATATCAACCAAACCTCAAATTTTTGTTTTACATTAAACCAATTAAAAAAATAATTACCTCGCGCTTGTTACGGAGACCATATTCTCCAATGAGCTTTAATTCTTGGTCCAATCGAGCCTTCTCGAAAGGTCGACGTGGGGTGACGTAGGTTTTACGATAAACCAAACTCCTGGCGTGCGGCATGGTGCTATGAGCACGGAGTTATTATTAGACATATTTGTAAAGTTACATTTAATTTGCACCGTAATAATTTTTATTCCTACCAAGAAATTAAAGAAAGACCAAAAGACGTAACAAAACAATTTAACACCGTATTTCACTAAAAAATACAATCACACGACAAATACCCGAGATTAAATGGGTTTTGTTAAACAAAAACAGATTAATATTGGAAGAAATAACGTAAAATTTAAATCAAAATGTTACCTGCTTTAGACAGAGAAGTCTTGCGAAAAGAAAGATTAACCTCGATGCCAGAAACACGTTGTCGCGATTGAACATAGAAATCAAATATCCGGTAAATTATTAGCTCCCTGTAGACTTGGAAATCTTAATAATTCTAGTTTTCTCATTAGTCTAATTAAAAAAATTAATCTAATTTAAATGTAATTTGAACAAAAAATGTGTAGTAATGATTTTATTGTAATCTAATTTGAAAAAGCTTAAAATTTTCTAGTTGTCAAAGTCTGGTACCCTGAACGAACAGTCGTGTGGCTGAACAGTTAACGCGAGCGATTCACCTACCGATATCTTGGTATAAAGGGTTTTATTGAAAATATCATTATGGGTTTAAACATCCCAGTAAAAAATACGTTAATTATCAAATCTATAGTAATCGTGTATTAGAAGAAAAAGCGAATTGCTTCACTTAAACGAATAGGATAAAATAGGATATTCGTGTTTATCCCCGTGAATGGGAAAACCAAGGGGATTAACACACAGGCAATTAGAAGATCTCCTTACGCCCACCGTCGGGTTACCGGAGCTATTGCAGTGTGCTGTGTATGATTCACAATTTCCTTTAATTTGGTAGAACCCATTAATTCATTGGGTTCAGGCAATGTCCTTTAAGTGCCTTTTCCAAGGACACAATCGACTAGCTATCGACCAGTTTCGAACCTATAACCTTTCGTTTTTTGTCGCACTAAACCGCCAGACTAAGCGGTCGGACATTTTAAAACGATCCTAGTCACGAGTCCATCTTGGGTTCACAACTTGGCTCGGTTAAAAAAAACATACGACATTTCTCTAGCTGAATATTTCCACAAATGAGAATATTTCCACAAATGAGAATATTTCCACAAATTTCCACAAAAACGATTTTTTAAGCATGCTTGCTCTATTTGGCAAGTGAGTCGCTGGTCTTCATGCAGCCGAAAGTTTGTGGGATCGAAACCAGCCGCGACTATATAAAACAGTGGTGTTCCTCGGCATATGGATCGTCGAAAACCCAGGGAACAGTTAGGTTGTGGTAAAACTAAAGGAACAACGTCTTAAACATATATGACATACTGCAATGAGATATTCACCAATTGCCCCTGTAAAAACTATTGCGCCGACATTTTGTAATCTCTAGAGCTGCCTTGTAGTTTAAAGTGTGTTCGTGTTTTTTATTTTAACTGTAAGCTTTATGTCTCTACTTGCAGAAGCGAACGGGTTCTCTGGTTACCTAATCACCCTGTGAAGACCACAAGGTGTATAACGTTTGTTTCTGCATGCAAAAACGTAGTGAAATCCCTTTGGAATTAAAAGCAGGTAGCCTATTATCCTACAACAAATCTATGGAGCAAAAAAATCGTCAAAATGAGGGGGTGCTGAAAGTTGACATGATTTTGTATTAAAAAGTAATTGTACAAAACATAAAAAATAAACAAGCACGACGAGTAGGTACACCTGAAACGTTAAACATCTTTCAATTGCAACGAATAGTTAGAAATATGATTAAAAAGATAGAAACAAAAAGCAACAGATTTAAATAGCGGGTGTTAGTACGGTTGTCTTTTTTACGCAACAGTTACGAATCGCTGAGCAAATTTTCTTGATGAGTTTTTTATATTCGTGACGCATTCCTTTGTGCATAATGACGTAAATAACAGGGTTGACGCAACTGTTGAACCAAGTTACGTTGGATGCCGCCATATATGGTCTTGGATCACTGCAAAGTTAACGTAAAATTACAGTGTGTCTATTAAATTTCTGTGGTTCTATAGGATAGGATAGGATATTCATCTTTATCCCCGTGAATGGGAAAACCAAGGGGGTTATCACACGGGCAATCGTCAGATCACCTCGCGCCCATCGTCGGGTTACCGGAGCTATTGCAGTTTGTTGAATATGATAGACACGTTCCTTCAATTTAGTAGAACCCATTAATCCGCTGGGTTCAGGCTATGTCCGTAAAGTGCCTTGCCCAAGGACACAACCGACCAGTTTCGCACCTGCAACCTTCGATTGTAAGGCGACACACTTAACCGCTAGACCAACCGGGCGGACAAATTATTCAGGGCTTTACTGGGGAGCCGCGACCCTGCATTGAGTCGCAAAGAGTACATCAATTTCACACAAACTGCTAAATCTATTGTACTATTATATCTATATCAAATGTACAAGGGATCGCAGAAAATTTTAACAAAACGAGGTTGCGAGATTACAAGTTTTGGAAGCCTTGTTTTTACATTGAAATGTATCAACGACTGTAGCAATGTCTACATCGTATTTAACACAGTGTAATAGTTCCGATAACCCGGTTGTGGGCATGAGGTAACCTAATAACTCATTAGATGTTGTTTAGACGGTAAGCCGCAACCTTTGTTTTAAACAATTTTCCTTATTTAATCCAATATATTATTTGTAAATTATTTTAAATAAGTGCGTAAAAGTTTCATAAGTTTCCCACAGCGTTTTTAGCAAGGTAGAGCTACTGCGATAATATGTGACAGAACGTGACACAACCACTATATCATAACATCATTTGTGGCAGATAGTTTTACCTGTATTTTAAAAAGCTCACAATGAGGCTTGGAAGGAAAAGCAGGTTAAAGGTCACGCATATTATTATGCTCAGATACACCAGATGTTTCTCCTGAAGGTGGCGTTCTTGCTGACTTGGCGAACGAGTACGAAATGGCTGAAATGTTGAATCGAATCATAATCGTGTTTTTGCTGTTGACAATTACAACCTTATAAATTGTATCCATTTGCGCATCAGATTTTACAGATTTAATATTCATTTTTTATCGATTTTTATATCCATTTGTGCACCAATTCTAAAAAAAACAAGATAACCCGTAACTGAGCGTATTTACCAGACGTATTGAATATGTAAATATATCCGAATTTATCATAGCCAAAATCACAAAAAAGACAAATTAAAAAATAGATTTAATTTTAAGTTACTTGTTGCTATTTTTTTATAATATTGTGTAATTAATATATTAATGTGCGACTTGCCAGTCCTATATATAGCGCTAATTAAAAAAGTTGAAAAAAGCTGAAATTTGAAAACGAAATTTTTTTAAAAGTTCCAAAATGGTTAAAAAAATGCAGAAATATTAATAATAAATAATTCAGTCACATTTAATCTCATGAAGTTAATTGATTTGGCAGCTTTAGTAATTTAAAACAGTGATTGTCAAATGTTTTGTCCGAGTTTATTTTGATGTCGTCAAAACGGTCGTATACTGTTTAAGTGATTTTAAGTTTAGTTTATATTATTGTCGCACTTTGCCAGGTAAAAACAACAACAAACTACGTGGAGTTTTTTAATTTGTTTCAAACTAACAACACTGGAAATTTTGCTCTCGCATATCAAAAGCAAGCCTTGAAAACGTGGTTGTGTTGATCATGTGTTTGCTTCAGACTTAATATTACGGACCACATGAATACGCTTCACGGGCGACCAAGAAAAACATTCGTGGTCGAAGAATTTTTATGTAAGAAACGAAAAAATATATCTCGCTTGTGGGTTGACAGCGAAATTCATATCTGTGCGGGCTATAAAGAATGTATTGGAAGTTATTTTAATTTTAAATGACAATTTATTTTCATTGCATTTTGTTGTGAGAAAATGACTTTTATTATATTTAAAATAAAGGTCGACGTGTGAAAGCAGTAGTTAATGAGAATTTTTTGTTTTTTGACTCTTGTTTTTTAAAAATGAGTCAAAATAAGCTGTTTTTTTCAATTGACCGGAAGACAAAACCGTCGAAAACAGATGAAGGGTTGACAATTACACTGATAGATTGGTGTGGTATGATAGGAGAAACATGTTTTTAATTAAAATGGGAGTATATTTGCGGGGTAATTTTCATCAGGGCTTATATTGATGTGGATTATTTAATCAACATTGTTTAGGTTGGGTTTTAATATTTTGAAACGCTTTAGTCAATAAAGGCGTTTGTGACGTATTGAAATCGGCAAATACCAACGCCGGAAAAGAAAACGAACGAATTTGAGTTTAATTCATAAGTAAACAGCACGCAAATTCATAGATTTACCTAATTAACGGGTTGTCCGTTTAAACAAGCGTTCAAAGCTTCCGACGGGTTTGAGTTATTGTGCTGGTTCGTGTGTAATTGATCCTAATAAGAAATGATGAATGGTAGGGCTTACCTGTCGAGGGCTGTCGGCTTTCCATACAAATGTCGAGATTCTGCTCAGAACACTTGCGCTGCGTGTGACCCTTCGGCTACGGAAAGCGACATTTAGGACAGGATATTCATGTTTGTTCCGTGAATGGGAAAACAACCGTTAGATCACCTCGCGCCTACGGTCGGGTTACCGGATCTATTGCAGTGTGTTGTGTATGATTCACATGTTCCTTCAATTTGGTGAAACCCCACTAATCCGCTGGGTTCCGGCAATGACGGTTAAGTGCCCAAGAACAAAACCGACTAGCTAGCGACCAGTTTCGAATCCGCAACCCTTCGGCTGAAAGGCGACGCACTAAACTAGCAGACCCATCTGTCGGACATTTAACAAATTTCAACACTAAACATAAACCATGTTACAGAGTATGCCAAAAAATTGTAGATATCCGTACACTCGAATCGCCTGATACATATTTTATAAATAAATATTGTTAAAGCTAGAAATGTATTTTGTATTCATTAAATTACATTGGAACGTCGTACATTAGTTCACACAGTATGGAGTATATAAACTCAATATCAAGTGAAACATCCAGACCTGGAATAGTCTATGAACATAGACAAATATGTTTTGTTAAAAAGACGTGTAACTTAACCTTACTTTTATTTATACTTACTTATTACTAATCTTCGAATGTTAAAAAAGGGTAAAAAAGGGAAAATTCTTTCAGTAAGACAACAACACCGCTTAGTACTAATCTATGGTTATATTTGTTTACGTTTGGGTTGGGTTGATCTCGTTTTGATGTTGTCCACTTTCGTGGTTGCTTTGTTGGAGGGAAATGTTGGTTTCCGAGCTCTGTCGGCTGTCCCTTGTCAGCATCTTCAGCTGCAAAGATAAACTTAGCTTCATATATTCGGTACCTCTAAATATCCTTACTATACTTCGTAATTACAAAAGCCATGATATTAATGTTAGGTTTGGGGTTAAAGTTAGTTCTGGGGTTGAGATTAGTGTTTGAATTATTTCAGGGTTTGAATAGCAATCTAAGTGATCCAAGCGATCCTGTAGTATTTAGAGGCACCCCCATAAATTGGTCGAAGTTTATTTATTTTGAAATTATATCAAATATCAACTAATTGAAAAGTATATATACAGTAATATTTAGGGTGTAGATAAAAAAGAAAATTCTTTTAAATTAATTTATTATTACTTTTATTCAGAATTATCTATAGCCTATTTTAACTAAAGCGTAATATTAAGGCCTAAGGGTGTACAAAATAAGAAAATTCTTTAAATTGAAAGTACATAATTTACTGTGCTAAGTTTTGAACTCGAGATAGGATAATTATTGTCACGTTTTTTTACAATAAATCGGTTTGTGAATAACCCGAGCCAACCACTTTTTTACTAAGCCAAGTTTCGTAAGTAGTATACAGATCTTAAGCACCGCATACAAATGGTAAGCGTTTTCAATAAAACCATTATAAATCATCGTAAATAATTCGTGACTTACCCTGTACTCATTATACCCAGGATTTCTAGAAGCTTCGAATCTTTTGTTGCTCTTTTTGACGTAATATACCATCACTGTGTAGCTGATCACCATAATAATGGTTGGAACGAACTGGAACATTGCTCGAGTCGCCTGGAAGAAGGGAAACAATCAAATAATATGGAGCCTAGTTCCACTAACATATATGCACTTCCCATGAATCGAACCCGAGATACAAGAACAGGAGTCTTGTGTGTTATTGTACAACGTTAGTAACCCCTGTCTGTATATTTGTAATAGCCTAAGTAAAAAGTTAACAATCTAATTTGCACGGTCGATATTGTATGTGATATTGTATTGTACAACGCCGTCAGTTTTCGTTGCTCATACCCAACATTTAATTTGCATGGTCGAAGCCACTGCTTTTCCCAGGTCATGGAAGAGATAGCTAATTATCAGAGACGCGTTTTCCGTACAGCGGTCTTACTGTTTCAATGATTTTTAACCTTAGATAACACGTATTTCAAGAAATCTTGTAAAGCATCTGTGGGCACGCTTTTTTAATTATAGGGTCCTATTTCATTTTTAGAATGGCGGGCCAAGTCGAACCGCCACTAACATATAGTTTGTATTCAATACACTGCAATAGCTTCACGAACAGTGCTGTAGATCCGGCAATTGCGTGTAATATCGCCCACCCACCACACGAGCAATAAATCTCTTCTAACACCGGTTACCGGAACGTGAGATAACGTAGCTCATTACACAGTTGAATAATGGACAGTGGTTCAACATGGGTAATGTGGAGTACCACCATCTCGCAGTAATTAACCACAAAACTCAGCTTAAGACTTTTGAATTTACGCGTAGCCTCGAAATGTGTTCATTGAAAAATAATGTGTTGATTATTTTGTGTACATCAAAAATGGTTGCCGGCGTTCGACCTTCCGCTCGATAAAAGTTTACACATGTATATATTATGGTCGGATCCACATGGCGTTTATGATAGGTCAGAATGTTAATTCAAAAGTTGTAAATCGATTAGTAGAGAGTGAGAATAGTTATATTCCTCCAAAATATAATTTTGCGCTAAGTGTTTTACTAATATTATTTTTGATTCCACGATGAAAACACGAAGCAGGACCGTTGATAAATAATTTGAAAATGCGAGACGGCAAAACGACAGTTGTTAAAACTAAAATCCAATGAAATATTTATACTTACGGTATATTTAGACGTGGCCGCCAAACGTACGTAAAATAATAAATAACTGAAAAAATAAATACTTATAACATGTACAAAACGTAAAAAATAAGTGGAAAATGAAAAGTATATATATTAAAATGTTATATCTTGGCGCGTGCGCTGATTACTTGATGATGGCCTAGTAATCAACTCTTTGACAATAACTACCTGTCACATTTATAGTTATCTTTCCCGCCAAAAACCGTTAGACTTTACCGCCCATTTTATTTTATATGACCGTTGCATTACGTTTTAGTGTGGTTGTGTTTTAATGCTGCTTAAAGTGAATACAAGCATTTTATAAATATCGTTAAGAGCTGCTGACTACAGGTTATCGAGAACCCTGTCTAAAAGTTTAACATATAACACGTAAAAAAACGTAACAAATAAATAACTGGAAATATGAAAGTTCATTTTAAAGTTATCACACTACCTTCATATAGCCATCCCAAGCAGCCAGATGTGGTTGGCTCAAATTGACAAAAGTACACAAGAACTGTTTCTGGTTCCAACCGGTTATGGGCAGTTGATTGTTATAGTGACGTAACAATGATACAATGAGGTAAGGTAGTAAAAAAGCAGGTGCAAGGATCCAGCATATGAATATAACGATTCGTACGTTTTGGTCAGTGAATATTGATGTGTATCTGATGAAGTATTATTAATTTTACTTTACACGTCAAACCAGCGCCGACAAATCAGTTAAAGACTAAGAATATGATAGAATAGGATATTCATGTTTATCCCCGTGAATGGGAAAACCAAGGGGGTTAACACACGAGCAATCGTCAGATCACCTTACGCCCACCGTCGGTATACAGAGGTATTGCAGCGTGTTGTGCATGATAGACACGTTCCTTTAATTTGGTAGAACCCACTAATCTGCTGGGTTCAGGCAATGTCGGTTAAGTTTCTTGCCCAAGGACACAACTGACTAGCTAGTGATCAAACCTACAACCCTTTGAAAGGCGACGTACTACCCACCACGCTTATCGGTCGGACTAAGCAAATTAAGTTGTCAGTGCACTTTCTGTTGTTTTTGCTCTCATATATTTTGCCCGGGTAAATAACTTTATGGTCATAATGTAATGAATTAAAAGCTTTTAGTCCGTGCAAACGTAAGGTGGAACCATTTTGTACTTTTGCCTGGACTTCCAAAAAGTAGAAGTTACATATGTTTTTTAAATTCATATATATATATATGTACGATGTACCGTATTGGTGATACTGTTTTTGCTTAAAATTGCTATTTGACTAAACTGAAATGGTTAGGTCATAGAAAATATGGGCCACTATTCCAAAATACAGTGTCATTTTTTTACTTGAAATATATCTATTTATATTTATCTGAAAAATATGTTGTTGCAGTTTATTGTTCATGTTGCTGTTTATTAAGCGGTTTAAAAAGTTAAAAGGTTAATATGACGTCACAACTGGGTTTACCTGCTGGGCAAAACAACTCCAATAAGTCGGTTGAGGGTGATGGCAATAAGACACACAACAGAGGTGTAACCACAGGAAAAGTAAAAGAAAGCTTGTAAGATACAAGTTGTCGTTCCAAGAGGCCTGGTAAATATAGATTGGTTGTGTCATTTGTATCTTGGCGTTATTTAGTCCGAACGGTTAGTTTGGTGGTTTGGAGCGACGCCTTTTAACCGGAAGGTTGCAGATTTGAAACTGTTCGCTAGCTACTTGGTTGTGTCCTTTGGCAAAGCACTTAACGAACATTGCCTGGAACCAGCGGATTAATGGGTTCTATCAAATTAAAAAAACGTTTGTATCATACACAACACACTGTAATACCTCCGATAACCCGACGCTGGGCAAAAGGTGTTCTAATGATTGCCCATGTGTTAATCCCCTTGATTTTCCCATTTACAGGGATAAACATAAATATCCTATCCAAATTGCACTGGTTATTAATATCGAACAAAGAAACTACTATACAAAACACCTCATTACCACAAGCGAAACGTAGTCTAAACAGCGTTTGGGATTAACCTTCAAATTTATTATATTTTAAATGGATTAAGCGCGAAAGATTTCCTTTATATTATCTTTATGTGCTTTTCTTAATATACAAAATAATGATTCACACAACTAAACAATCACAGACAATTCTCCTAACTGAACAATCCCGTTACTAGCGCACAATAGCAGAAAGTACGCATAAGCCTCAGCTGTTGGTAAATACACGTTTGGTTAAAAATCTAGGGGACGCCGTTTGAAACGATATGATTTAGCTACATCGGCAAAAAAGTTGAATTTTTACAAACGGCGCCCCAGAAAAATCTTGATAAATAACCTATTTTAAGGCTTAACTAGTAATCGCCAGAAGGCACTTACACAAAAGAATTTTAAGACCGGTATAATCAATGTTACATTGATAATAAGGTAACGGCTGTGTTTATAAAAATAAGTTTAAAAACCGAAATTCGGAACTGTGCCGTCGACTTAAAAGTGTTAACGTTTGTGTCTGGTTTGACGTTAATCTGTTTGCAAAGAAACACATGGCTGCACAAACTGTGGGATGATAAAAATAAACGCTAGGAAATTATCGATTTGAACCACATTTTTCGGATTATCGAAATGCTAAATTCAAGATTCACATTCTCTGCGTTTTAAAAAATGCTCTATGTACTTGTTTAGCCTGTTATGACCATGTGAATAATAAGAAGAGTTCATCAAAGCGTAACCATGACATAATAAACTGTTATACGGTTGTAATTGATTCCTGCAAAAAATCAACAGGCTCTTTAAACAGTAGTACATCATTTTGCTGGTTAACCCCTATAGATTAGAGTAGTCGGCCCAAAAAGCTAAGGCGAGGTAGTCTGACGATTGCACGTGTGATAACATCTCCGTCCGTGTTTTCTTATATGCTCAGAAATAAAACAAACATAGTTTCAAATGATTAGTATAAAAATCATTGAAAATGCAGGGTTCCTTATGGGTGTTGTGAGGTTTATCCATTGGCGAAAACCAGTTTAATAAATCATTTTACCGCTTTTCTTAGCGTTGTATTTATCGATAAACCGACGTTTTTCATCGTTAAAAGCGTAACGGACCAACAAAATTCAAAGAAATTGATTTTTACGGCTCATCCGTCGAATCAAAACAATGCGAAATCGCAACACATTCCGAGTTATAGCAATGTCAGTGATCTATCTACTGCCAATGGATTACCCAAAACCACAAAACTGCAGTGTTTTTAAAAATATTACCCTAACGGTGAAAATAGTAAAAAAACATTCATGTATATCTGCGATTTTGGATAAAAATCATACATATTAAAAATAGCTCAATTAATTTTAGTATGTACTGGCCTTTACATTACTAGTTTCCTTACCAGTCCATTAGAATGTAGCCCATCACGTTAAATGGCATCATGACACTTGCTGTAAGTAGATCAATTATTGCAAGGTTGACTATCAGCATGTTAAAGCTATTGCGTCTCATGTCCCTGTTTCTACCAACCGCCAATATTGTAAGCAAATTCCCGCTTGTACCAAGAACGATGTCGATCATTCCAATTGTGATTCCCAGGTATCTGTAACAAAACAACATGGTGCATATGTTTATATCCGACCAGGGCACAAGGACAAGGAATGGTGCGGTTATACCGCACGTTGTTGAAAATTTGGATGTATAGAATTATATACAGACAGGATGTAGAATTATACAGACTTTACCACACGAATAATCGTTGATTACTCTGTACTCACAGCTATAGGTTATTGCGGTTAATTTAATGGGAAAAGACAGTAGAGTTTGTTTAACATATTAAACCACTGAGAAATTTTAGGACCAATTTGTTGCTATAATAAACGGTAGTCTTTATATCCTTTGATCTTAATTAAATTTTGATTGCTTATTATTGTTCTTTAGCCTAGGTTTAGCGGCCGCGTCAGCTATATTTCTTAATTTATATCCCTTTTTATTTTAATGACGTGTTGCCGTATTTTCCTGTTCATGTGTCGTGATTTGATTTGCTTGCCATTTTCTAACGGTGCCTCTAAATACTACAGGACCGCGTGGACCGCTTGGAGCGCATGGAGCGCTTAAATCGCTTGGAGCGCTTGGATCGCTTGGATCATACTTCGTAATTACAACAGCTATGATAATAATGTTAGGGTTGGGGTTAAAGTTAGTTCTGGGGTTAAGATTAGTGTTTGGGACAGGGTTAGAATTACATTCCATAGCAATATAAGTGATCCAAGCGCTTCAAGCGGTCCAAGCGGCCCTGTAGTATTTAGAGGCACCCTTTTCTAATAGTGGGGCAAAAAATGAATACACTAAACTAAAAACTAAACTGATAAACAATACACAAAACTGGACATGGTAATGGTAAGTAGTGGTCGCGTAAAACGGAAGAAATAAATAACCCGGGAAACGTGTGTTTATCTATACCTGAAGTCCGGAAATTCAATTAAAACTTCTCAAGGAACGCTTTTGGGCCTTTTTTTACATTACTACAAATCAAAAACTTGTCTCACGCTACTCCGTATACCAAAGCTATATATAACAAGTCCGAATTGGGTCGACAAAAATATATAGTTTGACCTCAATAATCATACAATATCGCATATTTAAAACCTTTCTTACTTAATTGTATAGAGGAAGCACGGACATTTTTAAACAAAAATAACTAGATTAATAAAGGTTTTTGGTCAATTTATAAATAAATGTAAAATTTCGACAAATCTTCGAAATTACTCGAAAAAAGACCAACAGAATATTTTTCGCTAATATCGTCGAAAATTGGCAGTTTTGGCGGATTTTCACGTCACTTGGTTGTCGGATTAGGTTTGGAGACTACCGGTGCGAAAATGGCTTAGAAGCAATTGTGGTATTACGTGTTAAACTTATATGTTACAAGACAGCGTTCAATTACATAGTAACGCATATTATCACTGTATTACCAAAAATACCATGAACTTAGAAATATATCTGCGAAATACATCTAATAAGCACAGGATCTAGTGCAGGTCATACAACATACTGTTAGCTTCGTTGACGCAATGTTTAAGCCCATTGTGACGTAATACAGCTGTATTTGCGCAAAAGCGTATAACTACAGAGCATTATGTAAATCTATACTCTATAGGAATAGGGTGTTAGTTTTATTTAATACGTTTCTAAATGTGCCTTGACTGAAAAAGGTTGCGTAGCACTGATTTATAGAGTTGAGTGTCTAGTAAACGGAATTTTTACTTTCAAACAAGGTTTTTGTTTGGGGAAACTGTTTCTAATTGACTTACCGCTAGTTCTATTTATAGAAGCATTCTCGCCCAAGTCCGACCTATCTACCGCGGTGAAACTATATCGGCCGTGTAAGTAGTTCAGTTACGGTCGGTTTGCAGTCAAATTTTTGTGGCTTGGTCTTGGAATGTGTGAGCTCGAAGCGAGGTATAACAAATTCCTTTTAACCCTGGCTAGCGTTTAATTTGTAGTTTTCCTGTTTACATAATTCGAGAATCTGTTGTATCAGTCCAGCACATTAAAGTATATTGGTATATAGGCGGTAAAAAACTAAAAAAAGTGAAAATATATAAAACTAAAAGTGAAAAAAGTGAAAATATATAAAGCTAAAAGTGAAAAAAGGGAAAATATATAAAACTAATCAGCAATGCTCGTTATTAAACGGTAGTGGGGAATGGTTATCGTGGCTGATTTATATACAAAATGTGACACTAAATGGCTGTGACTTTGCCCCACCCCTTTACAAACAAATCACTAATAGACCTTAACTGTATTAGCGTTGCGGAGTTTTTTTTAATTTGAACTATATTTAATTTTCGTAGTTTATTACAACTCGAAAATGCCATTATATTAAAAGATCGCCGTGTGCAGCAGGAGGCCGTGATTTTAAAACTGCTTTGTAGTGGCTTATGATATATCATTTCGGCCTTTAAATATTAACCTTATGTGTGTAAGTAAGTGTTTATATTTAGGTGAAGTACAAGTCAAAGTGTATTTTATTGCTGCCTTCCCTATACATAATCCACCGCACAAAATAAAACTTGTAAATCAAGTATACTTGACCAGCATCTACCAAATCATTTAGTTATAAAAATAAAGGCAAATCGAATGGTTGTAGGTGCGTCGAAAAGTATTCATCTACGTATACGTATAGTCGAAAAGTATTCATCTACGTATACGTATAGCCGAAAAGTATTCATCTACGTATACGTATAGCCGAAAAGTATTCATCTACGTATACGTATAGTCGAAAAGTATTCATCTACGTATATACGTATAGTCGAAAAGTATTCATCTACGTATACGTATAGTCGAAAAGTATTCATCTACGTATACGTATAGTCGAAAAGTATTCATCTACGTATACGTATAGCCGAAAAGTATTCATCTACGTATACGTATAGTCGAAAAGTATTCATCTACGTATACGTATAGTCGAAAAGTATTCATCTACGTATAGTCGAAAAGTATTCATCTACGTATATACGTATAGTCGAAAAGTATTCATCTACGTATATACGTATAGTCGAAAAGTATTCATCTACGTATATACGTATAGTCGAAAAGTATTCATCTACGTATACGTATAGCCGAAAAGTATTCATCTACGTATACGTATAGCCGAAAAGTATTCATCTACGTATATACGTATAGTCGAAAAGTATTCATCTACGTATATACGTATAGTCGAAAAGTATTCATCTACGTATATACGTATAGCCGAAAAGTATTCATCTACGTATATACGTATAGCCGAAAAGTATTCATCTACGTATATACGTATAGCCGAAAAGTATTCATCTACGTATAGTCGAAAAGTATTCATCTACGTATATACGTATACGTATAGCCGAAAAGTATTCATCTACGTATATACGTATAGCCGAAAAGTATTCATTTACGTATACGTATAGTCGAAAAGTATTCATCTACGTATATACGTATACGTATAGTCGAAAAGTATTCATCTACGTATACGTATAGCCGAAAAGTATTCATCTACGTATATACGTATAGTCGAAAAGTATTCATCTACGTATATACGTATAGCCGAAAAGTATTCATCTACGTATATACGTATAGTCGAAAAGTATTCATCTACGTATATACGTATAGCCGAAAAGTATTCATCTACGTATACGTATAGTCGAAAAGTATTCATCTACGTATATACGTATAGTGGAAAAGTATTCATCTACGTATACGTATAGTCGAAAAGTATTCATCTACGTATATACGTATAGTCGAAAAGTATTCATCTACGTATATACGTATAGCCGAAAAGTATTCATCTACGTATATACGTATAGTCGAAAAGTATTCATCTACGTATATACGTATAGTCGAAAAGTATTCATCTACGTATACGTATAGTCGAAAAGTATTCATCTACGTATACGTATAGTCGAAAAGTATTCATCTACGTATATAATATTCAATACGGTAGTTCAAAGGGGAATTTTTTGATCTAAACATATAATTCTATTCAACCGACTTACCGAAACTGCTGTGTCGCATGTGAAAAGTCCGTAGCATTTTCGCTTCCATTCATACCTAGAATTTAATACAAATCCTAATACCCGCTGTGTATACAACTTCTTTACAAAACTAGGATGTCTGCCATATAATAAAAGTGAAATACGTATAGTTCAAATTTATTGGGGTACTCAAAAGTAAATATTGGTTCAAAGCCTAAAAAACATGACTCATATATAGGTGACTAAGCATTGTACACGACAAACTATCTGCACTAGATTCGCACATGACGTACGTATACACAATGAATAATGAATGCGCGATGGGTTGGAAGGTGGTATATACTATATTGTCGTATAGACACATAGGTATCTTATGCACAGACTTGTAAACATAAAAGCGTTAGGAAAGTTAAGAAAGAAATTATGAGATTCCTGAAAATAAGTTGTGTTTCTTTATTTTCGGTTTGGATTTACACCCTTTATAGGTTAAAACACCTTTTTAATCCATATATATTTATTTGATAAGTTAGGTTTTTATTTTGTTGATTTACACTCTTTTTATCTACAAGGTTATTACTATAATACTGTGAAAAAGTTACTGATGTTATACGAACCAAGTATACACTTTTCCTGTTCAATAGCCTTGTAATAATATTCTAACCATTAATAGTTTTCCGTAATAATATAACAATACACCATTGTTTTACCCCTAATTCCCTATTAGCGTTAATAATTATTTAAAGTCGCCGTCGTACGACAAAGGTCTAAAAACAGACATGCACTAACTATACATCCGCCTGGGTTTTATTCTGGCACACCGAATGTTATCCACATGTTGAAAGACTAAATAGCGATGTCACAGCTATATTTGTGGGTCGTTTAACGCGACAGTGCTTGTGCCTGATACGACATTGTGTCCAGATTACCTAGTTGTCTCATAATTTATTTTCTCTTGCCTTCGCAAAAGTTCCGAAACGCCCTAATTAGTAGCTTCAATTTTGCGAGATGGCCACCAATGTGTTGTTTTCATGCTGCTACCAGAATGAGTCGACTCACAGGACACAGGATTAATTGACCCAATAAATACCACAGAATGAATACTATTCTGGAGTATCAAATGACTCGAAACACCACGTCATCTACGAATGACTCAAATGTACTGTCCATCAAGGCCACAGTGCAAAACCCAAGCACGTAGACAGTAGACACATAACGTTACGTCAAACAATTTCGCAGTTGCAGCAATGTTAATCTGTTACCAGCTTTTTCTAACGTATTTTTTTCTTTTCGACTTTTTAATGATGTTTTTTTCCATTTCGCAATTAACTCGAAATCTTGTCTACACGTATGCATTACATCAATGCTCATATAGTCAAATACACACATTAGCATGACAACAAAATTCGACTTTGTATTTGCTCTTTGTAAGCTATAGCCCTCATCTGCGACCTTAAAGCCTTTCCGACTGAGCTGAAAATTTTGATTCGTTACATTGAACGCAAAGAATTTTAAAATTTCATCGAGTTTATTTTATGTCTGGAGGGAAGCAAATTAATTCCGATGCGTCTGACGTGATCCAGTTGACCTGCGAACTACTGATCAACAGGTCAAGTACTTACCGATGTAAAACATGTGATTGCTTGTTTTTCGGAAACGCGATCTGTTTTATTTGAAATAAAGGCCATATTTCGTAGAAACTTTATGTTTGACAATAGCTGCTTAAATATAATGCGTAAGAAATACCGTAAAACCTATATTTAAGCGCCACCTCTATTAGAAGCGCCACTTTTAAGAAAGATTTGAAAAATAGAACGCCATGGCGGTAAAATAGAGGTTTTACAGTATTTAGACAACGTACTGGCCATATTCTTGTAGCCAGATATCAATACGGTATTAAAAAAATAACAAAATAATGTGGATTAGAGTTGAAGTTATTGAGCAATTTTGCAATTTTTAAAATTCAAAAATAAGATTAAAGCTTGCTTGCAAATACAGTAGTATTACCAGTCGCCATAAATAACACATTATATATTGGTTTTTATTTAAGCATTGTAGCCCATATGGTTCCATTAAGCATTGAAACTTTTTATAAATAAAACTAGATTTTCGTGTCAAGATGCAGCATTGTGAATATGTGTATTGTAATGTAAGTTCTTGCAATAATAACCTTAGGCCATATCGTACTGCCATTGTCATAGTTATGCTTGTGAGGTCACATAGGTAACTTGATAGTATTGAATTTCTAGATTATTAATTGCTAGAACATGCGTTTTTAACTGGGGGTATCTGTACCCCTTTGGGGCTACAAAGAACGGGGTAGGAGATGCAATAAATATAAAAAGCATAAATTGTAAGATGTACGCGAGCCAAAAAGGTTAAGAAACACTAACCTAGAATATATAAGATCGCGGTTTTACGAATACAACATAAGAGTGTCGGCCTTTGTACATTTGCTAAAACTAACGAAAGATATATAGCCATTTACAATAACATATATATATATATAGGAAAAAGCATAAGCAAAAACTAAATATGAATAGGTAACGACATATTTACATAATAAACTTACGGTTACTAAACGCTCTAAAGTTTAAACAGATCAATTAACTTAACCCAAATCTTATCTTGGCTCAATTAGGCAATAGCCGTATACGTACATACTGTTAGTCTAGGACTCTAGGCCATCGACTTAATTAGCGTAAGATGCAAACACAACATTACAACCTATGTAATGTATGGAGTAGACTTGACTGATTCACACATAAAACTACATAAAACCGGCCCCAGTAACGAACCCATCACAGCAGTTTTAAAGCATATAAACGGTCCAAGTAAAAAGCAAGACTGTTTTAAGACAATAACTCATTTATATATAAGCTACTGGTATATATACACAGCTGTTTTTAACTAGCGTATTTAACAAATCAAATAGCAAATATCATAAACCGCATTTTGGTTGTATTTTCTACCACGTGTCGACCGTCGATTTAAACAACAATGGATAGATGCTTAAAACGGATTTCTCGCTAGTAATTTGGGAGCATTCAGGTGTAAAACAAACTATATCCTACGCTGGAAAATGTGGGTTTATTCACCAAGTACAGTAGTTTAAATTATTGACGGCATATTGACTTGAAATTGCTGATTGTCAAAAAAATGAGTTTTTTTTAAAGGCAATGCTTGCAAAGTCATTAAGATCAATACAAAGAAAAAAATGCGTGTATTTGTGCATTCGCTACTAAGATATTAACGTTTAAAGTTAAACCAATAGTGCGAATGTACAGTGAAAATATTTTTTTTTAATTACAAGTTTTTAGGGTATTTGTAGGTATATTATGCTGGTAGTATACCTTTTCACTGTAAGTGTGTTAATATTTATTTAACTTGACTAAAAAACTATGCCAGAACGGCAAGGAAAGGTATTGTTCAACCAACTAACCGTACCTTTAATCAACGAGCCGCGCTATATTAAAATTGCCATCGGACACCTAACCCTGTCTTTCCAACACCTAACAAATGCAGGAACTTGTTTTTTAAAATTAAATATATATATTAGGCCACCGAAATAGATACCAAACATGTACCGCTTAAACGTTTGGTTTTCCTGTTTGTACAATCGCGTGTAAAAACAAGAACGAATTTGCGGTTAGCATGTTTAAACAATTTTACCAGTTCGTATTTGACCAGTTTAATTTTGTAGTGTATTCCAGAAACACATATGTACTAAGTTTTAGTAACTAAGGTAAATATACGGAACTATAACTAAACATAACTTAAGTAACTAGATTCTTTATGGCTACATAATGTAACTTTACACGTAACTAAGACTCATATGTCATACGTTAAATCGACTGAATGTGTTTTAGCACTGCTCGCCTATCTAGTAAATGACCGGAAACTAAGGATCGGTCAGTTTCATATACTTAACTAAATTTTCCGGCCGTTTCACGCAAGTCCTTGTAGCGGACTAATGTAATCTGCTGGTGGTTAATTCGCTTAAATATTGCCTCTCAGGAAAAAAAGGTTTTGGAAGCCTCATCTTCACCGCATGAGAGAGATTACTGTTGTGTTTTACTTGCTACATAAATCCTATTTGCCTGTAATGATACGGTTTCACATTTAAAGCTCAGATATTTAGTAATGCGCTATGACGACAAAATAAAGCATAAATATACTTTTTGTATTTGACACTTGTAAAATAAAAAAAAAGTTTGTTTTGAGATTATTTTAAATATATGCTGACATCAGAATTACACAAATAATGCAGTATTAACAGTACTGCACAGTAATAATTGCAGCAAAAGACCAAAGAGTCACCGTTACCTGCACCTTTTGTGTTAAGTTAAATAAATAATAAGAAAAGCAAGATAATGCTGCATAGTCTAACACTCTAATAGTTTTAATAATTGTAACTGTAAATTATACCGACTAAAGAATAGACGAAATTTGATGTGTAAAGTGTAAACAAGTAAAACGTCAAGTTGTCAACATGCCAAATAAATAAGTGTACCGACGTACCGAAGAGAGTGGTAACACCATAATTGTTATTCAGACGCAGCCTTTTTGCCACAAGTTCTTTCATCGAGAGCTATGAAGAAAGGGTTCTCTTGTTTGGTACCAGTCGATGGCCTTATACAGTATTCAAATGTTTAACTCGTAATAGACCAAGAATTCGTTGCCACTATTATGGCGGTATATGTCCTATCAAAAGACGGTTACATTTTTATTAAACTGCAATCTTGTATAGTCTCTTTTAATTATGTGCTAAAATATACCCAGCGAATTAATGGGTTCTACCAAATTGAAGGAACGTGTTTATCATATACAACACACTGCAATAGCTCCGGTAACCCGACGATGGGCGCGAGGTGATCCGACGATTGCCCGTGTGTTAACCCCCTTGGTTTTCCCATTCACGGGGATAAAGATGAATATCCTATCCTATCCTATACAAATACAGTGGAACCGCACTTACCTAACCACCTATGGAACCGTCGGTTAATACTTAGACCAATGTGAAAGATTTGGGGTAAGTGGATGTTATTTACCTAGGTATATTGGTGGTGGATATGGTTTCCTTAATGGGTGGAATGCATATATTATGAATTTATACTGTTTATTCATATCTGGCAACTTTCGGCTCTTTCATCCTTTTGATGCGGATCTTATTATTTCATTTGCTACTGTAGCGATTCCTTAGTAAGTTTAATACCCATGTATAAGTGAAACAAACAAAATAATACTTGCGTCTTTATCTCACAGTGTTGTTTCCCTTTTATTTCGAAAATAATATTGGTTTTGCGGCTCCTAGTTATTTTTATTTTGTAGAATATCGGTTAAAATGGCTCTTAAAGTGCAAAAGGTTGCCACCCCTGATATACGGAGATAGTTGTGTAATATTGCTGCAGAAAATTTCTAATTGGCTTCCGTTTGTGAAAAACATCAGCATCAGTCAATTTCATTCTATTTTGTAAAATATTTCGGGTTGAAATACAAAATTTTAAAAACAATACTACGACAAATACGGCATGAGTTATGATGTTGACTGCTAAATGTCATATTCTGTGTCAAAACTAGTAAAAGCCTGCGTCAAGCGAATTATACGCGTTTCCTCCGAGTTTTAATTTGTTTATTATGAAGACAAGTCACCGACGCACCGACTTAAACCTAGCGGGGTAATTTCTCTCTTGTTTTGCAGTGAACTAACAGTCGACTACTATAAGTTTGTGGGATCTTGTCAATTAGTATTCGAAGATTAATGGGAAGACTTGTGTTTTTTAAACTAAATGGCAAAGCATATGTCGACTCAATAATATTGTGGCGTCATTGCACCAGGAGTTCAAAAACAAAGCGTTTTTTCCAAATCAAACGTTTTCGTTGTAACGACTTTCGGTGCCGGTTTGTATCTCTTTTGTACACCAATTGCTATATTTCACTTTGTCTACCTTTGCTAAACCAAAGTGCAAAGTGCATGTAATAACACAGTGATAGTTTCTCAATGTGTTATTGCAAAGTGCCCGATTTGGACATTTTGTTAACTTGCCAAATTAACATAGATTTACTAATCTGGAATATTAAAGCTGGGTTTAAGTCTTTTCTGGATAGCTTAAGCTCATTTGCTATATAGCCCACATCCGATTACGTGAAGTATTGCGGTAGTTCCGCCGAGACCAGACTCAGGTATAGCTTGGTTGGATAATCATGATTATCCCGTGATAAGTCAACGAGATACGTTAACACAGTTTATCGTCCGATTATCTTTTTGGCCTTTTGGAGCTATTCCAATGTGTTTGTTATAGAGTGGCGACTTATATTAGTTCGTTCCAATAATTTCTTGGGTACAACTATAACACTATATCCTTTTCTCGCGACCGTCAAATGTCCATCCATAATTATAAGAGTTTTGTTTGCTAAAAAGAGTCAAAATTTTCGTAGACACTCATGAACCGAATGTAGAAACTGATTTGCGTACAACCATATACTTATGCGGCCAGTAATCTTTACAGTTTGTCTTATGTACGATCGTGTGACCCAATGGTTACCGCGGTCGATACATAAATACCAAAACAGTCTTAGAGACGAGTCCATCACGGATTCCCGAATCTTAGACCGGTAAATATTGTACATCTACGCGAAGCACATACGTAGCGGTTTGCGTCTAAACGGCGCGTTGCGGTAAAACTCCAGCACGCTTCGGGTCAAGCACACACTTGCGTCAGACAAACGAAGTCAAAAGATGTGGCTCATTAGCGTCAAACCGCTTAATTATGGTTTTTGCTTCAAATTAGGATAAACGAATACGTCCTTAAAATTCTTGTTTAAAAAAACTAAATACCAAGAAATCGGCCACATCACAGACAAACTGCATGGTAAATTTTGACCCTTTTCTCTGAAGATAAAAGTCGTTTCTACTAAATGATAATCGGATAAATAATAACTAATTTCTACGTAGAAACTAATTAACTTCGGCACTATATAGAAATCCTATCTAAACCCATATTGCTTTAGGGTGATTTGTGAGTAAAAATAAATGGATAAAATGGTATATTCATGTTTATCTCTGTGAATGGGAAAACCAAGGGTGTTAACACACGGGGCAATCGTCAGATTACCTTGCGCTCACCGTCAGGTTTAGTCCCAAATATTATATGCCCTTTCCGTGAATAAATTTAACCGTACCGCATTTGCTAATGGTATTTAACGCTTATAATAGAGGTTTATGTAAATGGTCGTTTTCCCTGCTGGGGGGAAACTAAAAGGATAGTGGGAAGGAGGGAAGGAGGGAAACTGCATATTAAAATCCAGATTATGACATTAGAGTTAGTTTTAAGCATAGGGTTGGAGTTAAGGTTAGTTCAGGGGAGGGTTTAAATTATTTTTTGTAATTTTAGTGAGCAGTTTTCCTCATTTTCTCATTACCTCTTTCCCTCCTATTAGTGTTACCCGTTTTCCTATATACAAGGGCAGCACGCAGCTTGGATTCGCCGAAGGATCAATGACATGACTAATCGTATATTCCGCAGTTCGTTGACTTTCAAATAAACACCCTGTGTTGTGAGGGGACGTATCAATCCGCATGTGGTGGATGGAACTTGTGTGAGTTAAATCTCCATGGTACCATCACGTATACATGTTTCGTCACCAAAACTTTGATCGCTCTAATGCACTTGGTGGTTTAGCGACTCATTGCCGAAGTTGGACGAAAATCACGGTCGTGTGGCCAAACGGATAGCGCGACCGATACATATACCGACCAATACAAGAACGGTCGAAGTGACGAGTCCATCATGACTTCAAAACTTGGCTCAGTAAGAAAAATCGTACGGTAGGGTGGCCTAATGGTAAACGCGACCAATACATATACCAACTACCCAAAAAATAACTTTCTAAGGAACGATCACATCATGAGTTCAAGTCCTAACCCGGTAAAAAACGTTGGACTCAAATCGTAAATTTTAAAACTTCTCTGAATTATGT
>CH003229.1:296392-318032 GCA_000149265.1 Ciona savignyi | reverse complement strand
GAAATTCAAAAAAACTAAGAATCTGTTAATGACCACTTCAGCATTATATTTTGTTGCAGTTTATTCACCACTCAATAAAAATTTATTTCACTAAATTATTGAATTTTTCATTGAATTTCATTTATATTTTAAAATTGTTTAATTTTTAAAATTTAATTTAAATAAGCTAAAATTAATCAAAGTCAGAAGTTTAAACTCCTACAGACTGCAGACTTTAGTATCATATTTTGTTGCAGTGTATTCACTACTCAATGAAAGTATGAACAGAATTTACATCTAAAACTTAATTACAGGTTGTGTTTCAGTAGTTGAGGTTTATTATTACTGCTCTCTTTTAATTTTTCGATATTTTATAACACCAGCAATAACCATCCTTATATTTATGATCTAATTAATTTGATTATATTTAAATCTTAGACTTAATCAACAATAATAAGTTTGGACTAGATCAAAGATGTCCAAACTGTGGCTCACCTGAGATTTTTGTGCGGCCCGCTAGTCATTTTCACTCCAAGTAGTATTTTGAACTTAGAATCTTAGCCTAATTCAAATATATCAGTCAGCTTTCAGCGGCGCAGTAATAGTAGGCTATAGTATGGATGCAACAGGAATATAGGTTTTATATAACTATAAGACTCTGCGGCCCATTGAATTATTTTAAGTGACAATGCAGCACACTACAATAAAAGGTTGACATCCCTGGCCTAGATGATGGCTCTATTATCATATTTTGTTGCAGTTTATTCACTTCTCAATGATAGTATGAAAGTATATTACACTATTAATAATCCACCTTTCAACAGGATCCGTATCATCTGCTTGTTTTACAGAAGTTTCAGGGAAATCGTAAGTTTTTATATTTTTTACCTTTACTCCATATATCATAAGTCATTTTTCCCCCTAATTTGTAATGTGTCTATTCACTGACGTGTTTTAACTACTATAGTTTTGCCGTTTTATCCTGTCTCCTTAATTTAAAATAATTGTTTCAATCTTTTTTATTGTAAAGAAAGAGCAAAAAATAAACTAAACTAAAAATACACACAACACATCCTTCCAATACAGACATGCCACCATGCCAGCAAACTTCAGGGCAAATTCAGTTCCCACAAGACCACGACGACCTGCCTCCTGCCCAGTCACTACCCCACAAGACCCCCCTCGTATTAAAAGACTCAAGTTTGACATCGTCACACAAGTGAGTTTTTCCATATTTTTGGATTTCTGTAACTTACGTTTAGAATAAATCATTTTCATGACTTAATTATCAATCTAAGGTATTTTTTCGATATGCTGTCAATACTCCTGGATGAATATAAAGGCATAAAATTGAAAAATTGCTTCAAGGAAGAGCAACTTTTAAACAAATTAAGTTAAAGTCTTTTGCAAAACTGGGAAAAACTCACAGTTGTTGGAAATTACTGATTTAAACAGCAAGATAAAATAAAAAATGACAAAACCAACCAGATTGTTGATTCCAGAACCAGAGATGGGCGGATTACTTCAAGGAGGAGATTTCCTACCTCCTCCCCAACTACGAGGATGTGATGCAGAGATTGGTGAAGGAACCGGTTGCTCCTGGAGTCCGGAGGAAAGGGAGGAGGGAGCGACCGTCGAAGCAGTTCGTTCTTCGCCTCTCGAAACCAAAACCCATGTTCGTCTTCTGTTTTTATTAAAAAATCATAGTTTATTCATGCTTATCTCTGGCATTGAATATATGTGTTAATTAATTCTATTTTAGTTTTACAATGTGTAATAGGTTTCACCAGTGCACCCCAACCTTTTTTCCCTCAATGCACATTTAGGATAGGATATCCATGTTTATCCCCATGAATGAGAAAACCAAGGGGGTTAACACACGGGCAATCGTCAGAACACCTCGCGCCTATCGTCATAAATTAGACGACACATTGCAGTCAAATTTATACAATGGGAGGTCTTCTGACAAGCTATATACATTTGATATTATATTAGCGAAGTGTCTGATAGCCGTAATATTCGAATTTGCAAAAACTAAAATCCTTTTTATTTGGTATAAACTGTGTTTAAAAAAATATTATTATTTTAGCATTATCTTGTGGCACAGTAGTGTGTACACTGGTTGCGGAGCACTGCTCTGCACTTATGTTTATCCCCATCAATGGCAATATGCGGGATGGTATATCAGGAATTTTCTACACAGGTGGTCAGGTCAATCTTATGCTTACAGTTTGGTTACCAGTAATGTAGCAGGGTGTTAAATATAAAGACATTTGTAAAATTTTTGTTTAACCTTTTAAACAACTGGGTTTATAAAAAAAACATTTTGCTGTTTCAGCAATATGTTGGTATCTATCCATCTTATTTTAAATCACAACCTTTAAAGTTGATACAGATTGGCATTAAAATATGCAAGAAAAAAAGGTAGCTTTTAGAAATATAATGATGTCTAAGTTTTGTTATTTTTTTGTGATAACATTTGCCCGATCCAGCAACATAATGACTATGTTTCTTATTTCAAAATTTTAACCTCAAAGTTAATAAAGAATGGCATCATAATATACAAGAAAACAGGTAGCTTTCAGAAATGTAATGATTTTATTATCTTTGTTTTTAGAATTTGACTTTAATTGTAACATAAAGATAATAATGAGTTGACTATGGTTGCCAAATGTGTTTATTGCAGATTGTTATGTCAATTCGTTTTAATTTTGGTGGTTAGGATTTTAAATTTTTTTAAAATTAAGCATTTCAGCCAAAATCATTCAGCTAAACCCAAAAACTCAATAGTAACCGAGCCTTTGAAATTTGGTTTAAAGCAAGCAGCAAAAGAGGCGTAATATTGATACACACAATAAAGGCGTATTGTGTATATAGTGTGTATTTTTGTATTCAATTCTACAATCCCCAATACAAACTTGTTCTTTGTGGTTGTGTTGCTAGAGTCAACATTCCATTCAGGTTGCCGTCCAGACATGTAAAACACTGTGAAGCACTCTCCATGGGCATGGGGTGCGATAACCATGCGGTTGCTTTACAACAACACGCAAGTGATGCCACTAAAAATGTAAAGGTTCAAAAGAAACGGAAAAAGTAAGTTTTCAAAATAGTCCGACCGGTTAGTCTGGTGGTTTAGATCGGCGCCTTTCAGCCGAAAGGTTGCAGGTTCGAAACTGGTCGCTAGCTAAATGTTGGCTGTGTCTTTGGGCAAGGCACTTAACAAACATTGCCTGAACCCAGCGGATTAATGGGTTCTACCAAATTGAAGGAACGTCCCAATTATACAACACATTGCAATAGCTCCTGTAACCCGACGGTGGGCGCGAGGTGATCTGACGATTACATGTGTGTTAACCCCTTTGGTTTTCCCACCAGGATAAACATGAATATTCTATCCTATCCTATTATAGAATTATCATGTAATGATGGTCCCTAGGTTAGGAAAATGTGGGTTATTAAAAAAATGCAACCAGAATGACACATATCCACAGCTTGTGGCACTCTGCAAAGGTGCTGATTCTTTTTCATACATAATTCCATTAGATTGGAGAAATGTCTAGTAAGTAGGTTGCCCATGGACACACATGTTTAGCAGTGGCTAGGTTGTGATCACATAACCTGTCTCAGCACACCATTAAGTATAAATGACTTGAAACATAACGTTTTGTTAATAAATTCTGAACATTACCTTATTGTTGATAAGTGCAGTTGTGATTTAACACCTTACACCTCAATTATATCATATCATATTAAACAACCTCAAGCAATATTACACACAGCATATATATATATATATAAACCTGATATATCGGATTTAATTATTGTTGGTTTTGTTTGTTAATTAATAAATTATCGCCGAATGTATGTTATAATTCGAAAAATAAATTAAATTGAATTGAATTGAATTGAGTTGATAGATTCTGTTTGCAGAAGGAGGAAAAAACGTGACGCTCGAACCAGTTTTCTTACGACGTTTTTATCGGAACTAGACGCAGCGGAATTAAGCAACTCGGACAATGATGGTAAGACAAATAGAATTTGTCAAATTTATGTAGTGAGACAGAGGTGTCACCAATGTTGGTTTGATCAGCCAGAGATTGCATATTTTAGAACAGTCAATTTTTTATTCATTTTTTTATTAACCAAACTGTTTTACGAACACATGGTAACTTAGTCACCAAGACTTTTTTATATTAGAATAGGATATTTATGTTTATCCCAGTGAATGGGAAAACCAAGGGGGTTAACACACAAGTAATCGTCAGATCACCTCGCGCCCATCGTCGGGTTACCGGAGCTATTGCAGTGTGTTATGTATGATACACACGTTCCTTTAATTTGGTAGAACTCATTGATTCACTAGACTCAGGCAAAGGCTTAAAGACGACGCACTAAACCACCAGACTAATCTGTCAAACATACCAAAGGGTTGTGGGATCAAAACCAGCTGCTATCTAATGGGTTGTGTTGGCAACTTCTTAACACAGTATTTTATATAATAGCCCGGTTAGTCTGGTGGTTAAGTGTGTCGCCTTTCAATCGAAAGGTTGCAGGTGCGAAACTGGTCGCTAGCTAGTCGGTTGTGTCCTTGGGCAAGGCTCTTTACGGACATTGCATGAACCCAGCGGATTAATGGGTTCTACCAAATTAAAGGAACGTGTCTATCATATACAACACACTGCAATAGCTCCGGTAACCCGACGATGGGCGCGAGGTGATCCGACGATTGCCCGTGTGATAACCCCCTTGGTTTTCCCATTCACGGGGATAAAGATGAATATCCTATCCTATCCTATAATACAGTGCAATAGCTTATGTATCCGGACTGAAGACAAATGATCTTGTGATGATTACCATTGTTCTCTCCTCCCCAGCATTTTTATAAACATGAGTAAACTATCCCAACTCTCCAAAATATTTTTTTTTTTCAAATATAGTTCCCGAAGGCCACGAGATGCAGCAAGGAAAGTTGGACAGAAAGAAATCATCTCAATCCTTATTCCTTGACCTGCTGGACACAGATTGCTCGGATAATGTGGAAGGTCCACTTCAAAGGGAGGACTCATCCTCTACAAGCAATACCTCAGTAAGTTCATGTTATTTTGAGTGTGACCTTAATGGGGCGGGATTACGGTGATACTTGCAATTCTCAGATTGTCCGAAAGTTGTATAACAGTTTTAGCAAAAATCGTAAGTATAAAAAGTAATAATTTTCATGTTACATTTTTTATATGTAATGGCTACTGTCTAGACTTGATCAGAGCCCTTATACTAAATCGTGCCTGGCCGGTTAGTCTGGTGGTTTAGTACAGCGCCTTTCAGCCTAAGGGTTGCAGGTTCAAAACTGGTCACTAGCTAGTCGGTTGTGTCTTTGAGCAAGGCACTTAACAGATATTGTCTGAACACAGCGGACTAATGGGTTCTACTTAAATTAAAGAAACATGTGAATCATACAACACACTGCAATAGCTCCCGTAACCCTATGGTGGGCGCGAGGTAACACTGCAGTAGTTTAATTAACCCGGCAGTGGTCGCAAGAGTTAACGCTTCATGTGTTTTCCCAATTCCTAAGGATAATAATGAATACCCCATCATTATTTTACCATTCACTAGAATACCATCTGCAATCTTACTGTCAGAATGGAACAATCCAATGATTCAGAAGTTATATATTTATTGATACTTCCTTCCACTATTTATATATATTCAGCTTCCATCTAGTAAGTTTTACCCTTGCAACACCACAGGTACATTGCATGGAAGGGACACCTGCTGCTAATCCGCTGTTTAAAAAACGTGACAGAGTGTCGGAAGCGTTGGATTTGATTTGTGGGGATTTTGCCCGCGTGTATTTGGACCCTGTGAGCAATGCTAAGAACCAGAAGAATGTTAAAGCCGAATTTGCAGAAGTTGCTCCAAGCGTGGTAGGAGATTTGATATAATGTGTGATATACAGCAAACTTACTGATAATTGGTAACATGGTACTCTTTATTACAGACCATACCGCCGAATTCCTTTGTTTAGTTTAATTTATTCATTTATCCTGACGTTTTTGTATCGAAACCAGTGGTATAATGTTCAACCGGTTAGTCTTGTGGTTTAGTGAGACCCAAATTAAAACCAAATTGAAGGAACGTGTGTATCATACACAACACACTGCAATAACTCCGGTAACCCGACGGTGGGCGCGAAGTGATCTGACGATTGTCCGTGTGTTAATTCTCTTGGTTGTCCGGCCCGTTGGTCTAACGCAGGGGTGGGCAACTTCTCTAGTCGGCGGGCCAGATGTGGGAAAATGAATTTCTTGGTGGGCCGGAATATTAGATAAATAATATTCAATATCTTAACCACATATTAATTTACTAAATTATTGCCATAGTTTCCATGTTTCGTCAAATAATGACGACTAATGTACTCTTTTACTAACGCAACACTCTGACCATACAGTAAACATACTGCTTTGTTGCCAACCTTTGTGAAAAATACTTTGGTATCCAATCCTTGTTAAATGCTCGACACTTTCTAATTTACGTTTGATAGGATATCTCATTTTAAATAATCCTTAATAATTCATAAAATCCATTTATATTTATTTAGAATTTAAATATAACTGATACAGATAAAGAAAAACTAGCCCTAACAATCACGCTATTACACAATACCTAGTAGTGTCTGATGTTTACAACGTTCTTTGCTTTGACCTTATAATGTTTATTTAAAAAGCGTGCTAACAGAATTGTTTGTTTACTAAGGTAATTGTTTATATCACCAGCTCGCATTACCAGTGCGGTGAGAGTAGAGCGATAGGCAAATTTTAGGAATGATGCGTCGGACCACATTAGTGTGTGGTTGGATACAGACAGCGGGCCGGACCTAGGCCACATTACATTATGTTATTGTTAAATACAGTCTAGGGGCCGGTCAAAATCCCTTCACGGGCCGGAGCCGGCCCGCGGGCCGTATGTTGCCCACCCCTGGTCTAACGGTTAAGTGCGTCGCCTTTCAATCAAAAAGGTTGAAGGTGCGAAACTGGTCGCTAGCTAGTCGGTTGTGTCCTTGGGCAAGGCACTTTATAGACATTGCCTGAACCCAGCGGATTAATGGGTTCTACCAAATTGAAGAAATGTGTCGATCATATACAATACACTGCAATAGCTCCAGTAACCCGACAACGGACCCGAGGTAATCTGACGATTGCCCATGTGTTAACGCCCCTTGGTTTTTCCACTTACGGGGAAACATACATATCTTAACTTATTCTATCCTATCCTATCCTATCCTATGATTGTATCCACCAGCCCATGTTAAGTATAAACATAAACTAATTTGTTTTATTCCTTACATGCTAGAGCGATATAAAGATTGAGAAATTGCGTGAACGACCATCAGACACCTCACGCCCACTGAGCGCTCGATCCAGTGAAAGCCAAACCACTGAAACCACGGCGTTCGAACAATATATCAGTGACCCCGAGAATCTCAAGTGAGTTAAAGCAAAATGTTTTGTTTTTTTTTCGAGCCAAGTTTTATTAGGACCGTTTTTTGTATGGAGTCGGTATATGTATCGGTCGCGTTAACCATTCAGCCACACGACCGTACCAAAATGTGTCTCTTCTTTGCTTTGTGAGTAAAATGGTGCAAGCCCGCCCGGTTAGTTCATATGCTGTGCATCGGCAACGGGACGGAAGGTTCACGATTCGAAACCCGCTGTGAGTCAATTGTGTCCATTGACAAGAACTTAGTGGATTTTACCTGAGCCTAATGGTTTAATGAACGGGCAATCGTCATATTTCCTTACTAATATGTGAGCGTTATCACATATATGATCTTCAGGTAACCTCGTGCCCACCGTCGGGTTACCGGAGCTATTGCAGTGTGATATATATGATTGAGACATTTCTTCTGGTTCAACGCAATGTACGTTAAGTGCCTTGCTATAGAACACAACTGACTAGCTAGCAACCAGTACTGAAACACTTCAGCTAAAAGGCGACAAACTAATCCACTATTCGACTGGACAAACATGCCTAACGGTGGGTACAAGATAACATGACGAATATCTCTGTTTTTACCACCTTGGGGTACACATATCCTTTTATCCATGCTCTGTTCTGGGACCGTTTTATTATATACTACACAACTCAGTTACTCTGCTTTCAAGGACACCTTTTAAAGCTGTTTAATGTGTTTTTTTATTGTAGAATATCGAACAAGGATTCCGAAAATGGCGATAGTCGAAAGTCGAAGAAATTACGGAAGTCTTACAAAAGGTATCGTTCATCACAATAGTTGTGTCCGACTGGTTAGCTTATTCATAATGCGTCGGACCGTCAACCAACAGGTTGTGGGATCAAACTATCCGCTAGTCTGTTGTGTCCATAAACACGTTATCTAATGGAAATTGCCGCAACCTAGTGAGTTAAATGGGTCTATCAAAATTGAAGAAACGTCTGAATTATACTCAACACACTGCAATAGCTCCGGTTACCCGACGGTGGGCGAGAGGTGATCTGACGATTGCCCGTGTGTTAACCCCCTTGGTTTTTCCATTCACAGGTTAACACATGAATAATTTTTTTTTAATTTCGTTTACTAAAAACGCGTCGAAAATTCGCAGAATGGTTCGAAGGTTCGAAATCTCTTGACGATCCCAGTCCCAGCGTCCATGATCTTATAACAACAAAGGCAGTAGAAGCGTCAATCTGCAGGCACCTCAACTTTTATACTTTTTGTATTTTTTATATGTTGTTTATGTGGCATCCTATTATATCAGCTCAGATATGCGTTGTTTTTGTGGCATCCTTAAATATCAGCAGAGTATTGCGTTGTTTCTGTTACTTTTTAATACATTAGCTTAGTTATGCTATACATCCTTTGTATAATGATTCCGTAATGGTTAAGATCGCATTTCAATTAGCTTTCAACTTATATCATTCCAACCTACTTGCCCTATGCGTTTGTTAATGTGTTGTTTATTCTTACGTTCGTCTCCATTAATAATTATGCAGTCCATTTATATGCTACACTGTATTTAAATTAGCAGTACAGTTTGCTTTTCTGCAGTGTAGATGTACTGAGTCTTTTGTCAGAATTAAAAATAACAAACAATAAAAATGATTTGATTTTTTTATAATATAGTTTTGGTCAAGATTTTTTTTTTTTACCCAAAAAAGTAACTAAGATATTTCAGGTTGTGTTGAGTTTAGTTTATGACGTATTTGCTTTTTCGTGATATTTAAAAGGGCAGGACATAGTAGGATATTCATGTTTATCCCTGTGAATGGGAAAACCAAGAGGGTTAACACACGGGCAATCGTCAGATCACCTCGCGCCCACCGTCGGGTTACCGGAGCTATTCCAGTGTGTTGTGTATGATAGACACGTTATTTCAATTAGATAGAACCCATTAATGCAATGTCTGTAAAGTGTATTGCCCAAGGACACAACCGACTAGCTAGCGACCAGATTGGAATTTGAACCCGTTCGGTTGAAAGTTGTCGCATTTAACCGCTGGACTCCCCGGTGGGACTTTACATTGAAGGATAAACTTGCAATTTCGCATCTCTGCGAAAAATAGTGAATAAAATATTACGCTGTGTAGACTGTAGAGGACATGGCGGTATAAAACGCATGTCACCCGCGTAATTTATGGTAGCAATTTTGTGTTTTTAGCGCTAGGCGATTAAAAAGAAATTTGTGTAAGCATTAGTGAAAGTGGCATTGAGAGGAAAACAAACTTGATTTCTCATCAATCTAAACGTTTCATTTAAATTATAAACGAAAAACTAAACTAGTGGTATCAAACGGGCAATCGGCAAATTACCCTGTAAATAAATATGTAAGAGCGCGTTATCACTGATATAATTAACAGTTTTACCTCATATCTACCGCGTTAGGTTAACAGAACTGTTGCAGTGTGTTGTATATGAACGGGACGTTATATATGATAGGATGTTCGTGTTTATCCCTGTGAGTGAAGGGGAGTTACCACACGAGCAATCGTCAGATCATCTTGTGCCCACCGGAGTTATTACAGTATTTGTCTATGTTTCTTCAATTCGGTAGAACTCAATAATCCGCTGGATTCAGGCAATGTCCGTTAAGTGCCTTACCCAAGAACACAACCGACTAGCTAGCGACTAGTTTTAAATCTGGAACCTTTCGACTGAAAGGCGACGCACTAAACCACCAGACAAATCTGCCGGACGATATCAGTTAAAGTAAAATCCATTAATTAAGTTAAGAACACAACCGTCCAGCATACATTCGTATAAAAGCCCTACTTTCAATTGCGTTTTAACCGTAAAGTCGATTATGCCCTTTCGAGTAATATTTGCTTTAAAAATACTGTGTTTACCGTGAAATTGATAGTTTAACAAACCGACTTTAACACGGTAGTTTTGTGGATTAACAGCAGTCGTTACATACTTAGATCTCATATTGAGCTTTCTACCACATGCTACCATCGCCTAAGGTATATTCTTGAGGTGCTATCGCCGGTTGCCACTTAACGGAAACCAGAGAAGAAGCCGAACTTGTCTTTGCAGATTCCCCAAATTATTTCAGCCTTAGGGACCGATACAAACATATGCTTGCTTAGTCCACTTGCAAACTGGACGTGATATCGCATGCAAAATATTAGTGCGAGACTTTAGGTCTTTTTTAAAATGCTACAGTTTTAGCTGCAATTTGTGAAGTTGTATTTGCCGAAAGCGTTTATGAATAGGAGAAAGCTTATAATTTCAACCTCCATATAATTTATCACCTGGACTTTATTAAGTAACAATGGTGCATTGTTTATATTCTGCAGTAATACTAGTCGTGTTAGCTTCAGGTAAGTGCTGGTAATGTAGTTTTAATTGCAATCGAAAGTTAACTTGATTTAATGCAACGTCTGTTTACGCTTGTAACTGTTTATTTGAATATAAATATTTTAAAGCACGTTGGTCGGTGTTGTGTTTTTAATGCAACGCTGTATTTTACATAAAGGAAAAACTGAATACGCGATAGATTTTGCACAAACTGTACGTCATATAATACCACACAATTATGATAGAAATACGGTATTAAACTCAAGTTTATATATATTACGGTATTAAACTCAAGTTTAGTCGCTAGCTATAGGCGCTTGTGTCCTTGGGCAAGGCACTTTAAGGACATTGCCCAAACCTAGCGGATCAATGGGTTCTACCAAATTAAAGGAACATGTCTATCATATACAACACACTGCAATAGCTCCGGTAACCCGAAGATGGGCTCAAGGTGATCTGACGATTGCCCGTGTGTTCACCCCCTTGGTTTTCCCATTCACGGGGATAAAGATGAATATCCTATCCTATATGGATAGGAAGTGTATGGGCGTTATAGCGCCGGTATAAAACCTTGTCCACCGTCGTTTACCGAAACTATCGGAGTATATTAAATATAAAGAAGACATTTGCAGTTTCGTATCAAGCCATCAATTCACTGGTTTTAGGAAACACGTAATTTTCCAAAATACACAACCGACTGATTTCGAACCATCCACATTTCGGCTTACCTGACAAAATACTTTTAATTTAACTTTGTTTTTAGTTGCCACAGCCACACCGGATTGTGATCAGTTAAATTTGAGAGGCGACATCGGTACAACAGGTACCATAACCTCGCCTGGGTACCCTGCGCAATATCCGTTGAGCAAAGATTGCAGATATCTTATTGATGGGCGAAGTTCTTTTAACAGAATTGTTTTGACCGCTTCAGTATTTTCTCTCGAAGCATCTACAAATTGCATGTAAGTCCAAAATACAAGTTAAAATGTCAGAATTATATACTGTTTAGCTTAGTGGGTTAGTACGTCGCCTTTTAACTGCACTTAAACGGCATCGCTTGAATCCAATTGTATAATAGTTTCACTGAAATTAAACCGGTGTATCATTAATACAACATATTGTAATAGCTCCTGTAACCCGACGATGGGCGCGAGGTATTCTGACGATTGCCCGTGTGTTAACCCCCTTGGTTTTCCCATTCACGGGGATAAACATAAATATACTATCCTATCCTATCCCATCAGATTAATATGTATGTTGGATGCATTCGTATCTCGTTCTCTTAAATCCCCTAAAGTTCAATTCCATGTTCTACTCACACGACTTTCTTTCACCAGGTATGACTACGTGGCGATATACGATGGTCCAGACACGACGTCTAATCTGCTTGGGAAATATTGTGGGAACACTTTCCCGCCTGTTGTCATGGGTACAGGAAGAAACATGTATATTCACTTTGTTTCGGATCAGTATGTGAACGCAAGAGGCTTCCAGATTTCGTATTCTTTCATTGGTACTGTCTCGCATGTGTTTATATTTCCTTTTCCACTTAATCCCAAAGCCGGCTCCCCCTCAGAGTACTGGGTCGCGCTTGCACACTCTTACTCAAGGCTTAAATAACATCAAATTTAACAATTTTGATTTAAATTGTTTTGTTAAAATTTATTTTTAATAATGTAAGGTTTAACGGCCACGACATTTTCCCCTAATTTGTAATGTGTCTATTCACTGACGTGTTTTGCTACTTTAGTTTTGCCGTTTTATCCTGTCTTCTTAACTTAAAATAATTGTTTCATTCTTCTTTATTGTAACGAAGGAGCAAAAACTTAACTAAACTAAGCTAAAACTATAATACAGGCCAACGCTCTATATACAACATTAACTTTTTTTTAACCGAGACAAGTTTCGAACCCATGATTGGCACGTCTTGAGGACCGTATTTTTGTATAAGAGTCGCTATATGTAATCTGTCGCGTTAACCATTCGGCCACACAACCGTTTTTTTTCAAAATTAACTCCTTTTCCAGATATTGACGAATGTAGCATTGGTTCACCGTGTGGGGATGTATGCACAAATACCCAGGGATCATTTGAATGCAGTTGTTCGACTCCTGGCTTCACGTTAGCGGCTGATAGACGCGCATGCACTGGTAAGATCATTTTCACGTTGGCAGTGGCGTTGATACATCATCCGAATGACTGTTTTGTAGCTTTTACGGTTGTGTGGTCAAAAAACGCGAACTATACATATACTAAACGGTCTGTGTCTATATGGATTCGAAACATAGCTCGGTAAGAAAAATAACTTGTACTTGGACTAACATGTGCTTTCATGTTTATTTTTTTAACCGGGGCTCGTCACTTGGACCGTTTTTATATACAATTTGGTATATGAATCGATTGCGTTAATTATTAGGCCACATGACCGTTTACTAAAGGTTCCTAACACTCAAATCTAGACCACACAACAAAATATTGCTCCTTAAAGTGGTTATAATTGGTCGAAGTAAAGTACATTTGTAGTATATATGTTAAAAATATGCAGAAAACTAAAAGGAGGGAAAGCGGAAAGAAGGAAAACTGTACACTTAAATGAATATTAGGGCATTAGAGTTAGTTTTAAACATGGGGTTATAAATAGAGTTAGAGTCTTGGGGCTGAGATTAGTGTTTAGGGCAGGGTTAAATTTAGTTTCCGTAATTTTAGTGAGCAGTTTTCCTCTTTCCTTCTTACCGCTTTCCCTCCTTGTTGCGTTGCACAAAAATATGACACACTCAAAGTTACAATTTCCACCGCAGCTTACAATACTGTAACCAGTAAGCCTACTTTACCATCAGGTTTATCCACATAATTTAAAGTTTTGGATTTTTAACAGATCTAGACGAGTGCAGAGGTGACAACGTGTGCCAAGAGGTTTGCAGAAATACAGTTGGGTCATATGAATGTGGCTGCGCTACCGTTGGATATGTTTTGGACGCGGACGGGATATCTTGCAAAGGTGCGTGACGGTAGGAAACTGGTTCCAAGCATTTTCCTCACTTACACAATGCGAATTGTGGAGACATAGTTTGCACATTTGCTTGACTGAAATAATCTAGTTTGACCTTAAAAATCATCTAGATTCATCTAAATTGAAAAAAACATCAAAAATGTAAAATTATTATAAATATATATATACAATAATCTTACATCTAGAATGATTCAAAAACTCTTAATTTAGATAAAAATAATCTAAAATGGCAACTATCAGTGTAGATTTTTATTTTTTGGTTGTCGTCCATGTACGTTTATGACATTACAATGCTGATTTATGAATCTAAGCCTTATATTTAAACCAGTCGTCATCAACCTTTTACACTTAAAGAGTTTTAACCGATATTCCATAAAACAAAATCACTGGAAGCCGCAAAACTAATAATATTTTTGCAATTAAAGCAAAACAACACTTTGTGAGATAATACGCGAGTATTGTTCTGTATGTTTCACTTATGCATGGGTAATAAACTTTTTAAGCACTCGCTACAGTAGTAATTATAATTAATAAGAGCAGCATTAAAAAGATGAAAGAGCTTGTCAACCACTGTTCTAAGGTATAAAAAAGTGTATAGGGCAGCTTTAAAAGAGTGTTATATTGTACATAAAAAACGACAGAATGAAAATCCTTCGTACTATATTAAATGTCTTTACCATGATTGGCCTTCTACCTAATTAGCAGTCACTGGAGCAGGTTCTAAATAGAATTGTCAATCTATTTTCGTCCTAAAGATTTAACATTCATACAACTTTTTAGATGATACATGTCGGGTTGAAAATGGTGGTTGTGAACACACGTGCCATCCTGTCAGTAACACCGGCCATACATGCTCTTGTTATCCTGGATTTCTATTGTCGGACGACGGCCATAACTGCATAGGTACTGTTTATATGCCTAATTATATTAATATTTACTATATAAAGCATATGCATTTTGCTATGTACGGGCAAAACACATAGCAAAATGAACACGATATAATATAAACATTTATTCTAGCAAAATTTTGATACATTTTTTAATGTATAGGCGCATTATTTACATTTTAACTTGCACAAGTTTCGAAGCCATGATTGACATGTCACTATTGGGGAAAAGTGGGTAAAATGGGCCACCTGGGTAAAATGGGCCCCCTCCAATTCTCAATATATTTTGAAGAATAAAATTTGCTACAAGAACCATTGTCAGTATATCAAATTATGGAATCTCCAAACCGAAGTTTGAGCGTGAAATCACCAAACTCAATGTTTTCTGTAGTTATTTCGGTTTGAGAAGGTCTGAATCTAAATTTGCAATTTTTGTTTTCTGCTAATATATAATAGAAAAGATCAAATACTAAAATAACTTTTACTGTAGTTAAATAGAACTATATAGCCTATACCTACTTTTACTAGTAGTAATAAAACTTCTTTTTTAAAGAATTTTTTATAGAGATTTTAAGTCGTATGTTGGCACCTGTCTAATATGGGCCCCCTGTAGTCATTTGGTAACTAACGGGGCTAGACTTAGCATTAACAGTACTAAAGGGCTGGACTTAGCACTAACAGTCATATTATGTGTTTCACAATAAACTAAACGGGTTTTCTAAATGCTATTAATAACATGAATTGATAGTTATGCTTCCACTAAAGTAGCAAGGTGTTATTGCATTAGTATACTAGTAACTGGGTATTAAATAAAAAGTAATTGCAGTAATCCAAAGTGTTAAATTAAAAAAAAAACACCACATCATAAAAAGAAAAGTAATAACATGGTTTATATGGGAAGCGAATATTGATACTGTTATCTAACGAAATGTTAATATCGAAAACGGGCCGGGGCCCATTTTAGACTACACCCTTGTCTAAAATGGGCCACTAACGAAATATTTTTCTTTGTTAATAAAATATATTTAACAAAAATTATTAGAAAGTTAACATGTTATGTGTGAAGACTTTGGTATTAGGTGACACCACATGAAAAACTTAAGTCCAGCGGGCTTTATATTAGTAAAAAATCCGATTTGCAACTAAAGGGCCCATTTTACCCACTCTTCCCCTATTTGTTTTTAAATAAAATAATATATAAATAATTCGGTGGCGTTAACCACTCGGCCACACGATAGTTTGAAAACATTCAGTATAATACTTCAAAAGTGGCTATTAGACAGTGGTGTAGGTATTGCTATCTTTTGATTCCCTATTTATACAAAGCGCAGTAACATGTGTTGAATCAGATATCAACGAATGTAGCAACACCGACGAGCAACTGAGCCATCGGTGCGAACAGCTCTGCGTGAACGAACCTGGTTCATATTACTGCGACTGCGAAGCCGGTTTCACCCTCAGTTCAAACGCCCGGACATGCGAAGGTTTGAAATTTCAATTTTCGTAGAATTTGGTGATAGTATCTCGAAGTTACAGAAATTATTGGCGTGAAAAATTTGCATTGCTGTAAAGTGTAAAGGAAAGTCGATTGTTACTGTTAATATCCACTGTTCTTCGGTGATAATTTTAATTTAGAATGGGATAGAGTATTCATGTTTATCTCCGTAAATGAAAAAAATCCAGAAGGTTAACACACGGGCAATCGTCAGAGTTACCGGAGCTATGTTACCGGAGCTATGGTAGTGTGTTGTATATGATAGATACGTTCCTTTAATTTGGTAGAACCCATTAATCCGCTGGGTTCAGCAGGCAATGTCCGTTGGGTGCCTTGCCTAAGGACACAACCGACTAGCTAGCGACCAGTTCCGCACTTGCAACCCTTCGATTGAAAGGCGACGCACTAAACCGCCAGGCTAATTAAAAGGCGACGCACTAAACCGCCATACTCACATCTTTCGGGAAATCCGGTGATAATGGTATAATAATAAATGTTGTCATTCACTCGAGAATCCGGAAGAAATTCACCGCAAAATCCGAAGAATTCTGTGATAATGATCTTAGAGTTACGGAAATTACTCAACGTAAACAGATGTGGACGAATGCATTGTGCTTGGCTCGCAATGTGGCCAGCAATGTGTAAACATACCCGGTGGTTGGAGGTGCGAATGCTTGGACGGATACGAACCAGTCGATCAAGATGCGACCGAGTGCGCCGACACCAACGAATGTGAACAAGGTACGCCCCATTACATTCAAAATTAATATACAGATCTTTTATTTTACTCTGATTCCATTACCTCTCTTACCACATAGCTTACACTTTAGCTATTTTATTTTACACTTCCCGGTCTTATTTTGCACTTAATTGTTTTTGTTTTTTTGTATTTTTACCGGACTACGTGTTGAACCATGATCAGCACGTTACGAAGACAGTTTTTGTATAGAATTAATACATAAGTACCGGTCGCGTTAACCGTTCGTCCACGCGACCGTAATAATTGACTATGTTAAGGCCAAGTTTGGACCCAAGAAAAGCTTGTTACTAAGTTCGTTTTTTATATAAAGCGATACGTGAATCGGTCGCGTTAACCAATCGGCCACCTGTTTATTACTTACACTTGACCGGTTTTACCGGTCCACCATCAATCGACGAAATTCCACGAATTTCAGGCTTGTTCCCTTCCCTATGTGCCGATTGCATCAACCAAATCGGGAGTTATCATTGTATTTGTCCGGAGGGCTATTACGCGAACGAAGATAGAAAGAATTGCACAGACATTAATGAATGCGCCAACTCAACGTACGGTGTGAACGGTGGCTGCCAGCAGGTAATCTAAAACCTGTTACAACGACGACTTTATACTTAACGTGTGTTTTTTCAGATCTGCATAAACGCTCCTGGGAGTTATTCGTGTGGTTGTGAACTCGGGTTTAAGAAATCTCGAGATAACGTGTCGTCGTGTGTGGACAGGGGTGGGTATAATAGAAAAGTCCACGTTGTATGACTGGAACTAATTTTTCGTTTTTTTAAACGACCCAAGTTTTAAACCCATTATGGGTTAGGCACAAGGGCCATTTTTTGTATAGAAGTTTGTAAATGTATCGGTCGCCCTAACCATTCGGTCACACTACCTGACCGTACAACCAAGTGCTGTTTTTTCCTTTTTTATTATATATGTTTTTTTACCGGGTTAAGTTTCGAGCCCATGATGGGCTCGTCCCTTAAACCGTTTTTATATAGTTGGTATATGGATCGGTCGCGTTAACCATTCGGCCACACGATTTATTTCAATTGCTGTTTAATCGACAGATGAATGCAGCTCGAGCACACCACCGTGTGACCAAATCTGCAATAATAGCGCAGGATCATATTCCTGCGGTTGCAACACAGGTTACCAAATACTACCCGACGGACATACGTGCAAGGTACGTCAAATAAGTTGAAATAGATTGTATTGTAGTGGTAGTTCCTATATTGCGTTGTAACAGGGTAAATTTAAACCGACGTTTAATCGTTGTCAAACTTGATTCTTCGATTTCTTTTCCCAAGTAGTCCGACCGGTTAGTCTGGTGGTTTCAATGCACTTGCCGGACATTGCCTGAACCTAGCGGATTAATGGGTTCTACCAAATTGAAGGACTGTCTTAATTATACAACACACTGCGATAGCTCCGGTAACCCGGCTGGGCGCAAGGTGATCTGACGATTGCCCGTGTGTTAACCCTCTTGGTTTTCCCATACACGGGGATAAACATGAATATTCTATCCTCTCCAAGTAACTAGCGGTCATATATTCAAACTCATACTGATTTAACCCGTGATCGCCGTGTCGATATTCAATATTACCCAACGACCGTAAAACAAACATAAAAACACCCCCAGGACATAAATGAATGCGAGCAAACCGGGAATGGTGGTTGTCAACAGCGGTGCGTGAATCAACCAGGTTCAAGAACTTGTTTGTAAGTAAGCCTGTAGGCTACACAAGCTTTAGATTAAACATTGCCTCCTCCTTTTAATAATCCATTTGAAATTTGCCTGTAATTTTTTATTTTGTAGTTAGTAAGAAAAAAAGTTTGTTTGTTGTATGAAAAAACGCACAAGTCAAAATGCATTGCGTAATGCATATATGCGTAATATGACGTTACAATGTAACGAAATGTAATATTATTTCCAGGGAATTACTATGAATGTTTATGGTACATTCATTTAAATTAGGCATAGCCAGCCTACGCCCCGTGATGGGATTTTGACCGGCCTGCAGACTGTATCTAACCATACCCTGTAATTAAGACATTGATGTAATAATCCGGACCACCAAGAACTTCATTTTCCCACATCTGGCCCGCTGACCAGAGAAATTGCCCATCCCTGATTTAAACAATACAATCATCTTTTATTGTAGGTATAATCAGGCATAAGCGATAAACCTAACATAAAAAAACGGAAAAGGATAGGACATTTATGTTTATCCCCGTGAATGGGAAAATCAAGGGGATTAACACACGGGCAATCGTCAGATCATCTCGTGGTCTATGATAGACACGTTCCTTCAATTTGGTAGAACCCATTAATCCGCTGGGTTCAGACAATGTCCATTAAGTGCCTTGCTCAAGGACACAACCGGCTGGCTAGCAACCAATTTCGAACCTTTCGGTTGGAACGCGTCACACTAAACCACCACACTAACCAATTAGACTAAAGTATTTAAATAAAAATTAAAACACTTCAGCCGTAAAGAAAAGTATTCATGTAGTTTTAGTTTAGTTTATTCATTTTCTGCCCCAGTTTTTTAAAATGGCAAACGAATATAATTACGACACAGGAATGGGAAAAGACGGCAAAACGAACAGTCGTTAAAACATGTCATTAAAAAAGGATATAATTTAATAAATATAGCGGCTGCGGCCGCCAAACCTATGAAATGTTTATTCTTTATGTTACAGATGCTACGATGGATATTCCCAACTCCCAGATACAAGTTGTGTTGATATTGATGAATGTGAATCCAACCCGTGTAATCATAGCGCGGTACGTGTTTTGATCAGATCCCTTTTCTGGCCGGTTAGTGTAGCGTTTAAGTGCGTCGCAAGGCACTTTACGGACATTACCTGAACCAAGAAGATTAATGGGTTCTACTAAATTAAAGGAACGTGTGAATTATTCACAACACACTGCAATAGCTCCGGTAACCTGACGGTGGGCGAGAGGTGATCCAACGATTGCCCGTGTGATAACCACCTTGGTTTTACCATTCACGGGGCTAAACACAAATATCGTATCCTATACTATCCCCAGTATTCCTTTATGAGTTCCCACACAATAACCGTGTATGATCTCTTTTATTGGAACTACCCCACCCGGAAAACAAAACAACCGAACCGTTTTAACCAAAGTTCGGCCTGCCATCGAACCACCAACCTAAAGTATTAACCCACCAACATCCAGGACACAACCTGCAACAACTATCCTGGTACTTTCAACTGCTCCTGCCCGACTGGGTACGTCGTTGAAAACGTTGTCAACTGTGTGGATATAGATGAGTGTGGAACGAATGGCGGGGGATGCTCGCAGAATTGCATCAACTTTCCGGGATCCTACCTGTGCACTTGTAATGAGGGTTACAGTAAAATATCCGCCACTCAATGCCAGGGTAAGGTTTGGTTTATTTTCGTTAAACTTTTGCCATTCGTGCAATTAATGGATAGGATTGGATATTCATGTTTATTCCCGTGATTGGGAAAAACAAAGGGCTTAAAATGTGGGAAATCGTCAGATCACCTTGCGCCATTGGTTGGGTTACTGAATCTATTGCAAGAACAGACCTATAAAACGAGTCCATCATGGGTTCGAAACTAAGGCTGGGTAAAAGCATTGTGCACAGTAAAAATTTTCTTTCTTTCTTTATATTTCATGATGGTTTTTAGTTTAAGTGTATTCAAATCCCCATTTTTAACTTATATTGACTATCTGTTATATATTTCATAAAATCAATTGATAGTAATTGTTCCGTTGGTCCTGCTCCTGCACCAATTTAACTGTACAGATTCTTTACGTGGAACAAAACTTAATCTTAGTATTTAAAACAGTAAAACCAGTATGTGGGAGCAAAACCACACTAATATGTTGTAGTCAAGTAATATTTCACGCTAAATGGGAATTCTTTGGTTCTATATAATGGATTTACAGTTTTGAAATGTAAAACATCATTGATAAAAAAAGAAAAAAGGTAATATAAATAAAAGGGATTTTATCTACCGTCTGTCTTTTTCATATTTGTTTTATACTTTACACCTATTTCTGCAAGCTTTACCTAAACCTGGTGAATGAATGGCTAAAACGGTCAGTAAAACCTTAGGAACGAGCCCATCATGGGTTCAAACCTTAGCTTAATAGAATTATTATTTGTAGACAACGATGAATGTGAGAACAATCCATGCGAGCACACATGCACCAACACCCCTGGCAGTTTCTACTGCACTTGCGATGCAGGTTATAATTTAATGGAAGATCTTCTACAGTGCTCAGGTAGATGAATTTGAATTAAAACTCTAACTGAATAGTTAAGTGGGCCATATAATGGCGCTGACCATTTCAGACAGATTTTTGCCTTGGCTTGCCACTGGAGCCATTTCGTGAGCGCTCACGGAATTCATTTTTCAGATTCTCAAAATTTTAATTTTATCAACGCCACGAAAAAAAGGGTTAGCAGCCAAGTATGTTTGACCAAATAGCTAAATAAGTTAGTTACTCGCTTTTTATTCCGAAGGTTGTAGGAAAAACTGGTCGCTAGTGGTAGGTTGTGTCCTGGGTACTTTGAGGACATTGCCTAAACCTGGTGAATTAATGGGTTTTACTAAACTAAACGAACATCTCAATCATATACAACACCTTTTGTAATAGCTCCGGTAACCCAATGGTGGCTGCATTCTTATCATTACATTGTGATAAT
>CH003229.1:276967-290850 GCA_000149265.1 Ciona savignyi | reverse complement strand
GTTGCAGGGTTCGAAACTGTTGGTTAGCTAGTCGGCTGTGTCGTTGGAAAAAGGCACTGAACGGACATCAATTGCCCATGTGATAAGGAAATTATTTATCTTAAAACTAAGGAGTGTCCCAGCCTACTTTGATATCACCAAAAGGGAATAGTCAGCCCAACTACTGAATTAAGTTATGTATGTGCGCGAGTGTGGTGTTTATGTATGTGTGTGCATATGCGTTGGTGTGTGTGTGTATTTCAACGAAGCTTACGTCTGAGTTTTTTTTTTTTCAAACCAAGTTTCGTCACTAAGCCCGTTTGTATATGGAAGTCGGTAAATGTATCGTTCACTTTAACCATTCGACCACACGTCCGTACGCTTACGCCTGACTTTATGCACTTGATAAAGCGGATACAATCCATTTCACATAGAAAACATTTTCACAAATTATAAATTATTTAAAACACCATATTTGTACGATCGTCTGACCGAATGGTTAACGCGACCGATACATATACCAAATTGTCTATTAAAAAAGAGTTTAGTGACGAGCCCATCATGGGTTTAAAAGTTAGCCCGTTAAATACACCTTATTAAACAGTATTCTACTGTGGTTAACATATATGTCATTGCTTGCATTCAAGGCTGATAAATTATTGTTCCTTTTACAGACAAACGACAAACCCATGTTAATGGGACAAAGAAAGGCGATTAATGCTCAACGTAAACCAGAATCCAATCCGTCCAATCACAAATCTATGAAACAAAAAACGGATTTAAATGAAAAGTCACCCAAGAACAACCAACACAAACCAACCACAAACTTTAAGAATATGATGCCAACTTTAAAAATGAATCATCGCAATCCTGGCAGTAATGCATTAAGAAGCGATAAACGTTCGGATAAAAAACGGTCAGTTTTAAAAAAGAAACAACCAAATCTGCCAAGAAATATTCTAATATGGAATCTATCGAAATGGATGAAGGGAATTCTCCCTCGAGATATGAAAACAGCTCCTTCAAAATACGGAGGCTGTAGTTTTACCATGGATCGTAGGAAAATAAACGACAGCTTGGCTGTGGTGATATTCCACAAGCAGACTGCTGATCTGCCGGACCCTAAGACCAGGTTTGCAATATATTTGTGAGTACTTATATTGTTTGAAGGGAGCGTTACCACACAGGTAATCGTCAGATTACGTCGCGCCAATCGTTCAGTTATACCACAACTATTGCAGTGTATTGTAAACATTCTTTAAGTTTTTGTACAAAATATTAATCAACTTTAATCAGACACAGTCCGCTAAGAGCCTTGCCCAAAGACACAGCCGACTAGATAGCTACCAGTTCTGATGCTATAACCTTTCTGCCAAAACCCGCACTAACCAACCAGGCTACTCGATTCATTAATTGGCTCTTGCATACGGGTGCCTCTGATTACTACAGGATCGTTTGGAGCGCTTGGAACCTTAACTCTCCAAACATTTCAGGCGATCCAAGCGCCAATACCCGTCCGACCGCTTAGTCTGTCGGCCATTCAGCCGAAGGGTTGTAGGATCGAAACCGGTCGCTAGATAGTCGGTATAGTTTTCTTGGGCAAGGCACTTAACAAACATTGTCTAACCTTGAAGGATTAATGAGTTGTACTGAATTGAAAAAACGTCTGAATCATACACAACACACTGCAATAGCCCCGGTAACCCGACGGTGGGCGCGAGGTGATCAGACGATTACCCGTGTGTTAACTTAACCCACTTGGTTTTCCCATTCACGGGTATAAACATAAATATTCTATCCTATTCTCATGTTCCAGGAAACCATGGCAGCATTACGTCTTCTGGAGCGTTGAAACCCAGTCAAAAATGTTCTATTATGAGAAGTTTCTCAAACAGCCCCGCTTCGAAGGAATATTCAATCTGACTATAACCCCAACACGGAGGGCAGATGTTCAAATGATATTTGGAAACCACTACCTCGCATTACAGAGCTCGAAAGCATTGAATAAATCCGGGGAATTGGAAAGGGATTTGATGCTGAAAGGAAAATCGAATAAATCAGCAATTTGGTATGTGAGCAACTGTTTCAGCTTATACGGTTCAATACACAGGATGATATTTGTGAGAAAGTTGGTGAAAGCTGGTTTGAACCTCGACAAGTTTGGTGAATGTTTTGAGAACGCGACCAAAACTGCTGGGATGGTTTTAGATAAGAAAAGTCGCCTTTCAAGCGCCCCGTATAAATTCTATCTTGCGTTTGAAAACTCTATTCACTGTCCCGACTATGTAACAGAGAAGTTTTGGAGGAATAGTCTAAACGAGGGACTTGTGCCGATAGTTTGGGGTCCGACCAGAGCAGATGTGCGCGATATTGCACCACCACACTCATATATACACTGTGACGATTATAAAACCCCCCTTGAGCTTGTGACGTACATCAAATATCTCGAGCGGAACCACACGGCTTACATGGAGTATCACGCTTGGAGGTATGTCACCCTGGACTCCATTACTAAACCCGAGGCCACGGGAGAACCGATGAACGTGCTGCACAGACTGTGTAAAAGGATTGTTCTTGAGGAACATCAAGTTCAAATAATCCCTTCAATATGGCGCTGGTATTTCAAAGAGGGATACACCGACAACCAGTGCTTGAGACACCATAGAGATGCCCCGAATTATAATAAAAGCGAACTTATGAACTTTTAACAATGAGCACAGTTTAGTTTAGTTTATTCATTTTTCAACCCATTACTTAAAAATGGCAGTCAAATCAAATCACGACACGGGAACAGAAAAAGACGGCAAAACAAACCGTCGTTAAAACACGTCATTAAAAAAGGACAGCAGGCCTATAACAATTGCTTATTCGTTGTCGGTTAAACAAGCAGTAATGCACTGTAAACTGTATAGTTGAGGTTATATACTCTGTATATGGGGCGGAATAAAATATTTTTCAGCAATCTTACGAATTATAGGATAGAATATTCAGGTTTATTTCCGTCAATAGGAAAACCAGGGGTTAACACACAGACAATCATCAGATTACCTCGTGCTCACCGTATAGGGTTACCGGAGCTATTGCAGTGTGTTGTGTAGGATTCAAGAAGTGTTTTTTTAATTTAGCAGTACCAAATATTTTACTGGTATTACACAATGTCCATTAAGTGTCTTGTCCAAGGACACAACCGACTAGCTAGTGACCTAACCAGTGTTTGCTTAAGCACTTTAAAGCCATTTTATGCAATCGGGTAACAGAATGCAGATTGGACTAGTAGGACTATTTTTGACAATTCAACTTTACAATTCAAATGTTTATTTGCGAGAATACTGGTTTCAATCGCTTGACATTTTCACGGTTAACTAATTCTCCATTATTACAAGACTCGATTGGATAGAACGATTTGATACACAGCACGACCAAGGACGAAGTACCAGATTTAACACTTTAACACGTCCGTTCAAACGGCCGCCAAACATAAAGCGAGAGGTAACACAGGGATATTTCGTTTAACACTAACTCAGTTTTGAGAAACGAATACAGAAGTTTCTTTGTTTGTACGAGAAGTCGTCGTTGTAGTATAGAAATAGAAAGGTTCGGTCTTCGAAGCCACGAATCCGTAATAACCCGGTGTAGATTGAAACTGAACATCGGCGTCACAGTGAAACTTAGGATCCACTTTAGGGGATCTCCCGGTTTGGCAATTCCCAGTTAAACGAATGGGACAGGAACACGGCAGAGTTATTTTGGGGGAAGAAAAAAAGCGGTGAAAAACACAGGTCGGCAGCACAGGTGAAATCCCGGACGCCTTCGAAACAAAAACGCAGTGAACTAATTCGTAACAACCAACCATTGTGTCGAAACAATTTCGAGTGTGACACAGCAGATTCTAAGTTGACGCTTTACACCGAAGACGACGCAATATAAGAGAGCTGTGTGCTACTGCACCATGTTCGGTACACAGTGTGGATTAGTATGGGGGGTTGGGATTGATCTGTTGAAACAAACTAACACCGACAGCTTCCTACAGATGCTGCTGGTAAGAAAGTAAAAGTTTAAAGACGACGCAGTCGGGTATCGAACCCGCACCGTTCCTAATCGCTCTCGGATTCGGTGGCGACGCTAGCTAAGGACTGGGTGTCGTGGGTGGTCCAATCCCCGCTGACGTCATCAAGTACTTCGATGGTGAACAGGAACTGACGACCGGAAAAACCTCCAACGGCGTAGAGGCTGCCGTTTAACTGCGGAAAGCGGACGTTTAAACTACGTTGATGGAAATTTGATAATTTCCTAAGATTATATTTGCCTACCGGTTAGTCTGGTGGTTTAATAAGAGGCATTCCAAAAGGTTTAGGGTTCGAAACTGGTCGCTGGCTAGTTGGTTGTGTTCTTGGGCAAGGTACTTAACAAACATTGCCTGAACCCAGCGGATAATGGGTTCTACCAAATTGAAGGAACGTGTCTATCATATACAACACACTGCAATAGCCCCAGTAACGATTTCCCGTGTATTAATACCCTTGTTTTTTTCATTCACGGGGATAAACATAAATAGCCATCCCTTTTAACCCCATAATGGGATCGTTTCTAAGACCGTTTTTGCACAGAATCGGTATATGTATCAACCAATGTGAGAATACCAACCGAGGAGAGCCCCACGTTGTTCCTTGGGACACCTAGTGGAGACTGCAGCATCATCCACGCATCACCTTCCTCCGGATTGTATCGCTCCACGGAAGATAGGAACGATGTTCCGTCAAATCCGCCGACGGAATAAAGGGAACCTACACACGACGTGCACGTTTTAAATTGAAGCTAATAATTGAGAATAGGCGAAAAACAAAACGTGAACTACAAAGGAATATAAAAAATCTTGAGGGTTTCAAAATCAGTCAAAATATATTCAAAAATTAAAAATATATTATTAAATCAGAAATATAACACGCTATAAGGTATGAATATTCACATTATCAATCAATCAAACATATTTTATTTGTTAAACCCACATAAACAAAATAATAACTACGAAAATAAATTAGACTGAAGTTTAACAAAGAGACACCTAGAAACTATGCGGTTATCGAAGCAGGTGCCACCTTATAATAAATGTAAATTAAAATATAAAGATAAATAAATAAGAAATAAACAGAATAGCAGTATGAGAAACTTGTGCAAAAAACGTTACAATGACAAAACATAAAAAAATGAAGATGCCTCCAAATCCGAATCAGAGATCGTTGCCCTAATATTCCATTTTAAGCCTCGAGCAATCACCGTCAATGTTATCTCGGAGACGTTTCTATATTCTTGGGATTGCCTTATTCGAATCATGGTTTTTAGAATATTTTGTTCAATAATTTCGAGTTTGGAATATAAAACCGCTCTGAAATAAATTGCTAAAACATGAATCTGGATTCCTTATCCCAATATAATCCGCAACCAATTATCCGCGTTTTCCGCTAAAATTATCCGCTACCTACCCATGTGTTCCGTCATTCCGAGTCCTCGTCGTTGAACGTTAAGCGGACCTGTGAACGCCCATCTGTCCGTCAGCGGATCGTACTTTTCCGTCGTGTTCAAGCACGTCCATCCGTCACTTCCGCCAACCGCGTACAAGTGCGCTCCTAGTGACGCGACACCAAGAGAGCTGCGGCCTGTGGAAAGCCACAATGAGTTGGCGGATTTTGAAGCTGATAAGACGGCGATACGGTCGTGTGGCCGAATGGTTAACGCGACCGATACGTAAAGCGACTCTTATCAAAAAATGGTCCTTGTAACGAGCCCATCATGAAATCGAAACTTGAACCAATAAAAAAATGGTTTTAAAAAAAGAGACGGGAATGTTAAACCCCGAGGGTTCTCGATATCCAGAGAAAAAAAACAAATAAAATAAAATGCTTTATGGTAAAAAACGAAAATATAAAACTATGGAAAAAAACGATTATTTTTTTTATTTTCAACCCTAACCCGCCCTAACCCACTGTGCATTTGGTTTGGTTACACATTGCAAGAAAAACTGATAATGGCTCGATTAAAAAGAACGGATATATAGAACTATTCAACACTGAAATATGGAACTATAGAAACAATTTATTCTAAACACTTAACCAACAAAACGGTATTGAGTTTAAAACTACGCGAACACAGGGAGCGTTACTAATCGTTACCAAACCCCCATAAATCAAATGTGGGTTAAAACTAGTTTTGCATTAAATTACAGTATTTCCATATTTTCGCTTTTTAGTACTAAGCCTTATAATCCTCTATAGCGGATACATATACCAGGCTGGCTGCTAAAGTAAAATAACACAAGATCGCCACGTTTTACTAGAAAAACGAACTACATTCCACGCTTTAACATGGATAACCGTCAGATTATCTTGTACCCACAATCAGGCTATTGCAGTGTGTATTAATAATAAACTTTGGGTGAAATATTCGACATTTTGGGTCCATCCTAAGTGAAGCAAACAGAGAAAATGTAAAAAATCTGATTTATAATTAATTATGATTCGTCCTTTAGGACACGGGCCGACTTGGCCGCTATATCCCGGATCCATGATAGCGCTGGAGTAATTGGCCTTCTATGGCCTAAATTCCTGGTCCCAGTGCTACCATGGACCCATCCATACTAATGTAATGTATCAAGGCCTACATTCCCGATCCCGGAACGATATGAATGATTCGTTACCCGTGTGCATGGGTGCTTTCAAGCTCCATTCATTTGCAACTGGATCGAATACTTGACAAGTCTTCGTTGCCACCACACCTGTACTCTTCTGCACACCCCCCACACAGTACAGTAGCTGGTTCAATACTGCAACCTGCAAAAGGAAAACCGAAATTTAAAAAAAATATAACTTTTATAATTCATGTTCAACACACAACACCCCTTAATAGCTGCAGCAAGTTGGCTAGAGCACTAGGTAATCTGACGATTTATGTAATAATGATTATCGTTTTTCCCACAATGGGATAAAAAGTTGATTGTTGTCCGGGTTAATACGGACAAAACTAAAAGAAAGAAAATACGGATAAAGAAAAAGTGTTTACTAAAATTGAAACGGATTCAGATCCCGCTCCAAACAATTATCTTAACCCAAGTATCAACCCTAATGTCCCTTTATCTTGGTGGTCGGTTTGCCTTCTTCCATTTTCCAAAATAAAGTTTTCCTAATATTACACGTTTACTGGGGAAAACTAAAAAGAGGGAAAGCGGGAAGGAGGGAAACTACACACTAAAATAAAGATATTGACATTAGAGTCAGTTTTAAACATAAGGTTGGAGTTAGTTAGTTCTGGGGTTGAGAATAGTGTTAAGGAAAGGGTTTAAATTAGTTTCCGTATTTTTACTGTGCAGTTTCCCTCCTTCCCGCTTTTCCTCCTCTTAGTGTTACAAGTTTACCCCTTATAAACGTAATTCCTCCGACTTACGCCTGCCTCGGAACAACGCGATTTGAGCGACTGGACGTGGCACCACTGCTCCGTCGTCGGGTTAATAGCACTCGACCGTGACGTGGTCATGTGACCCGGATGAACCACCGACCGCATACAGCATGCCTTTTAACACAGCGACCGCGAATCGAGCGCGTTTCTCACTCATTCGAGGCATCGCGCTCCACCGATTGGTCGCCGGTTCAAAGCATTCAACCGTGTCCAAGCATTCTGATTGGTTGAAGCCACCTGTGACGATAAAACTGGGTTAAACTAACAAAAAAAACGTTTGTGTCGGATTCGTATTTGATTAGTAAATAAGCGTTTTAATTCCCGAGTGAACGTCTGGCATAGCGTAAAACCGTATATGATTATTAAATGGGCGTTTTAAAACACAGACAAAACACAGCATAATTTAAATTAATCGTCAAAAATGATAATTTTTTAAACTAACAAAAAGTACCGGTCGTATTTGATTCGTATTGGATAAATAAACGCTTGTTTTAATTCCCTGTGCTGACTTAGCGTAAAAACTCGGGCGTCCGTTCATATTCGATTCGTATGGTCCAAATAACTGGGCGTTTTTAATCGAATTATACCGACAAAATAATGCACGATTTAAATTAATCATTTTTTAAATGGTTCAAATTTCATCTTTATTCAAAGCACTGGCACTGCGTGAAACTCTGGCGTTTGTTCAGTAAATCCATTTCCCAAAGTGACGTCCGATAATCAATAAACCTTCGAGCGAGGTTTAGAGCATCAAAAGGCTGCTGGTATTGGGCGCAGACAGGGGGCATGATTAAATGAAGAGAAAGCGGGAAGGAGGGAAACTGCATGCTAACATAAAGATTATGACATTAGGGTTAGTTTTAAACTTGGGGCTAGAGTAATGGTTAGTCTTGGGGTTGAGATTAGTGTTTAGGGATGGGTTAAAATTAGTTTTCGTATTTTAGTGAGCACTTTCCCTCCTTTTAGCGTTGCCCCCGACTGACAATCCCAACCACTCCAGTATTGATCGCCCCCACCTTCTACAAGGTCGTCTGCAATATGACGTAGAAAACGCTGCTGGTACGGCGAATATCGGGTTTCAATCGATTTATCATTTTGACGTTGTAAGCTGTGTGATACCTGGACTAGCGAAACGCAAACAAGAAATTGGAATTATGATCTTATTTTTTGTTATGTAGATAGTATTACACAGTTCGCACAATTCTAAAGTTTTTTTTTTGTATATTTTAGATTTTTTGTATATTTTAGTTTTCTTTGACCTATTTTTTTTGGTATATTTTTTGTATGTAGATAACGTAAAATGCATGCATTGCATGCGATTACACAGGCCGCACACTTCTAAAGTTCGCTTGAACTACAATCTGCCCACACCATAGTAAACCAGATTACGTGCTTAATTTTAAATCGACGCATTTGCCCATGGGAATTCGCGGCGCAGGCGTTAACACAATAACTCGCAGCCTTCATCGCACAACCAGTGCGACTTATTAGGATTCGTTTGTGATCTAATGCTTCCATGGGAGAGTAGTGGAATGACGTAGATGGTATTACGTGGCAGATGTGGGCCACGGTGGAGATTGTTTAATACGAACAGGGCGGATCACGTATTGAAGGAATGCTTCATGCATTATACAAGTATGTGTGTGGTATATTGTGCAATATTAAAAAGAAGGGAAACTGCTTCCCTTGAAATAATGAAACTAATTTTAAGGCTGCCTTGAACAATTTTTAAAACTTACTCTAATAAGGAAGGAGGGAAACTGCAAACTAAAACTATGGAAGCTCATATTCACCCTGTTTAAAACACTGATCTCAACCCCACAACTAACCCTAACTCCAACCCAAGTTTAAAACTAACTATAATATCGTAATCGTTATTTTAGTGAGCAGTTTCCCTCCTTTTCTCTTTCCCTCCTTTAATTTTTCCCGGGAATAATGATTGGTTCATTCAACAAGACACATGACCTATTTCCTTAAAAGCGCGTAGTGGGAAGGTTTAAGTCGTGCGGTCGTAGCATACGGGTTGCAGGTTTGATCCCTACCCTCACTACTACTGCGCAGCTGTGCTTCCGTGCAAGTCACTTAACGAACGTTGCTTCGATCCAACGGGTACAAATGGATCGTTGTAAATTGAATTAATATCGCATAATGAAGGCACCACTGGAAGCTAGTTGCTGGCGCGCGGATGTGTTAGAAACGCTAACTTCGCCCACACCCTCCGCCGACAAACAAGTTCTAGTGGATTAGTTTCCACATTGCACGTATGGTTTGGTCTAAGACCACCAACTAGCGCTAAGCGGACAATTTTGCTTTTTTTTGGCTTACCACCAAAAAAACGAAAAAACTAACATATCCGGGAAATCGCCACTAAACCTGATCCTGTATAATCAACTAGCTATAAAATGTAAGCTATCAACAAATAACCCTTTACAATGTCAAGACAGCACAAATAGTGACGATGTTTCTTAATATGTTAAACATTGGTCGTTAGATAAATAGTCTTGAATTCGAAACTGCAAGGGGGTTAACACACGGGCAATCATCAGATCACCTCGCGCCCACCGTTGGGTTACCGAGATATTGCAGTGTGTTGTGTAGAAACGAGAGGTTCCTCAAGAAAGTTGACTCCATACATTAAATCAAAGAGTTTGCAAGAAATATTCCAACGAACAAGCGAAATATCACTAAGTGTACCAGTACACTCATTTGTTTTTGCGCAGGACGTGTTTATCTGTGCAGAGCACGAGGAAACCTATGATTCCCGTGATACAATCTCTTTTGTTTCACCCACTACCCACGGCAAAATAGAAGTCCAGTCCACTATTTGTATTCAGGCTATTCTACGAAATTATTTGTGGCGTGCCAAATCAGTTGTACTTACAGACCAAAAGCGTGGCGGCGACAAACTGTGGTAATAAAAGGCGAGAGCACGGTCTGTAGTGAATGGATTGCTATTACTGATCTCGTAAACTCAGGTATTTGATTTATATTCTTCTGTGTTATTATTTCTTGTTTTATATTATTTATATTGTGTTCGTTCGTTTTAGTTACCGCATTTAATACACTACATGGGACAAGTGCACGTAAAAGGGGAAATTCTGCAGATTATACAACAGACAACAACGCACCTGCCGCTATAAGTTTCCCTTGTAACCGCGCCACCCCTGCCGCGCACCGCGCCTGGCTCAGCTGACCGAGAGGAGTGACGGAAGCGACGGAAGACGAGCAGGAGGTGGAAGTGGATGCCGGACTAGCTGATGACGTGGTGGTAGACGGAAGCCCGTTGACGTCGTTTCCGCTGGGAAATTGAAGATATTGTAAGATACGCTAACCAAATGATCGGTAAAAAAAGGATTTGTGCAGAAATATTGGGTGTTTATTACTGTTTTGTATCAAAAATACCCTTGATCTATCTGGTTGGAAACTAGATGGTTAAAACATACGACTATTCCAGCTATTTAACCCAGGTTAATTCCTGTAACTATTTGAACACGGAGAAATTAATGAAATAATTTATCAACCAGTTTGTTGTGAGTACTTTTGTTCCAAGGAAATTACCCGAAAAATGGTAGGAAATTACTCAAAAAATCCGATAGTTTATCATTATGGAAAGTTCAAGAACGGCAAAATTCCTGTAACAAACGAGCAATTAAAAAACGCGTGGTAGATTTCCACGAGCTAGGGATCACTACTCACTTGAACATATTGACGTTGGGCAGACGAATAGAAAGCGTGCACAGCACCCCACCCACCGAGCATAGCGATATCACGTGATCTGGAGATGTATGTGGTTGTGGTCACGTATACTGTAAACACGTGTGTGTGTGACGTAACAGGTAAAAATGGATATTGGTTTATTTTATTTTTTTGCTCCTTCGTTACAATAAAGAAGAATGAAACAATTATTTCAAGTTAAGGAGACAGGATAAAACGGCAAAACTAGTAGTTAAAACACGTCAGTGGATAGACACATTACAAATTATGCAAAAAATGACGGTAAACCTTTAATTAAAAAATAAAATGCAACACAAAACTTTAAATCAAAATTAAATAAATTAAAGCCTTCTACTAAATATTGGGTGTTAAATCTGGTATATATTAGAGTCGTATATTAAGTGTAAAAACCTAATCCAATTCCCGAAAATACAGGAATAAACACACATACATTGGCGGTTTTGTTTGACTAACCGCAGGACCGTAGATTCAATATCAAAAAGCAAATAAATAAATTGACAGATCATATGTCCTAGAAACGCAGTTTTGTTTGTGAGGTTATTAAACAGGACACATATCCGCTTGCTAAGATACTGCGGTCAATAGGTTACTGCGGAATATGCGATTTAGAAGAATCTTAAAATTGTACTTTTTTAAATTAAGCAGACATGTTTTGAATACTTGGACACTTTTATTCAAGGTTTTAATTTTGTTAATTTCGATTTAAAGTTTTTTTGCCGAAATTTAAAAGGGAGAAAAAGTAAACTAATCTACAAATCGTAAGGTTGTTTATTTTCGTAATTTCTCGCTTCTGCTGGCTTTTAAAAGACGTATTATGACGTAACAGAGAGTAGTTGAACACCCACAAGAACATATACGAGTTCAAAAATGTGGGCTGGGCGTTAAATATACTCTTGGTATAGATATAGTTTATTAGTAATCATTTATCATAAGACAATAAATGACTCATTTAAACAGTCCTTATTTATTACCGTTTGTATAACAATACCCGTTATTACATTATGGGTAATGCAGAATTAATTCATAATGTTGCAAAACTTCGCTTTTTAAAGGGCAACACTAAAAGGAGGGAAACTGCTCACTAAAGTTACAGAAACTAATTTGAACCCTGCCTTAAACACTAATCTTAACCCCATAACTAACCCTAACACAACAACTAACTCTAATGTCATAATCTTCATTTTAGTCTCAAGTTTCCCTACTTCCCGCTTTCCCTCCTTTTCCCGTTTTCCCATTTTTTTAATTTAAACAAACTAACATCACATACGAGTCCTGTAATACAAATATTATTAAACCAGAAGAAAACAACAATATATGTGTTGTAAGCATGACCTTCGACCTAACTATTTCCCATTGCGTATTCTTTGTGTTAAGATTCGTATTTCCGTCGTTGTTTAGGAAATTAAAATGACTGGAGAAGCCAATGTAGCATGTTCTGGTGGTATTGATTCGTGGGATGAAACGTGTAAGCGGGATTAAGCCTTTCTGTTGCGTAACAAACGCTATTTGTAATATAGGTTGCGTAAGCTACCCACGGATTATCTTTTAAAGTGTTTTATTTGATTGCAATGGACTAAGGAATTCGATTTGAAACTAAGGATTAGGTTTTATGGATTAAATAGCACCCGGCGGACAATCAATGGTGTTGATTACAAAGGCTGGAATTGTATGGAGTTGTCGTCGTTGTTAGTGATACGTGTAAGAAACCGAACCGGCAATGCACAATAGACGTGTGTGATGTAACATGGTGTATTGTGACGTGTGTTGTTTATGAATGCTGTTTGAAATTGCTTTGAAACGAAAAATGACACAATCTATATATGCGGTATGACATCAATCACTATGTTTCCTATAAACATTTTAAACATTGCATGGAAAATGCTTAAAACACTAGGTTTTCCTATGGAAAAAAGAAATAACCCAGAAAATATCCCTATTAATATATACCAAAACTGTAAAATAACACTTAAGTCTAAGTGGTGCATTTACAAAAAGCAGTGCATGGCATAAAAATGTCGTTGTAGGACAATTGTCATGGTGTTATAACTCAGTTGTTTTGGCTTTTTATGACAAAAACAAAAATCAGTGCAAATTCTTTAGTGTTTTAGTTAATCCAATCCAAAACAAAACTTTTTACAAACTTAATTCTTATTTTTTTGTTTTTTTTAAAACAGTTTGTTAAAAATTTTAGGACATAAAAATTCGATATGGGACTACATATCGGTAAAATTCCACTCCTTCATTATAGACGATGCCACCAACCTTACATTACATTAGTATGGAATTTAGGCCATATAGACATTATGTAATGCCATCAACCTTACATTACATTAGTATGGTCCGGTACTGGGACCGATATTTAGGCTATGTAATGCCATGCCACCAACCCGATCCTTGAGCTGGTGTTGTCGCGATGACTTTCCACTCATCCTCAGCTCGGCAGCGCACACGAGAGAGACTATCATCCGAATCGCTGGATGAGATCGAATCCATGGACGAGGACCTCGACAATCGACTCTTCTGCTGAGCACCGTTTGCTTTGCCTGAAGGAGGGATGGTGGGATCGAAATTACCCAAAACTTTTCAGCAATTTGTCCCAAATGCTTGATGGTTTTGGAGGACAAACGTAGGGCAATTTTAACACATATATCCGAGGTGATCTGACGATTGCCTGTATGCCACCCCCTTGGTTTTTCCATTCACTGGGATAAACATGAGTATCC
>CH003229.1:238601-267254 GCA_000149265.1 Ciona savignyi | reverse complement strand
TTACACAAATTTGAGTATCAGTCACTAACAGCAATACAATACCTAGGCTATGCGAATTGGCTACTTTAATATTTCAGGAATAACCCCACTAAATGCTACAAGAGCATGAATGAAAACTACAATTTATGTCATATAAGAGCTAATTTACACAAATTTGTGCATAAGAAACAATAAAACAGTACTAAGCCACACAATTCAACTGCTTTGATTTTTAGGGAATACCCCCATATGAAATGCTACACAACAAGGTTGAATAACTTCAATTTTTATCATAGAATACTTAGTAGATAAAAAGCAGCATGATTTTAAATCTATAAACACATGTTACGGATATGTATGCTTTTTATATTTCATCAAGTTTATATTTAAATTATACTATATAAAAATTAGTTAGTACTTGTGCGATACCAAATTACATAGAATATGTTTAAATGTATATATGTAATATATAAATAAGTCATTCAAAGTTCTTAAGCAGTCCACACATTGATAAAATACATCGATGAAAGAGAATTTGTAAGGTTAACATTCTCAGTTGTAATCTTGATCAGTGTCAATATTTGTCTTCCTATTCTGATAGAGTTGTTCCACGTATACACAGAGCAATGTCTATGTTTGGCTCTTTTATTTGTGTTTGCGCAAAAACTTAACGTCTGCTCTGTGTTGGTAAGTCAATAGGCAAGCAAGTCTGGACAAACAAACCAGTCTAAAATTGAAATAATGATAATATTATTAACATCGAATATATCGGCCAAAGGTGATAGAAATTCATCCAAAAAACACAAGAACCTTTTCTTTAGAATAAAGTACGCCCTTGTGAGATCTAAGGCTTTTGTTTTATATCTAATTATAGAAGTGACTTTTGATTGTGAGCCGTCTGATAAATGCTTCAAAAAGTACTCGTACAAATGAATATTTTCTCTAAAAATACCCTGTCAAGGGTAAGACAAACACTGTTTCGTTGTCCCAGCATAAAAGCGAAAGGTAAGACCAAAGTCAACAGGGGGGCTGACAATGATAGATAACAAAAGATAGGAAACACAAGGAACACTTCAAAGCATGGAGAGCAATCGATTAAGGATGTCCTCCTGGCCGTCATTCAGACTAACGACCAAACCACGATGAAAAATTAACTTTTTTGTTGAGCGTTGCATGATTAATTTCAAGCTTAGAAAATATTATTTTGTTTATAATCTTTTAGCCTATGGTACATGTACAATCTGATTTATTTGTTAAGCGTTGTATAATATTAATTTCAAGCGCTGAGCACTTAAAAAATATTATGTTGTTCAATACTCTTTTCGTTTTACCCTACACTACACTTGCAATATTATTTCTTTGTTAAAGGTTGAATAACTATTATTACTTTGTTTAATACTCTTTTAACCTACAGTGTGGGTGCATCAGGGTTTATCTGTGGTGTTGGACTAATTAGGCCGATGCAGTAATTCAATTAAATCGTTTATTGCATTCAGTATTACTGTTAGTCCTTTGAAAAAGCTTTATTGCTTTAATTAAATATATATGTACAACGAAATGACAAACGCGCTTACTCAAAATTGCAATAAAAGCGTATTAAACTAATAAATCACATTACCTATACTAAAAATAAACATTTAATTACTTAGCTACACTGTAAATAAAAAATAAATTACAATAGCTATACTTACAATAAACTTTTTAAATTACGATAATACCAAGAGCTATACTTATAATAAACTACTAAATTACATTAATAATAATGGCTATACTTATAATAAACAATTATATGACATTAGCCATACTTAAATTAATAGGATTATGTAATTTATTAAATAATACATTCACTAAATAAACAAATGTTAATCAGGGACTGAATAAATGCAATGAGCCAACCTGCAAAACAAGGTCGCAGAATTGTTTGCTTTTCCTAAACACATCAAGTGTGTGAATGGTGCTACCATGGTGTTGGCTGTCAACCCACTCCAGGACACTGGATTTCTTATATGCTGTTTTGCACTCTGAGATGTTAAAAGTTTCATTTTAAAATTTAACAAGATACATTAATTAGCATGGAATATATTGTAAAATTTACAATAGCATAAAGCATAATAAAAATGAATTTCAAACATATTGAACTCCAGAACATTGGATTTCTTGTATGCTGTTTTGCACTCTGAGATGTGAAAAGTTTTATTTTAAAAGTTAACAAAAAATATAAATTAGCATGGAATATATTGTAAAATTTACAATAGCATAAAGCATAATAAAAAATAAATTTTAAACATATTGAATTTGTCTTTGTGGGTATAATGGCCACGTCTAAATATACCGACATATTATAATTTATTGGTTTTTGACGTGTTCTAACGACTGTCGTTTTGGGGTTTTTCCCGTTTTCCTAATTTTTATCAAAGTTCCTGCTTCGTGTTTTCATCGTGGAAACAAAAAAATAAATTAAACTTTATAGTTTTAACCTAATATCAGAAGCAATAATGTGAAGCACATTACAAGCTGTATATATACAAGTGGTGTGAAGTAATTATAAATCTTTTAATGTATATAAGACTTTTAAAATCATTATCTTTATATGGTGTGTACTAGTTTAGCATAGTCTCTTAATCCGCTTAAATCCTAAACTTGGATACCTATCGTCATGTCAGCTTCATTCTCGCTGTCATCTCCTTCATCCAATTGTCGGTGTAGATCCTCTCCCTTCGATAAGCTTGAACCGCCACTGTCCGATGAAACGGTGCTGAAAGTGAATTCACCTCGGTGACCTACTTCAGTTGGAGTGGAATTCATCTTGTAATCCCTCTCGTCAGCTCCGTTTTCACATTTGATCGTCAAATCCTCAATCACTTCTTTGGTGATGGTCATTTCTTTTCCGTTTTGTGTCGCTGTTCCGTTTGTCGTGTCATGGGTTTCCAATGGTTCTAACCCGTTTTTACAATTTTCTTTGCCTATGGTAAGCTTTTGCTTGAGCGCACTGGGTGTAATGTCATTGTTCCCAGCTTCGATATTGAACGAGTTTGATCCGAGCGTCTCCATCTCGTTATTTTCTAAATTGCTTTAAAAGCAACCACAAAAATGCAAACTTGCAAAAAAACTTAAAATACTATTTTTTTTTGAAATTTCACAATTTCAAAATCTCACCAAAATATTGATTTTAGAAATATACAGAAGAACAGTCCGGAATGTCTTTGGATTAAAGGTTACTACTTTGACTTCTTAATCTTGAGCGCGAAAAAAGTTTTTGACAGGGAAAGAGCATAACTGGCAATGTCTGTTGCATGTTGATGTCAAGGGATAAACGTTTCACCCTTAGCACAGACCCTAGTGGGTTTAAAACGGTTGAAATCTAGAATTTGATATCTATCTGTTCATGAAATAAAACAAACACCAATTTTTAGAACTTTAGAATCAATAAATTAAATGCTAAGCATATCGATATGAAAATAATTACACGGCGGAATAGAATTCATAGGGTGCCTCTAATTACTACAGGATCGCTTGGAGCACTTGGAACCTTAAACCTGCAAGCGCTCCAAGCGATTCTGTAGTAATTAGAGGAACCAGAATTCACAAAATAAAATTTTAATCTCTTTTGTTGTTGTAGCAATACGGCCATAATTCTCACAATAAAGCCCTAGTAAACTTTCTGGTTAAACCACCGTAATTTATCGTCTATACTAATTTTAACGACACTACGTAAATCTCTTAGAAAATAGGCTGATGATACGGCAATACAAATCCAAATTAATTGACAAATCAACTACCAAAATAGGAATCATTTTAATAAGCGTAAAATCACAAATACGTAATTACGTGGATTCTATACTCAAAACCAAACTAACGAAAAATATCCGGACAGTTTTTCTAATGCCATAAGCGTAAAGTATGATACTAGACCACGGCTAGTCTATTTACTATTACACAAGGACACGAGGTGACTACGTGACGCTGCAGAAGTAGTGGAAAAAAGGCAAGAGAGAGAAAAAAGGCAATCAGGGCCACATGGATCGAAATCTACCGAAGCAATTTCGGTTCCATGATTGTTTTGCGATTTATGTATCGCATATGTTTTGTACGGAACATAATTATCCTATCATATTGTATAATAGCTATACTTTGTTTGTAAATTGCGTTGGTTGTTTAGTTACACTGCTAGCTTTGTTAATGTATACTGTTTTTGTATAAGAAAACATGAACAGTTAATGGCCATTCACGGTAACGTTGTTTTAGTTTATTTACAGTTAAAATGGGGTTTTAAAAATGACGGTTTTCCCGAGATATAAAGGACAGGCCAAATATGCGTGAAAACAGAATAATTCACAAATTTACTTGTGGCAAAACAAATACCTGTAAAAAGAATACTGAAGCACTGCTTAGGGACTTCCCTAAAAAGTCACATGGCGGACAGGTGGTTTTGGTTTCTTAACCACTTTTTCATGTTTAACGCAGTGTGAGGTATAAATAATGTTGACAGATGGCTCGTCTCCAAAGGCGCGTTTCATAACTAAATTAATTACACTTGTGTTATTATTTATGGATTAAAACTTATGTTATTAGTTTAGGATTATATGGCCCTTTTCATATAGTATTTATGAAGGAATGACAATTATCGAAACACGGTTTCGAAATATAACTCAACATTCTTGATTAATGTTGTGGTATGAAAGAGTTAGTTTTGGTGGATTTTTTTAATAGAAACACTGCAAATTCAATAAACGGGAAAAAAAGTCTGCATTATAAAAGTTGTATATTGTGCAATATTATGTATAATACATTTTTATTACCCCGTACTGTATCTTCACAAATTTAGGTAAAATTGTGCCATTATTATTTACGTTAACGGATGCATTTTACTCCCAAGTAGTTTTTTAACTTGTCCTTAGAATGACGAGCCCTAGTACCTCGTGGAAACTGGTTTGTGATTTAAGTTCTCATGTATTGGACACCATAACACGTTTGGGATTTAACAATATGACACCTGTTCAGGTTAGTAATACAACTTTGTTTATTAAAAATTCCCTTGTCACTTTTTTTCAAAATTACATGTCCGACAGTTTAGTCTTGTGGTTTAATGTGTCTCCTTCAGCCGGAGGGTTGCAGGTTCAAAACTGGTCGCTAGCTGGTCTGTTGTGTCCTTTGGCAATGGACTTAACGAACATTGCCTAAACCCAGCAGATTAATGGGTTCTACTAAATTGAAGGAACGTGTTTCTAAATCATACACAACGCACTGCAATAGCTCCGGTAACCCGACTGTGCCAGTATGGAAAGTACGGCAGCTGCACACTTGAGTTTTTTTTTCCTCGCATGTTTGCACACTTGGGTAATTTCACACACGCTCGCGAGCAGGCAGTATAAACATCGTCTAATTTCCAACAAACCTGTAAACCTACCTCTGGACCTCGGGTAATTTACTGTCAGTACGTTTTTTGATACGTAGATAGATATGTTAGCTGATGGATACGATAGATTTAGGATAGAATAATATGTTTGTTTAAGATTTTTACAAAATAGTAATAAAAAGGAGATTGTGTGCACACTTAGAAGTGTGGACTCTTGGACGTTTGCACACTGCACACTTAAATATTTGATGCGTGCACACTCGAGATCTCGGCGAAAAGTGACGTACTTTCCATGCGAGCGACTGTGGGCGCGATGTGATCTGACAATTGCCTGTGTGTTAACCCCCTTGGTTTTCCCATTCACGGGGATAAACATAAATATCCCATCCTATCCTTCTTAACACCCGTAATAGCACCAGCGTTATACTCCAGGTTGCCACCATCCCTGTTTTCATGAGGAACAAGGACGTATGTGTGGAGGCTGTGACAGGAAGTGGGAAAACACTTGCATTTGTGGTTCCTATGATTGAAATGCTGATGAAACATGTTGGAACAATAAAGAAACACCATGTAAGTTGTTCGCTAAATGTGTAACTATCCCATTAAACACAAACACATTAAATATTCTAAATATATCACATGTTGTGATGCTTATAAATCTTCGATGTTTGACAATAGAATTTAACTTAATAATTAGATTCCTATAAAGACACATAATTATATTAAAAAATAAAGTTGATCAATGATTAAATAAACCCTTACATTATGTGTTTTAGTTTAAAAACTACTTTTTTTTTTAGAATTCAATAATTGTTACCTTTTGTTGGGCATTGTTAAGTAATAGTTTGTTTCTAAAATCAATAAATTGCATGTGGAAGCAATAGTTTGGTTGTGAAATCTATAAATTGCCTTGCCCAAGGAAGCTCATGCGAGTATCGTGAGTAAACATGGCTCGCAACTGTGGTTTGTAAGATGCAACAACTATTTAAACCTGGTATTATAAAAAACTTACAATGTGACGCCCCTGTGAGTATTATATACTTCAGTAATCGGACGCGCCATGTGTATAATAAAAAGGTTATACCCCAGTTAAATAGAAAACAGAAGTGGTAAACATTTATTAGTTTTTTATATGCGAAAGTAATTTTTTACTTGCACGGCGTGCACAACGCGAGTAATCTCCCGCAGATTTTTGGCCCTGTAATCAGTTTTTCAAGCCAACAACTGTTTGGCTAAAAGGCAATATGGCATAATCGACTGTACAGCTGATCAATCCATATAAACCTCAGGTAGGAGCTGTAATCGTGAGTCCGACGCGAGAGCTCGCCAGTCAGATCCACGAAGTTGTCAACGAGTTTCTCGATGATGAGCTTTTCCCTTTCACTTCCAGCCTGCTGATTGGTGGGACTGGGGATATTGAAAACGATATCAGTGATTTCACTGAAAATGGTAAATTTGGAAAATAATTCGGTGAAATGGATAAGTTTGACTTGGGTGTAACTTCCATTATTATCCTGCTATTTGGTGGATGTATTTCAATTCAATTATTTTTAGAAATTTACTCTTCTGCATCAAACAACCTTTATTTAGTTTATTTTATTTTTTGTTTAAAATACTCATTATCTCAGCTCTTAAAATTCTTTTTTAGTTTTACATTTATCAGATACAGTAGTCAAGACAGTGTAACTTCCAAATATGACGGTGTGACTTAATTTTCCAGGTTCAAACATAATAGTAGGTACTCCGGGCCGTATTAGTTTCGCACTGGAGAAATGTATGATGCTGCGATCGGGTGTTCGGTCACTAGAGGTCCTCATATTAGACGAGGCGGATCGGTTGTTGGATCTCGGGTTCCACAAAACCCTCTCCTCCATTCTCGGGTCAGAAATTGTTAAATATTCAGGTTTTTGTATCCAAATTTTCCATGGTAATAAATGCTGATCATCCAAAAGTGTGTTGGGTGTTAGTAAACCCTGCGACATCCCTAATAACAGGGTGGAAAACAAATTAAAAACTGGTTTGGTTTACTTAATCATGAAATTGACATCAATAACAAATGCCATGTCGCTTTATCTTCACATGTTTGGGTTCTTAGTTTAAACGCGCTTGAGAATAATAATTAATATTCAGTCGGAGAAGCATAGTTAAATAGTACCGGCATTATACTGGATATCCTGTTTAATTTTTGTTGCGCTAACAAAAAGAAAATAGAAAAAATAAAAACACTCATTTTCATGTCCATATTTGGTTTTAGTTTAGTTTCGTTTGCTGCGTAATATTCTCGTATGTGTAACACGGATGCCATAGATCAAAATTGACATATATAATATAAGTAAAACATCGCGGTTTTGTCGTCATAATCACAATGACGCATTGCGTCGCATCCAATCAGCAAAATCCGGTGCATCATGAATTACACTAATGGCAACTGAAATTCAACTTAACCCTTTAAAAACGATAAGACCAAATTTGGCTTTTTTGACATAGGGTCATTCAAAATAAAAAATCTCCAGAATTTCTTGGCCAAACTGATAAACTTTGGTCTCTTTGGAAGGCTATATGATAAATCTTTTGAAAACAGCAAAACTAAACTTAACTTTGCATTTAAAATTTTTAAGTAAAGTTTAGTTGAATTTTATGACTTTTTTGGACTAATTCTAAGGGAAAAGTCTCGCAAAAAAACGTTTTTTTCAATACTATGCTTAAAATGTTCGTTTCATTTAATGTCTCTATGACAGTAGAATCAGTTTCGCTTCTTGGGATGTCCCAGATTTGATCTTACCTGTTTTTTTACATTTTTGGGGTGGTTTTGAGTATCTTTACGGTTATAGTCTGCAATTTGGTTCAAACACTTCATTTATAGTTTATTTCAAAGAAAAGTGGTAAGAAAACTCAATGTGGACTTGATAGTAATCTAAATTCATAATGTAACATTTTTTATAAAATAAAAAACAAAAAAAAAACTTTGGCATAGGTAGACCTATAACATGAAATTAGTGACGTAATATTATTTTGATGACGTCATCAAACAAAATTATAATATAATTGTAGGAAATGTGTTTCTGAGTAACTTTGTAAAAATAAGTTAGGCTGTATTATCAACAGATCAAAAACTATAACTATGTATAAGAAAGAATATGACGTGGACGCTCAGATAGTGACGTCATCAAAAATTAAAAATTTCAGAAATTTTGGAAATTTTATTTTGAACAACTGTAGTGTTGAACATTTTGCTCTAACTATAACATGGGAGGCGCTAGAGCACTACAAAGCAGACTCGATCAAAACGCGCAAATTGCACAAAAACAATCTCGTTTCTAAAGGGTTAAATAGAAATGAAAAACAGAACAAACTTATTCCAGGCACCTACCAAAACAACGACGCACAGGGTTATTCAGTGCCACACAAACCACAGAAGTTGAACAACTAATGAAAGCTGGGATGAGGAATCCAGTGAAAATCAGCGTCAAAGAGGTTTTAAAACTCATATTTGTCTCACGTATAAGTGTTTTGTTCTGTCTTTCCTGTATTAATTCTTAGTTACACACTATTTAATACTGTAAAGGCGTCAGAAACTCGACCATGTGTACATTATGACCCTTTACCATCTATAAATTTAATAACATTTTTCATTTTTATCACCCATATGTACAGATGTTCAAGGAAAATTCAAAGTTTTCTATTATATTAGTGCTTCTTACTTTTTGTATTATTTGCCAATCACATACGATACAACTATGATAGCTCCTGCAAATAGACTGTGCATGTTATAAGATTACAAGAAATTTTAACAATTTTTTTGCTTACCAACAAAGTAACTAACAAAGCATAATTTAACAATGTTAAGTTTCCGCTTTTTTATATCAGAAAAAGGAGAATTTTGAATTTGCGTCAACCAACCAGTCCAGCACCACCAAGACCCCATCAACCTTACAAAACTACTACTGCCTCTGTCCAGTCGTTGCTAAGTTCAACTCCCTCATGGAGTTTGTATCGAAGCGGAAAGACGAAAAGCTTCTTCTTTTCTTCTCAACTTGCGCAAGTGTTGACTATTTTGGACGTGGCATGAAAGGTATTGTGGAAAGCATGATAATCTGCTTACATATGTGGATGTTGGGTGTAGAAACATACCTGAATGACTCCCATAGGGTTGCTAAATTGTTTGGTGGCTTAGTTTGTCATCTTTCAATCTTAAAGGATTGAAAAAGTCAGTTGTATCCTTGAGCAAGGCACCTAACAGACAAAGCCTGAATCCAGCGGATTAATGGAATGTGTGATTCATACACAACACACTGCAATAGCTCGGTTTTCCCATTCACAGGGATAAACATAATATCCTATTCTTTTATGCTATTTATATTACAATACAAATTCCCACAGAAATACTTGGGAACGAATTCACCATTCTGCTTCTCCATGGAAAAATTAAAAAGAAAAGACTTGAAATATTTAGTAAATTCCGAAAGCTAAACAGGTTATTTAAATTTTTGTTTGTGTCAACTTAGAGCAGTGGTTCGAAACCTTTTTTGTTGCATGCCTCCATTTGCCTATTTCGAATCTTTTCATTTCTCCCCTACCGTATAAAGTACCCACAATTCGAGTCACTACTAGACGAAAAAAGGAAATACACATATTCAGAGATGGATTTTTGGGCCTGATCATTGTCCAGTATTGTTTTTTGGCCCCCTATCTTTGTCCAGTATTGGTAACTGTCCAAGCATCTAGACTTTCTGTTTAAACCCATATTCACAAGTAAAACGAGCTTCCCATCCACAGTGGCATTCTAGTGTGTACAGACGTGATGGCGCGAGGTATCGACATACCCGACGTGGATTGGGTGCTTCAGTACGACCCTCCCAGCAATGCTAGGTGAGACTTCCTTGTCCATTAGAGCTGTTCAACATTTTTATAGCACCATGTGTGCAATTTATTTCGACTCTATAATGGTCATAACCCATGTTGTATTCTTGTATTGGAGGTACTTGGTAGTGAATCGAAGTGAATGAAATTAAAGCGAAACACGTCGGGTTATATAGAACAAAATGCACGCAAAGAATGTTACATACCAAAGTATATAAATATATACATACATGTACACAACCCACTAACCAACCAAGCTATTTCCACGAATCAAGTTATGCAATGACTAGTTTCGAACCTGCAACCCTTTCACTAAAACACAACCCACTAACCCACCAAGCTATTTCCACGAATCAAGTTATGCAATGACTAGTTTCGAACCTGCAACCCTTTCACTAAAACACAACCCACTAACCCACCAAGCTATTTCCACGAATCAAGTTATGCAATGACTAGTTTCGAACCTGCAACCCTTTCACTAAAACACAACCCACTAACCCACCAAGCTATTTCCACGAATCAAGTTATGCAATGACTAGTTTCGAACCTGCAACCCTTTCACTAAAACACAACCCACTAACCAACCAAGCTATTTTCACATCAAGTTATGCAATGACCAGTTTCGAACCTGCAACCCTTTCACTAAAACACAACCCACTAACCCACCAAGCTATTCCCACGAATCAATTTATGCAATAATAAGATTGATGAAATCATTGATTGTTCCAGTGCATTTGTCCACCGATGTGGTCGAACTGCCAGGGTGGGAAGACAGGGAAACGCACTTCTATTCCTCCTGGAAGCAGAAGCCACTTACGTAGATTTCATCGAGATAAACCAGAAAGCTCCAATGTTGGTGAGTGCATGTGTATTGGAAGGACAGTTTTCCATGGTTTCAAATGGCCATATGAAATGTAATGTTCCCATAATGTTTTTTTTTGACTCACTAGATTTTTCAGATTATTAAGTAAAAAAAAAAGGTAAAGGGTTCGACATAAAAGTCTTGTGATAATGGGGGTTATTTTCATTTACTCATTAAGAACACAAAAAATAGAATATGGTATGTGTACTTTTATTCGCATCAACCATGCAAAACCACAGCGGATTAAAACGATACGATAAAGTTTGCAAGCACTTTTATTACTCTTTTACACACGTAACTAATAACATAACAAAATCTTTAAAAATCCCCATCTTTTAAGGAATACAAGGAAGATGTCACATCCGACGCCGATTGGTTGTCCAAGCTTCGCGGATTGTCGTTAAAGGATCGGGCCGCTATGGACCGCGGGACGAGAGCTTTCGTGTCGTTCGTGCAATCGTACGCAAAGCACCAGTGCAACCTTATATTCAGAGTGAAAGGTAAATTGGTGATTCTGTGTTTATTTTAGTACCTTGCTATGCTAAAATTAAATAAAAAAATCATCAAAAATAGTAATTTACACTTTTTTCTGCTTATAGCCGTAAGTAAAGCAAGATGTTAGTTTAACCAGCCGTGGGTCGCAATCTAATTGCAAGGTCTCAACAGGCTCTCAAAAATAGTATTCTCCACTTTTTCAAACTGAAGAGTTAAAGGCATTCTCATCAGAATATATTCATATTTAGCTATACTCTAACAAAAGTAAGATTTCCTAATGAAAACACCAAATATGCATACTGCAAAGAAGGCGGATATAAAAAATCATAGCTTTTGTTGACCGTATTATTGTAGACTGTCTTTTAGCTAGATATTTGCTTGGCTGACCATACAGTCCAGAGCCCTTAAAGGTCAATAATGTTGAAAGTATATGTCGCCGTGTACATGATATCTTTAACCGTTTCTCACATATGTTCCATTTAAATTGTAATGTAACAAAATCATAACACTGGTTGACCATCTAATTTTTATAATTTGTAGATTGGTTTCTAACCTGTTAATTTTGGCTTGGATATGTGTATAAGTGACACCCATTGTATTGGTATAATATTACATTTTTTTCATTTAAATGGTAATACAATATATACCCGACTAGTTAGTCTGGTGGTTTAGTGCATCGCCTTTCAACAGAAAGGTTGCAGGTGCGAAACTGGTCGCTAGCTAGTCGGTTGTGGCAAAGCATTAACTGACATTGCCTAAAACCACCGGATTAATGGGTTCTACCAAATTGAAGAAACTTGTGTATTATACACAACACACTGCAATAGCTTCGGTAACCCGACGATGGGCGCGCGGTAATCTGACGATTGCCTGTGTGTTATAACCCCCTTGGTTTTCCCATCCACAGGGATAAACATAAATATCCTATCCTTCTCTTTGCAGACTTAAACTTCGGTGAGCTTGCAACCAGCTTTGGCCTTCTTAAAATACCAAAGATGCCAGAAATCAAAGCAAATTCAATTACTGGGTTCAAGCCAGCTAATGTTGATATTGATTCCATCAAATTCAAGTCAGTGATTTGAGATTTTTATTTCTAGATATGTGTGATGTCTAGTGTTCAGATATGGTTACATAGCTTTGAATTGTTGTGATGTCAGTAGTGAAAAAAGTTTTATTTAGTAAAATAAGCAATATCAAATAATAAATGCACTGTATTAGCTATGCTAAACCAAATGTGACACAAAGCATTATGATTGGGGTTCTAATGTCCCTTCTAAAATTCAGTTGTTTTAGTTTAGTTTGTTCATTTTTTGCCCCAGTATTAAAAAATGGCCAATAAATTAAATCACGACACAGGAACAGGAAAAAACGACAAAACGAACAGTCGTTAAAACACGTCATTGAAAAAAGGATATATTTTAATAAATGTAGCGGACACGGCCGCCAAACCCAAACGAAAGAACAGTATTGTGCAAACAAAATTTAATTAAGACCAAAACAATATAAAGCCCTGAAGAAGAGTGTGCGATAAAGCGTGACCAGTACTTCAGATTTTAATTTTTGTTCTCTTGTCCAGGGACAAAGCGAGAGAAAAACAAAGAAGGCTGCAAAATAAGAGAAAGGCAGAAGAAGGAGAGAAGCCAAAGTTTGTGAGTAAAAAAGCGAAAGCTTGGTCGGGCATTAAAGAGAAGAAAGAACTGAGGAGAGAAAAGAAAGAAAAAAGGAAGAAACAAAAAGAAAAAATGGTAAATATGCAACAATGTGTTGGGTGTAAATAGATTGGGATGTTTTTTTCTGCAATTAATATGTTAATTGAATTGTATGCAAAATTTTTTTTATTTCTTGGTTCTGTTAATTTGAAATTATCCTTTGCTGTACATTACTATACATTACTGTATATATTGTTGTCAGCTGTAAAATTGTGATGTCAGCAAAAATTAAAAAAAATAAAATTATAGCTAAACATAGTCTCATATAGTATGATGCTAAACATATAAATGAAATCGCTGTGGGTTGGATTCAAACCCACAACCATCTGGTCTTGTTTAATCGATATCCCTCAGACATTTGACGATGACGAGCTAGAAGAACTTCGTAAAGACGCTCAACTTGTTAAGAAACTCAAGAGGAAACAGGTTGGTTAGCTTGGAGGGAAACCACATTGCTTTATAAGTGTTAGGCTGATGGCATTAACTGTTCTATAAATCTGGCCCTGCTCTGGCTGCTGCACCAATATTACTGTAAAGGTTCTTTTTTTTAAAATATATCAGTGGTTCTCAAACTTTTTTTAAAAATATTCACAACAGGAATTACATCTCCTGCAAAACTGATATTCGTAAATAAATTCTGATATCCCAACCCTAACGACCCAATACTATTCTGCTAACCACTTCCTAATATGCTTGTAGATAAGCAAGACTCAATATGAAGATGCTGTTGAATTAGATGAACAAAATATGAAGAAGACATTATAACTAAGGTGAGTTTTGATTATGGTCCAGATAATTTTAACTACGACTCTTAACTTTTAGATTCTATATAAGGATAAAAATAATGTTGTCATATTCTCGTTTTCACACCACACTTTAATATACTATAGTTGAATACAGATGGGTTAGTGGGGTGTGATTATTACATGTTTTAGTCACACTACCAGGCAAAATCATCTAAACTTGCCTTGCATAATTGTAATAACCATTATATGTAGCAACCATAGCATGGATTGAATTACAGTTACAGACTCTGCATATAAACACTATCCATGCCACAAAACCACTTATAACTATTTTTGTTTATTAGCACATGGACCGAAAGAAATAATATCAAAATCTCTATCTTGCAAATAAAACGATAACCATGTTCACATACTAAGTCAGGTTACAAACCCGGTATCACAGGAGACATACAAAATTCTTAATTAGAAGTGTCGCATGTAGGTATATGGCCAGTTATAGCACATCTCTGCCCCTATCATTGCATAATACATGATGCAAATGTGGCATGGAGTAAACGTGGTACTGCTATTTATGTGATGGCTAATTTAATGTGGAGGTAATAGTTGTTTGTCTTTAAATACGATTAGTTCAACAATGTGTATGGAAGGGTTTGTATAGAGAGGAAGTTACCATCTGGTGGAAGTTACCATCCACGGATTCGTCATTTTGACCGATTCGGCCACAGTTAGCACGGTATAACCGATACTTAAGGGCAGTTATCAAATTTCGTACAGTTTATTGCGACCAATGGCCCAAAAATCAAGTACTGACTAAATGCAATTAAAAATGTCGATAACTGGCGCAAGTATTGGTTATACCGTGTTAAACCTTACTTAACGTTGTTTTGTATATGATATGGTTCGTACACTGTGTCATAACCTTGTTTTGTAGGTTCGGCGTGTGGTGTCATGATTTCACGAAGCTGTCCACATCCTCACGCAGATTGGATACCCTGGAGACCGTGGCGTCTATTAATATCTGCTTCGCTTCATACGTGTCGCCGATGTAGCCGCGCTCGCATTGCTGGACGTAATTTAACATTGCGACGCGTTGCGCTGCGCTTTGCGGGTCGCGTGTCGGTACGGTTTCCCTCGTCCGTCTACGTTTTTGAATCGTTTGAAAGCTCTGAGTGAACAGAGGCACCTGTCGAACGGGGCTGCTCGGTTCACGGGGTTTGAAGTCCGGTTTCTCGGCCGCGATGCGCAGCAATTCCCGGCGTATGCGCTCTTGTTGCAGACATCGCGCTTTCTCCACCATTTTCACACGGATCCGTTCCTGCTCGACATTACTGAGCATACCCGGCTCCACACCGCCCCTAGTTGCGCGTGGAGTAGTCGGCGCCGACCGAGTTCTGGACGCCCCTGACATTGTAGACGGCCGGCGCCTAAACATAAGCATATTGGGAGCTTTTAAACTGTGTCGTCTGCGGGTCGGACTCGGCGATTTCTGTCCCGGAGGTTGCGGCTCTCGGACCTCGAAAACGTCCTCCTTCTCCCCGAACCTGACAACAGCGGCGGCGGTGGATGGTCTTGCTCTCTCATCCTCTTCAACCATGGTCACTAGCCCCGATTCCTTCATCCCGGATGTCTTCCTCTTCCCTGGCGCTGTGCTCGGTCGGAGGTTCACCTGGACCTTGGTGACCTCATCGATTGCAGCGTCATTGATGTCGTCATCACTTGATGACGTCTTCGGAGGCTGCGAAGTTGCCGATCTGTCGCTGTTGATTCGACTTCGTGAGGCAGGCCTTCGTCGTTTCGACGAGGGGGGGCGTTTTTCTGCGGTCGAAATGGAAACTGAATAAAAAATCAAACGAAACACGAACCATGTGTATTTATTGTGTGGTCAGTCCTTTTAATCGAAAAAGCTGCAGGTTCGATGGTCGGTTGTGTCCTTCGGCAATGCAATTTACGGATTAATGGGTTCTACCAAATTGAAGAACCGTGTCTATCATATATAACACACTGCAATAGCTCCGGTAACCCAACGGTAAGCGCGAGGTCATCTGACGATTGTCCTTGTGATAACCCCCTTGGTTTCCCATTCAAGAGAATAAACCTGAACATCCTATCCTATATATACCAACCATACCTGTGACACCGAATGGGGTTTCAGCTGGTGTGTTGGGTTTGTTGAGGTGGTTGATAGATGGTGGAGCCCTGGTGCCCCCACCCGTGCTTGCTTGCGCTGCTGCACTCATTTCCGCTGTTACCTGTACCAACAAAACTGGGTTAACCATTCGGTCGTGTGGCCGAATGGTTACCGACTCTTATACAAAAAATAAGAATCACGGTCATAGTGACGAACCCATCATGGGTTCAGAACTTGGCACGGTAAAAACATTGGGTTAGCTCCATGAGTTAATAGGATATAGAATGTTTTTGTTTTATTTCCTCAAGGAGAAACGCATGGTGCTGTATTGCATCGTCAAAATACCTCCCGATCTATTGCAGTTGGTTTTTGTATGTTTATTTTGGAGTAGTTGATTTAAGATACCGGTGCCTTGCACAAGTGGCTGTTTTCATTCCATACTCTCGGCTGAAAGCTGACACAAGAATCAAGTGCGGCGGATTCAAATATTTGGCTCGGTACGCCAATGGCGGAACGTCCAGGTAATAAGAAGCGAAGATATACATCCGTATTAGCTGGTCGGATGTGTCCTTCGGCAAGGTACTTAACGGACATTGCTTGAACTTAGCGGATTAATAGGTTTTACTAAATTGAAGGAACGTGTCGATCATACACAACACACTACAATAGCTTCGGTAATGACAATTGCCTGTGTTTTAACCCCCTTGTTTTTTTCCCATTCACGATGATAACCATGAACATCCTATCCAAGACCCACAAGATAACCATCCTGCCTACCAGTCGGTCAGGAGGAACTAAGCCATTCCTCTTGTAATATGCTTGTGGTGGGTCGTTGTCTCTGTACCCGCTGGAGAGCGTCCGGACTTTGTTCATGAAATACTTGGCTTTCTCCTGTTTGATGCCATGGAGTTGACGAAGTCGTTCTTCCTCTGTCACTTCGTGCGTCATCGATTCCATTTCGCGCCTGTTTGTGACGTGTCAATCAAGCAAATGTCAATTAGCTTACACCTATGTTTACTGAGCCAAGTTTTGAACCCGTTGTCACAAACTAGAGTGGAATTATGTTTTTGTATTGCGCAACCTACTTTAAAACGTGATGTTTTTCAAATTACCGTGGCTTTGTGACGACATAATGCATAAGTTATTGTCGTTCATTTTGATGTTAATATGGGACGTTGGCAGTTGGAAAATGGACAGTAAACAAAGCGGTAGTGTTGCAAATTAAAGTTGTGTGTTATTCTGATCACGCTTAAGATCAGCCAATATTTGGGCATTGGGAAACCAATATTTTTGATTTCTGCATTTAAATAGGTGTGAAAGTGGACCTGTGTGTGTTTTTTTGATGAGTGTAAAAATAGTGTGTGTTCTCTTTTATTTCGCCAATTCGAAAAACCCCCCTACTTTTTCTCCTCCTCGACTCTCACTTTTGCCTTCTTCTCTTCAAATCTCTTTCTTGCGTCCTGGATTTGGAGTTGGCGATCGTAGATTTGATCCAATTTCCTCATATATATTCCCATCTTCGGCACGAACTCTTTCTCGCAGAGTTCTGAATGATATAGAATCAAAATAACTGATTTGAAATTTCGAGTTTTGAGAGAAACGTAACAAAGCTGACGTATTTTATTCCTAATTTAAGTTGTTTGAGGATTATTAACGAAGGGATTAAAAAAAAACATAATACATCGAAAAACGCCATAAAAACTGGGTAATAGTTAGTTTATAAACAAGTAACCTATATAGTTGACTTGGTCCTAGTGGTTTACTAGATTCAAGCAAGTAAGCTAAGTCCCATGCAGACGACCCCATACCGACTAGCAAGCAGTTGGTTTCAAATTCACCACCTTTCGGTTGACAGTTCAACGTGTTACCAGTGAGCTAATCAACCGGAGTTATTTCGTGTCATCCAACACATTAACCATTAGACGTTAATGCTTATTGTCATCAAACATATCCGAACGTTTTAAGCATATCTGCATAGCATATCTAGCAATAACTAACAGAACAAACGTGGTTTTAGGAAAGGGAAGAACTAAAAAGAGGGACGGGAGGAAACTGCTCTTTAAAACTATGGAAATTTATTTTAACCCTGCCCGAAACACTGATCTTAACTCTAAAACCAACCCCAACTTTATAGTCCGCCCAAGCGACCCAATCTTCATTTTAGTGAACAGTTTCCTTCCTTCCCACTTACCATTCCTTTTAGTTCCCCTTGAGAACTGTTCAAAAATAAAAACTGATAAATGAACCTCGCAAAACTTTTTTTACCGAGACAAGTTCCGAATCCATGATTCACAAGGATCGTTTTTTGTGTAAAATTCGGTATATGTATCGGTCGCGTTAACCATACTGTCACACGTACTGAACCTCGCACTCACTTTTATTCCAATCCAGATAAGCCTCTTGCGCCATCAGGCGATCATTTTCCAGTTTATTTCTATGGATTCGAAGTTTATCATTTTTCTTTTCCTGTTGTTTTCTATGTTCGATCAACTTTGCGAGTTTGTCGGTTTCCGGCATCGCTTGTTGTCGAAATGACGTGGGGTTATGACGTCACGAATTCAGTCAAGTATGTCGGTTGACGACAACATTTCTAGAACCGGACGGCTGGTTGTGTTCTTGTGCTGGTCGGCGTACAGCAGCTCTAGCTTCTCTCCTGAAAATACAAGACTCCGCATTTAACTCTCTTCTACCTGAAATATTGCTTTAGTACCTTGGTATTGGTATACGAGCCGACCGCATGTACGGCAAAATCGGGCCTCTGTACTTTACTAACACTTCTCCGTGCGACATATTACATACTCGTTGATTTAGCTGTTTTTACAAATTTATGCAATAGCCGAGTAAGCCTAGCAAGTAAAAATCAATGCCAATGATGATTAGTCGTTATACATGATATGATAATATGACACAAACACACATATATTGAGTCATGTAGGCCATACATGACTCAATATATGTGTGTTTAAACACACATATATTGAGTCATGTACAACATACACTGTCGGACACAGTATAGTTATGGGTTCCCTATGAAGGAAACATTTTGATTTTACTTGTTTTTTTTTCGTTTTTGTTTTGCGTCACGCTCGTGAAAGTCATGTAATGTCGCCAAATAATTGGCATGAAGAAGTTATTCTTTTATTTTGCAATGACCTTAAATTTCACAAAAAAAACAAGGGGGATTTCTGCTATCGGAAAAATGGGAAAGAAGAGGCCGCCTATCTTTGAACATTTTTAGCGTTATCGACGTTATTTCGTGATTAAAAAGAAATATTTACTTAAAATTTATTAATATTTCTATTGTTATTTTTAGTATACTAATGCGTGCGGTTTTAAAAATAGTGGTGATGGTTCACACGTGGTTGACACCCCCTGGTTTATACCATCTTATATATCTTATGCAAAATATGCGGTCAAAACATATAGTCTATAAGATAGGAATGGTTAATAATTTTGTATTCCCCTTAATGAGAAACTGACAACAGTGCAGTTATCACGTGTAGGCAACCGTTAGGTTTACTGATACGGGTTACTGGAACTATTACAATTGGTGTTGTAGATGATTTAGACGTTTTTTCAGTTTTAATTTATTAATCCACGTTTACCAAGAAAACAACGTTTTCACTTATTGCTGGTTTTGATCCCACATCCTTACGGACTTGCAAGTAACCTACGCCCTTACAGACACAGCTAACCGACCACACAAAGGAAACATAAGTATGATGGACAACAAAGGGCTTTGTCATTTTAACACAGACATCTTCGGCGCGCGACCACTCTTCAGGTTTCCTGGGCAGTGTGGGTTGGTCAGTCGGTCAATCGAAAGTTACAATTGTGTTATTACCGGGTTTTAAGCTATACAGTCTGTCCAAATTAATTTTTACTGGTTGGGCTTATGGAATATGGGACTCGTCTATCACTATGGGATAACTAAAGTTATAATCGCCAGAATAAACCGTGTTTATTAAAGTATGTTGCAAGTTTAAGTTATAGATATTGTAATATTTTAACCTATTTATTAACTGGCCTAAATGAACCTTAAACTAGCGTCCCCAAGAAGCCAACGGGCCCTGGTTTCGATACCACAACCCTTGGGTGTTTGTTCGACGCGTTAACCTAATGAGCCAACCGAGCAGACAAATATTCCATTATTTTCCTGAGTTTCTGTAACAATACCGACGATATGTACATTGCTTTTAAAATCCACTTTATACAGTGTTTGCGGAAAGCTAAACTGTTTGACTTTGCATGGTCTTAAATCACAACGCCTTGAAAGCCAGGCTCAAAGTAATCCTGTTTAAGCAATTTACGACAATGAGTTTTGTTTGGTCACTATTACAACAGTAACCTAAAGTTAGAAACTTCAATGCGCAGAAAGTTACGCCTTTGTGTGCCAACGACAATTTCTTTGTTTCATACTGGGTTACTGTAGGCAAAATACTAAAACTGCATTACGATTTCGAAAGCAAAACCTATACATATAGCTTACATATCTGTTTTCTACCAAAATTCGACAAAAGCAGTATCAACAAAAACAAAAGCTATCTGACACAAAGCGTGATATATCAAGTTACATTCCTGAACGTAAAATCACAACATAGTCACCACCACCACTTGCGCGAAACACACCCATATTCTGATTTAAACGATGTACTGTTGGAATGCAGATACTTATATTGGTATCAGCAAGGTCACCGAAACACGTCGATAAGGTAGGCTGTTAATCCCACTGGTAATTAACCTCTAAAGGAAATCACACACCCGTTATAGACCTGCTGATTGGACTTAGAAGTCTACTGGGCAATGTGGTATCATGTACTCGCATGTACTCGGTAACCAATAATGCCAAACACCTTTTATATGATTGATAGAACAGCTATTTAGTGGGAGGCTTTATAGCTAAGTGGCTTGTATCAATACTTTAGGGTTTATCTTCACGTTTTTTTTGTGATATCCTTTGCAATGTTAACATTTAACCTAAGAAAAACGAGATTTAATAAATATCGCACATAGAAACACTATATATGTAATATATATGTATATGTGTGTGTTTGTGTATAAGAACAAATGGTATTTTAGTAAACAAAAGTCATTATGATATAAAGCTAAGTACTCACGTTATTTGGAGAATTCTTCTTCTTTCACTGTTGGGGTGAAAACACTTACAAGTTGTTTATTTAAACACACACAGCATATCAAAGGACTTAATAATTCTCCTAGTAATATATATACAATAAACCAATGAACGTTCTTAAACGTCAGCAGTTATAGGAAATGTTAATCGTAATAAGGGAAAAAGCTTCTTTACTAGAAATACTCCTTCTGCCGCTGATTCGTAAATCACTGTCGTTAAAATAGGAACACGCGTTACCATACGATACTTTCGTTTTATTGCCTGTTTCATTCGATACAACAGAACAAAATGAACGCTTTCTTCCACTACAATTCTTCCGCCAATTTATTACGATTGATTAGTTCTGTGGCTGTGATTTCATACCTCAAAACGTAATGAATCTGTTGATTAAACAGCACAAAGTCAATTTCCCAACCCCTGTCTATAGTGATCAGATTAAAAGATTACGCGAAAGGGAAAAGTCGAATTTCTGCTCTCGTTGAAACACTCCCGCGTCGTCCGAGAGCCATTGTGATCAAACAATGGAGTTGTCACAATGGGAAAACGACACGGAATCTAGTCCGACCGAGGTGTTTGTTTACATCCTGTCGGTTGTACCAGTGATAGTGAAAGGGCAGGGTTAGGGCGCGCGTGCGCGGTGCAATCTCAAACACTCAAGTACTTCTTTTAGCAACACTTACCAGCTTGAACGCGACACCACAAGCTACCAACGGGCGTTCTTGAAACGATGTTTCGTAAGATCAATCCACTATTCAAATATACCTTCTAAGTTCACTATTTTCTTTAGTTGTCAATTGGTATTATTCGAATGTAAAGTGTCGTGGATTGATAGCGGTTTAATAATTAGGTGGTGGTTTGGAGCCTCTTTAATCATTCTGTCACTGACTTATGTCGACATTAAGTTAAAGCAACATTACGCTATTCTCCGACATATTGCAAAATCTACGTCACGGGATCGTAAACCGGATGGTAATGGGATTAAAACTTACCGGTTGCAATTTCATAAGGTCCTTTAACAAGATTATATGAGGAGAATACGATATTCATGTTTATCCCCGTGAAATAGAAAACAAGCTAGCGACTAGTTTCGAATCTGAAACCCTTCGGCTGAAAGGCGACGCACTAAACCACTAGACAAATCTGCCGAACTTATCTAGTTTCAATCCCATGATGTTCTTGCCACTATCTAGTTTCAATCCCATGATGTTCTTGCTTCAACCACCGTTCTACTCAAAGTTAACGCTCCAACCGGCTGAGGTATGCGGTGTGAGTTTTCTGTTATATACAGCTCACGTTTAAGTTGTTTTTGCTTATGGAATTAAAAGTTGTAAATAGTAAATCTGTTTCCAATATGGAACAACCCATATTCTATGGTAGATGCGCAACACCCCCATGTAGCGATTAATGTAATTTAAAATTTCGACCACATGGTGTCAGTGGTAAGCCGCATATTTTCGTCACTATAGCAACAACCTACCCACGCGGCTTTATTTGTTTAGTTGGATATTCCAAAGAAAAAACAAACCTTTTAATTAATATTTGCTTAATAAAGTGTTTAAACATGACGGAAGAAAGCTTAGAAGAGCCGGATATCAATAAAGACAAGGTTTAAGACACAAAAGACAGTTTATTATGTTTGTAAACAAAGGACAGGATTTTCAGAACATTTTGCAAGTGAGACAGAATTTACAAAGGTAAAAGAAATACAATTTGAATGTTTTAATTTTTTTTTAAAGTAATTTAATGAAAAAAACTAACAAAGGCAGTGCTACAACCTAATCATGTTTTTATTTTGTATAAAGGCCTCTTTAAGGTTTTTTGTGATTCACAATGAAAGTGCGCAAATTTAGCTACTGGTAACTCTAATACTGATCTATAGTCAGCCCTACACACAATATGCATCCTGAAAGTATCGACCAAATGCTGTTCAACGATCAAATAATATCAAGTCCTGCTCAAAAACATCCGGAAACATCTTCTAACAACAGGGAACAAACGTTTTCCAGGAAGACCAAGAAAACAACTCCTTCGAAATGGGAAAATCGGCTCGCAGATGCGGCGTTGCGGCAGGCAGCAGAAGGAGGCTACCTCATCTCACCTTCGAGGGCTTTTCTATTGGAACGGTGAGACTAAGACAGGATGGCTGATGCTTGATGGTTTTGTAAGGTCGACCCTGGGAAAAACTAGCCGGAGAAAAACAGCAAACCAAAATGAATAGGCCTATTAGAGAATTTATGTTTGGCTGGTGGTTAGAGTTAGCTTTGTGGTACCTCTAAATACTACAGAATCGCTTGGACCGCTTGGATCACATAGAGCGCTTGAAACGCTTGGATCGCTTGGAGTGCTTGGAGTGCTTGGATTACTATACTTCGTAATTACAAAAGCCATGATATTAATGTTAGGGTTTGGGGTTAAAGTTAGTTCTGGGGTTGAGATTAGTGTTTGAATATTTTCAGGGTTTGAATAGCAATCTAAGTGATCCAAGCGATCCAAGCAATCCAAGCGGTCCTGTAGTGTTAAGAGGCACCCTTAGTTTTGTGGTGGATATTAGTGTTTTGGTCAAGATTAGATTTAGTTTTCGTAATTTTAGTAGGCAGTTTCCTTCTTCCCTCATTTTAGTGTTCCCCTTAACTCTGTAATCATAAGCATCTTATTCAACATTTCTATTCACATGGTTTAATATGGCAAGTTCACTTATATTAGTACTATCCATCCTTGGCACAAACCAACATTCTTATTGATTTAATTATAGTGTTCCTATTAGAAGCTGTTTTTTGTTTACCATAATCATGTTTAATTTTAAATTATATTTCAAAACATTATACCACAATAACAATCCGCTATAAAGTTAAATCAGTAAAGACAAGTTAATTAAAATTGTTCCACAGATGCCAAACAGCTGGGAAGCCATCACTGAAAGACATTGAATATATTCACCTCTCCCACTTTCATATCCGCACTCTCGGACATATCCAGTCGTGTCGTCATTTGAGGGTCTGCATTCTTAACAACAATTACCTGACACGGTTCAGCGCCTTAGAGAACTGTCCGTATCTGGTTCGCTTGGATTTGCACTCGAATCAGGTGGGTCACACTAGATGGTGCTGTTGCAGTGATATTCTCATCAAAGGTCTCGATGGCACATTACACTGCACATGTGTCTCATAATCTCAAAGGTCCCGCTTCGGGTTTTCATTGAGAAACAAAAATAAACACACATATTTTTTTAAGCCTTTAATAAAATTATCTATCCATTTATGCTAGTTTTAAAACTCCAGCTGTTTTATACACTTCTAAAAGTGTATTATTTTGTTTTCAGGAAAAGATAAAAATATAAACTGACAAAAATTTAACATAAACCACACAATGCAGACAAAAGGCAGATTGAAGTGATTCACATGGAGTTTGACTCCAAGGACTACAAAGGGAAGCTTATTAAAGGAACAGAAGTGATGTAATAACCCACCTAACCCACGTACATTACACATACCCACTTTACACAATGCACAAATAATTTAGAAACTTTTTAGGTAAATTCTAGAGTCTAAAAAATGTAATTTATTTTGGAACATCCCTGTACACTGTATGTATTGTTCCCTATATAAATGCACATATTTTTATATATAAATACACATATTTTTACTTGCACACGGATATCTTTAAATTAAGTAGAGTAATATACATTATAATTTGTTACACATAGTCACATGCATGAGATGTAGTTGCTAAGTGACTTTTCACAAACTGAGTAGTTTAGCCAGGAAATAAGGATATCAAAAATGTCCGTGGGCGTTAATACAGTTTTTTTTGTTACACTCCATTCTTGTAATGCTTACCAAATGTTACTCTTTCCACTACTATAGTAAATGTATAGGATATTCAAGTTTATTCCCGTGAAAGGGAAAGCTATTGGGGTTAACACACGGAAAATCGTCAGATCACCTCGAGCCCACCGTCGGGTGATTTTTAATTTAAAGCTACTTTATTTAAACATAATTATTTAACTCTTTCCCTCCCAACTCGCCATATATGGCGAGTTGGTGGGAAAACATGGTATCCCGTCTGTCCATAAATGGATACAAATCTAAAAAACGATTTCTCCGCAATGCGTAATGGTAGAGACCTCAGCTATGGCTCATTCGATCAAGGAAACCCTATATTTTATTCTCTGTGATTATCGTGGAGAAATATTAAAAATGCGAGGAGTGATAGCCTTTCTTTTTCAAGGCTTCGCCTCTTATTTCTATCGATTTTACACGAATTTACACGTGACTAACTCAGCCAATAGGAGTCGTGTTAACTTGCAGAGAAGCTCTTTTTGTCAAGCAAGTCTTTCTTTACATTCTCTGTGAATTTCGTGCCGTTGAGATAAAAAGGAGAGCGTTGGTGACGTTTTCGCAGCAGGCGGTTATGCTTCGTGTTCACCAAAGCATGAATCCAGCTGGGCCTGCTGAGCGCACGATAAAGAAAAAGGCGGCGAGACTAGCTAGTTCGGTGTGCCCTGCTTTGAAGAATATTGGATATAGTATTTGCGTTTGTTTGGTTTTGTATGCCCTTTTTACACTTCCTTCAATGTTCTTTTTTATACTTTTTACTATTTTAGTTCTACAAAACTAAAAACTTCAATGCGTTTTGGTTCAAGTTTTCATAATATAGTCAGAAAAAAGGGAAATTTCAATTACAAATAGTAAAAAAACTACTGAAGATAGAAATACAGTTCGAATTTTCCTGAGTACAAAAACTATTAGACAATCTACATTCCAATTTTCATCTCATTTGGGCATTCCAATAATAAGTGAGTATTTCGTTTGTCAATGCACCTCAAATTTTTCAAAGTCGAGCAGAATTTTCTTTGCATAAAAAGTGGTGTTCACTAAAGTTTACATAATATATTCTTTATTAGAGGTAGATTTTAGATGTGCAGCTTGTTTAAAAGAGGGATAAATTATCTTTCCAACCATACTAAATATTAAATCATAGCATAAACTTTAGAAAAACTGTGCTAATTTGAAAATGACTAAAAATTCTAAAAAACACTGCGGGACAGCATGTTTGAATTAATGCATTTGGCCGGGAGTGAAAGAGTTAAACAGAAAATCAAATAATGTAACCATGCCAACTTTTTATTAGAATCAACTAACGCCAATGTTGCCTAATGAATTGCTCTCAAATTGATTTAAGTGAATTTAATTGTATTGACTATAATGTTAAACAAAGTACCTAACCCAATACAAATAGACTTATAAGACATATTACAATGTTAAGTACTGTTTTATTTAATATGCAAATATTAAACCATTTACCGGTAAGGGTATATGAAGTGTGGTGTATAAATCCAATATTTGAACATTATTAAATGAAATATCTTACTATAAGATTCAAATATGAGAAGGATTGGTTAAAAATTTGGGATAATCACATTTATCTTTCTATTGTGTACCGGCCAGATATACAACCCGACTGTGGGCACAAGGTAATATGGTGAATACCCTGCTTATACACACTGTTGTTTACCCACCCCCAAGGGATAAATATGACCCTATACTTTCATATATTTTGTTTGCTTATTATTGTTATTTTCGCTTAGGTTTTCCGGTCAAGTCCGCTATATTTATTAAATATCCTTTTTTTAATGACGTGTTTTAACGACAGTTCGTTTTGCTGCCTGTTCCCGTTCCTGTGTCGTGATTTGATTCGTTTGCCATTTTTTAATACTTGGGCAAAAAATGAATCAACTTAAACTTACCTAAACTAAAAACTATTCTGTGCCCATAGTTATCCACTTACTTTAAATCACTAGATTAAAATTAAAAGAAACACAAAATATTTGCCAGCTAAACAAAGCTATTGTAATGACTGTAAATTTGTTTAAAAAATATTGTGCAGATGAATTTGTTAATTTTTTTGTTTTAAAAACACTAAATTTGTTAAAAAAAAACTATTTCACGCAGATAACAAAATTACCGGATGAAAATTTCTGGCGTGAAATGAAAAGTTTGCGAATCTTGAACTTGCATGATAACGGTATCGGTAAACTAGAGGATATACAATCTCTATGTGTGTGCGTCAACTTGGTTGTGTTGACACTTTACGACACCCCACTCAGCTTGAAAGCAAACTACAGGTACGAAGTATTGGTGGTGTTTGGGATTTTATGGTGGGGGGCAGTGTAGCTCTGATTTATTTATGCGCAGAAATGCCTTGTTGGTTATTTCGGTACCTTTAAGCTGAAGGGTTGCAGGTTCAAAGCTTGTCAATGGCTAACTAGTCTGTTGTGTCCATGATTAAGGCACTTAGCTAACAATAAGCCAACCCAGTTGATTAATGGGTTCTACTAAAATTGAAGATACAACTCAATCATACATATTTTATACATACACATACATAAAATCATACAAATCATACATACATAATCATAAATTTTCTTATGAAAAAATAATGAATGACTTTTGCTTCTTTTCTCTTCAGATTTTTTAAAACTTATTTTACCACTATTAAAATACATAATTAAAAGTAATAATAAAACACACAGCATAATTGACTTATTCTGTTCAAAACAATTGCTCTAAGTTAATTTTTCATATTATTACACACTAAATTGAAAAAAAGGGGACAATAATCCAAAATTTGTCTCTCCCACGTTTTCCACACACATTCAGATCACCATAAATATCTTCCAACTTTATTTATCACGAAAGACATCACACCGTGAACAGCATCTGGTCATTAAAAGCGCTCGACCATCACGTGATTGGAGATGAGGAGATTATAGAGGATTCATTGTTCTCCAAACGATTCACCGCAATGAACCCAAAGCTTTTTGTCGATCTCTGTCCAAAACAAAATGAGGTAAAATTCAAAAAAATAGCTCTTCAGTAGGATAGGATAGGATATTTATGTTTTTCCCCTTGAATGGTGATACTAAGGGGGTTAACACACGGGCAATCGTCAGATCACCTTGCGACCACCGTTAAGTTACTGGATCTCTTACAGTGTGTTATGTATTATTCACATATTTCTTCAATTTGGTAGAACCCACTAATCTGCTAAGGCAAAGTCTGTTAAGTGCCTTGCCCAAGGACACAACCGATTAGCCAGTGACCAGTCGGACAACGGTAATATTCCTCTTTAAAGGTGTCCGCTATACTTGTTTATTTTTATTATTTTTTCAAATGACGTGATTTGATGACTTTTCGTTTTTCCGTCTTTTCTGTGTTGTAGCTGAACAAATTAAATATTAAAATTTTATTTTGGTAAGGTTTATTGTGCTGCATTTTTTTAAGCAATACAAAATTAAATTTGTTAACAATTGTATATAAATGTGGGGGGATTGATAATGCAATAAGTCCACTTTTTACTGATTATTTTAATGTCTTTTTAAACC
>CH003229.1:225852-238362 GCA_000149265.1 Ciona savignyi | reverse complement strand
AGCTAGTCGGTTGTGTTCAAGGCACTTAACGAAAATTGCCTGAACCCAGTGAATTAATGACCAAATGTTTAACGCAATATTGAAAGCTATTACAACAGAAATATATATGGGTACAATATGTGTCTAAAGTAGATAAATTGCAATGTTATGAGAAGCTCAAACATCAAAAGATTAATAATCACATTCACCTAAAAACTGTTTCAGGCATTAAACGATCGCACCCTACAATCTGAGATGAAAACAGTCCGGAAGATATTATCTGACATCAATAGAATCCTTGTGCATGGGTCGCCAGTGGTGGTGATCCAGCGGTGGGTGAGGGGTCATCTGAGCAGGAAGGCGTTGGGAATAAGCTATATGCAAGTGCAGTAAGTACCTTGGTATTTCAAGTAGACTTGTGTGGTCGGATAATTGGAAAGTTTAAAAGAAGAGAATGATAAATGGGTTGATAGCTCCTGGGTGCTGGATTAACAGATCTTTTATAGCCTAAATTCCTGGTCCCAGGATTACCGTGGACCTGGCCATACCAATGGTTTACTCCTATGGAAAATAATTTTTTGTGCGACAGTGTCACTTCATTTAACAAGTTAACTAATAATTAGCAGAGTTATAAAGATCCCTACCACACCATCCCCCTGTGTTTTTGTATCCACCATGATAAACATAAGTATCCTGGCATAAATGATGTCCAAATCCAGAATATTTAAATGGCTTAGTCAAATTGTCGTTTAATTAATTTTTGTTTTAACAGTATTGTTTTCGCTTAGGTTTGGCGGCTGTGTCCGCGATATTAATTTACTTATATCCATTTTCTTTCAAATGAAGTTTTTTAACGACTGTAAATTTCCCTTTTATTCCTGTTCCTGTGCCATAATTTGCTTGATTTGCCATAGCTAATACTAGGACAAAAAGGAAATAAACTAAACTGAAATTTAAAATATATTCACAATAAACAAGTCAAAACCATTCCGATACCTATTGAAACCCGATTGTGCAAACTATTTTCTGAAAATTTTCCCGTTTCCAAATTTTTATCAAAGAGCTGCTTCGTGTTTTCATCGTGGAAAAAACTATACTAAACAATTACCTTTGAAATAACAAGTTAAAAATGTTTAAAAAAAGTGAAAGGCAAATGAATACCAGCATATCTTGATTTATGAACCCATTTCTTTGTTCCAGGGAACGACTTCGTAAGTTAAACTTTGTCCCCCAAACAACGCCAAGTGGAAGCCAAGTAGATGAAGTTTTAAGTTTAGATTACGACACTTACCTCAAGGTAACGATATTTCGGTCTTAATGGAGAGGTTGTGTGTCTCACTTGTGGTTTTCAACCTTAGAACCGAAGACCTGGCTCCAAAACTCCAAGCGCTTCAACTACAATGAGAGCTGAAAGTCCAGCTACAAGGCAAAGCAGGGAAAGTCGGGTAACGCAGTATTTATCTACCTGTATTTATCTAGTGTATATGATGCTGTATACAGGATAATAATGACATTCGTTAGTGTCAATAATGATAACAAGTTTGCAAATTTCCTTAGTAAACCTATGTACCTAAGGCTGTACTGGTTAGGATAGGATATTCATGTTTATCCCCGTAAGTGGGAAAACCAAGGGGGTTAACACACGGACAATCGTCAGATCACCTCGCACCCACCGTCGCGCGATTGCAGTGTTTTGTGTTTGTTTCAATTTAGTGGAACACAATAATTTACTGGAGATCTCCATGAAGTGCCTTGCCCAAGGACACAAACGACTACCTAGCGGCCAGTTTCGAACCTACAATCCTTCGGCTGAAAGGTGACTAACTAAACCACGAAGCTAATCAGTCGAATATGTTATAAAAGTTGTGGTGGTTGGTTACAAAGGGTGTTATATACACAAAAAAAATAGTATACCACAATTCCACAGTCAAGTTAATAAAGTGTTTACATATTGTTTAAACCACTTATTATTTTAATTCACACTAATTTAGAAAAATACAGTGCACTACCCATTTGATACTTACATTAGACATGATTAGGATAATCACCCTATGAACGCATATATTTCTTTGAAATTCATTTATTTTAATCCTAGTTGAGTAATTACTTTGTTACGAATGTCATCAATAAAATGTAAGGTTGTGTGGCCGAATGGTTAACGCGACCGATACATATACAGACTTAAACAAAAAAAACGGTCTTAGCAACTAGCCCATCCTGGGTTCAAATATAAATCCGGTAAAAAAAAATATTACCGGTATCAATAATAATCAAACTGTGGATGGTAGATCTAGTTACTGTACTTTAGTAATTTTAAGAACGTCATTTCTTAAATATAAATCATTGACCCAGGACATAAAGATGGGGGATTCCCCTTTAAAGATACTCCCAACATCTCTACACATCAACCTTAACAAATTGGAGCAAAACGCCATGCGATCTTTTGGTATGTTTTTTTATCATTTTCATTTATCAACTAATATATTATATCATATTGTGTAATATCCCATCTGTTTAATTATTCTTTTTCCGAAAGATTAGTCTGATGGGTTAGTGCGTCGCCTTTTAGCCAAATAGTTGCAGATTCGAAACTTGTCGCTAGCTAGTCGATTATGTTCTTGGGCAAGGCACTTAACGGATATTGCCTAAACCCTGCGGACTAATGGGTTCTACTAAATTGAAGGAACGTGTGATTCATACACAACACACTGCAATAGCTCCAGTAACCCGACTGTGGGCGCGAGGTGATCTGACGATTGCCCGTGTGTTAACCCTCTTGGTTTTCCCATTCACGGGGATAAACATAAATAAGCCTATCCTCTTATTCAATTTTACTGTGTGTTACTGTTATTTACTGTTAAATAACCTCCATTCACCAAACTCTGTATTGACTCCAGTATAAAGTTACACATTGTTATTTCACACATTGTGGTTGATCATATTTCAATCTTCACAGACACATCAAGTGAAGACCATATCACCATACATGTCCACAAAGAAACTTTTCTTCCCACCAAATCTCTCTTTTCAAAACCTCTAACTGTGACGTTTATTGAGAATGATGGAAAAGGTATTTGTGCGTTTACCCAGAAAACATTTATATATATATAGCCTACACCAATATTTTTTGTTGTTATTGTTGAAAAGTAAATATGAATTGATATACATTTAATCTGTGTCCTTGGGTAAGGCACTTCATTGACATCACATGGTTAGGTGGTTTATTTGTCCGGCCCGTTGGTCTAATGGTTAAGTGTTGGTTTTCCCATTCACGGGGATAAAGATGAATATCCTATCCCCTTATTGGTTCTACTGATACAAAGAGAAAGTCTTAATCATTTACAAAGATGGGTAATCTGACAATTTACAAATGAGAACACTTACGTATTTGCAAGGTATTCTGATGATTGCCCATGTGATAATGCCCCTTGTGGTGTACCATGCTTCTACATCCACATATTATTATAGATGGCTGTTGTCAAAAAATATCATAGAAACCCGTGGATTAAACTGTCCCATTTTATAGGGCAGTGGTTCCCAAACTTTTTTTGTTGGCGGCACCTTTTGTAAACTTATTAAACCTTGCGGCTCCCTCATAAAGCCAAAATTTTCAAACTGCATGTATTGTATATTGTATATCCAGACTATAGCATGCATTTGGATAACCATTCAAACTCTTCAAAACTATTCACTAAAGTGACGAACAGTCAATTAATGCAAAGTAGTTATTTGACACACCAGGCTCAAACATCTCCATTTAACGTTTTACTGGTGTAACACACATGTACTGTTTTTTTGTGAAAAAAAAAATAAATGCAGCAACTTCCGCATGCTTTCGCGGCGCCCCTGGCAAAGTCTCGCGGCTCCCCAGGGCGCCGCGGCGCCCAGTTTGGGAACCGCTGTTATAGGGAATCAGTCAATCAACACCTGTTTGCTTTTTTAACAATAATCCCATTTATTACGTAGCTGATTCAAATTTAAAAACTGTTCCATTTATTGTACTGTAAATTTTAACCGAATCGCACAGTTGATACAAATATCCAAATCCAAATCAAACATAACACAATGCAAAATCGATCGAACTGTTTTTATGTTATTTATCCGATCGACTAATCTCGTGGTTTAGTGCGACGCCTTTCAGCTGAAGGGTTGTAGTTTTAAAACTTTTCACTAGCTATTCGGTTGTCTTGGGCAAGGCACATAACAGACATTGCCTGAACCCAGTGGATTAATGGGTTCTAATAAATTGAAGGAGCGTGTGAATCATGGACAACACCCTGCAATGTCTCCAATAACCCAACAGTGGGCATGTCAAGCCCTTGGTTTTCCCATTCACAGGGATGAAGATGAATATCCTATCCTATTCTTACGGTTAATCTATTTGTGACTATAACCATGTAAAACTTCTGATCAGATAATTATTCGCAGACCTGTTACTTAAGTTCCTATTTTATTTAAAAATTTTAGATTACACATTTCCTATGGAAATAAACTTTCAAAAAAATTAAAAAATCTTCAAAAGAAAGTGTAAAAATTTAAATTACCGTACATTAAACATTTTCTATAAAAATAACTTACAAAATATAAATTTAAAAGACTGAAAAAAACATGAAAATAACTTCCGGTCACAAATTTCGTAGGCACCCAGGAAAAAGCCCCCAAACAACCCACAGCCCCTGTATCCACCCCTGCAAGCGCCCCATTCAAAGCGGGTCGTCGAGACCCAGTCACAGTGCAGCAGATGTTGGGTCCGATGACGAATCTGGTCCACCCGGTGTTGGCGGAGAGCCACCCCACCCTGGGGACGTTGGTGGAGAACAGGGAGGTGGGAGCACGGGACGAGGAGGTCGTCAACCATGAATGGAGGATCCATGATAAAGCTTTCCAAGTCGCTGGGGGGAGGCCTGTGTTCTCAGAGGTGATTCTAATAGCTCTATGGTGGTGCATACAGTGTCCATAGAGGTAATGTAGCTACATAACACATATCATACATAACACACTGCAATAGCTCCGGTAACCCTAAGGTGGGCCTATGTTCTCAGAGGTGACTCTTAAGTTAATTAAATTTCGTTTGCACATTATTTGTTCAGCCGTTTAGTTTGGCGGTTAAGTGCGTCGCCTTTCAATTGAAAGGTTGTAGGTGGGAAACTGGTCGCTAACTAGTCTGTTTTGTTCCTTGGACAAGGCACTTTACGGACATTGCCTGAACCCAGCAGATTAATGGGTACTACCAAATTGAAGGAATCATACACAACACACTGCAATAGCTCCGGTAACCCGACAGTGGGTGCGAGGTGGTCCGACAATTACCAGTGTGTTAACCCTCTTGGTTTACGAAGGGTGTTAACCCTTGGTTTGCCTCCTTGGACCAGTGTCCATGAAGGTGACTCTAAAGTGAATTAAATTTTGTTTGCACATTATTTGTCCAGGTTGGCCTGGCGGTTTAGTTTAGTCTGGCGGTTTAGTGCGTCGCCTTTCGATTGAAAGTTTGCAGGTACGAAACTGGTCGCTAGCTAGTCTGTTTTGTATCTTGGACAAGGCACTTAACGGACAATGCCTGAACCCAGCGGAAGGAACGTGTCTATCATACACAACAAACTGCAATAGCTCCGGTAACCCGACGGCTGGCGTGAGGTGATCTGACGAGTGTGCTAACCCCCTTGGTTTACCTCCTTGGACCAGTGTCAACGGAGGTGACTCCAGAGTTAATCAAATATTGTTTGCGCATTATTTAAGTTTGGCAGCCGCACCCTCTATATTTATTAAATTATATCCTTTTTGTTTCTGTGCTGTCATTTTATTAGTTTGCCATTTTTCAGAACTGAAAAAAAATGAATAAACTAAAAAAACTAATGTAGCTCTATGGTGGTGTATACAGTGGACGCAGAGGTGATGGGAGTGAAACCGCTTAATTTAAGTAGTTGTAAAACACGTGATGGTTTGTTCTTCTTTTAAAGGACATTCTCTGTAGTATGATGTTAGGTGTTAACGCGCGAGAGTGCCCCGTTAGACGTACTGTAATACAATGAGTTAATATCAGAATCGTATCGTGTTATCTATTAGGTACCGAAAGGTTCTAATAAGTAAAGGAACTTATTAACAGAGAGTTTAGTTTTTTTCCTGCTTCCTATACTGGGTTGCACCATCCCCCATATTGACAGATACGACAGACAATTCGGCCCAAATAATTTGTTTAGATTCCCAATAGCCATGTTTGCTAAAGTTGAAAAATATTTAGAACTGAAATCTAGTAGAATCATTATGATTAGGTTATTCATTTTTTTGCTCCAGTATTAAATAATGGAAAATTAACCAAATCACGGCACAGGAACAGAAAAAGGTAAACAGTCGTTAAACACAACATAAAAAGGAAAGGATATAAAACATAATCTTGATAAGCTCCAAGGTTCTTAAAGCTATTATCCGGTTGAATACATAGTGGGTTACTCCATCGCTTTTAACCCAAGAATACAACTGAACTTTTAACCCAATGAATAAAACTGAAGGAATGTCTTATTTATATTTAATGTATTACATTTTACTATTACATGGTGGTGTGCGCATGGTTATTTTATTGCCTGTGTGTGTGATAACCTTTCATTTATTCTGATCAAGTTGTTTGGTGGATTAGTGCATCACTCTTTAACGGAAGAGTTGCTGGTACGAAACTGGTCACAGTTGAGTCTTTGGGCAAGGCACATAATAGACATTGCCCGAACTTAGCAAGTTAATCGGGTCTAATAAATTGAAGGAACGTGTCTATTATATACAACACACTGCAATAGCTCCGGTAACCGGAAGGTGAGCACAGGTAATCTGACAATTGTCCGTGTCTTAACCCCCTCGGTTTTCCCATTCATGGTGATAAACCTGAATATCTTCCATTGTTATTTGTTGTATATGATTGAGACAATTCCACACTTTCAAATATTGAAATCCACTTCTCCCCAGCTTGAACCAACCCAGGATCACCTGCTCATGAACCGAGAGGCTGGAAGGGATGTGAGGGAAGCCATCGATTACTGGCACGACCAGGATTTCAATAAACCTCAAGTCAAAGTTAAGAAGCCCAAACCAATTAAACGGGTAGGATTTCATTACATCAATGTAGCGTTTCAGCCAATTTATTTAAATGTTGCTCGGTCTATATCCTCGACCGCCGCAATGCAACTACGCAACTCGCATAACTACTACTTAAAGCACAAAGGTACAGCCAAATATATAGAAAATGAGTCAATCGAGTAATTAATAAAACAAGGCAATAACTTAAAAATCGGCAAGGGTCCAAAAATGCAAAGAATTTAAAACCACTACATAGGAATAAAATAAAACTTTACATTAGTAGGGGTGGGTACACGGTAGCACTGGGACAAGGAATGTAGGCCATGATACATTACATTAGTATGAGTGGGTCCATGGTAGCACTGGGACCAGGAATGTAGGCCTTGATACATTACATTATTATGGGTGGGTTCATGGTAGCACTGGGACCAGGAATGTAGGCCTTGATACATTACATTATTATGGGTGGGTTCATGGTAGCACTGGGACCAGGAATGTAGGCCATGATACATTACATTAGTATGGGTGGGTTCATGGTAGCACTGGGACCAGGAATGTAGGCCATGATACATTACATTATTATGGGTGGGTTCATGGTAGCACTGGGACCAGAAATGTAGGCCATGATACATTACATTATTATGGGTGGGTCTGTGGTAGCACTGGGACCAGGAATGTAGGCCATGATACATTACATTATTATGGGTGGGTTCATGGTAGCACTGGGACCAGGAATGTAGGCCATGATACATTACATTAGTATGGGTGGGTCCATGGTAGCACTGGGACCAGAAATGTAGGCCATGATACATTACACTAGTATGGGTGGGTACACAGTAGCCCTGGGACCAGGAATTTATGCCATAAAAGGCCTGTTACTCCAGCTGGAAATACTGTGGGTGGGATGCGTTGAAGTGATATTCATTAAAATTTGGTTAAAATATTCTATATTTTCCCTTTTTTCTTTTTTTCTGTGTTTTCGACGGTGGGCACGAGGTGATCTGACGATTGCCTGTGTGTTAACGCTTCTTGGTTTTCCCATTCATGGGGATAAACATGAATATCCTTCCCAGCTTGAAGACCGAGTGAGTCTTGCCACTCTGGCTGCAGTGTCGAAAGCATACAAGGATAGGGACAGAAGTGACAGCGTGCTGTTGAAGGCAGATAAGGTGATGAGGGTACAGCAGGGCAAGATGCAAGCTCGGAATATCGTCGCGGCTTTTAAGGTGAAGTATATATCCGCGTATCTAGGGTAGAGTGTATGATTCACACATTCTTTCAATATTAGTAGAGTAGCGTTCTTTATTTTTTACCCAGTGTTGCCCTTTTTGGTATGTTTTATGTTAAAACCCTTTGCTTTTCCGTTTTATTACCGACTCGTGTGCCGTGACTTTGTTTAACTTTGAAATTCTTTTAGTAAATGACTAGACCTTTTCGAGAGTGGTCACTTGGTTTATTTTCTGGGACTGTGAGAGCCAAGTACACGCCTCATAATTGGTGGATCGGTGCAAATATACTAGCTAATCCCTACAGCACAACCCATTAATCCGCTGGGTTCAGGCAATGCCTGTTAAGTGCCTTGCCCAAGGACACAACCGACTAACTAGCGTCCAGTTTCGAACTGGCAACCTTTTGGCTGAAAGGCAACACACTAAACCACCATACTAATCAGTCAGATTTATTATGTGGATTCTGGTTATAGTAGGAAAACTGGGGTTAATCCAAGTCCACTTTATACTTTGAACAAACATATATTGTTCGTTGTATATTTTGCTGTTGGCAAACATACTTCAAACATGCAGAATAAGTAACTACCAACTAAGCTAGCATGGAAATGTTAAATCCAATGTGATTGTACTACAGGAAGAGAAAAGAAACAATGCGTTACACCAACGTCAAAATGATCGTATCAAAATCGCTGAAGGACTTCAGCAGAATGATATTCAAAAAATGGCGTACATAGAGCATGTAAGTTTAGTTGACATCTTCAAGTTGACATCCAGTTTTAACTTGAATAGATATGTCATTTGTGGGAAATTGATATACCATCTAATAACTTACACCCACTGTGCATTTGTTAAAGCTATTACAGTGTGTTGTATATTGGTGAAGTGTTAAAAATGTTTTAAACCTCATCAAACTACTGAGTTTAAACGATGATCTCAACTGGTTTTGCGTAAGGAATTAACCCACTAGCTATAGACTGGTTTCAATACCACAACCATTCGGCTGAAAAGCGACGCTAATCCACCAAGATATTCAGCCGAACACTAAATCCTCTACATCGAATCCAGTCACAGGAGCGTAAGGAAAGAGCGTTGCAGCGTCACAAAGCACGACACGCGGAACTTATGTTCGCGTCAGACTTTACCAACCAACAAACCTCTGTCAGCAACGCTCTCATCAGACACGACCGACAAGCTTGTGTAGAGGATACCAAGGCTGAGAAAACCGATATCGTCAATGGAGTAAAGGTGTGTGTTGTATGGTGGAGTGTTATTGAGGGTGTTTAGTATAAACCCGACCGGTTATTCTGGTGGTTTAGTGCGTCGCCTTTGAAGGAACGTGAAAATTATACACAACACAGCTTGACTGGGTTCAGGTAATATCCTCTAAGTGCCTTGCAAGGACACAACCGACTAGCTAGCGACAAATGTTGAACCTACGACCCTTCGGTCGAAATGTGACGCACTAACCCAGTAAGCTTTTGAACCGACCTCATCTATATCGTTTGAACTTAATTAATTTTATTTGTATATAAGTATATCCTGTTTTTAAATGACGTGTTCTAACGACTGTTCGTTTTGCCATCCTTTTCCTGTGTAGTGATTTCATTGTTTTGCCATTTTTAATACTGGAGCAAAAAATAAATTAACTAACAAACTAAACCAAACTAAACTGATTATGAATATCCCCAGATGCAACTAACTGAGCAAGCAGAACTGGTGAAGAGGTACATGGAACACAAGCAGCTGATGCGGCAGATGGCAGGAGGGCAGGAGAAGTCACGATTAGACGGCCAAGCATTGCAAGAAGCAAATGATCGGATCTTGGCTGCAAGACAGCGAGTCGCAGGAATAAAAGCAAGGAAAGCAGCTGTCCAGGTACAATGCTGTGTCCGGCCAGCTAGCTGCGTCACCTTTTAATCAAAGTGTTGCAGGTGCGAAACTGGGTCGCTTAGCCAGTCGGTGTGTGTCCTTGGGGAAGGCACTTTACCAGACATTGTTTGAAACCAGCAGATTAATGGATTCTACTAAATTGAAGGATTGTGTCTATCATATACAATACACTGCAATAGCTCCGGTAACCCGACGGTGACCACGAGGTCATCTGATTGCCAATGTGGTAACCCCCTTGGTTTTTCCATTTACGAGGGTAAACATGAATATCCTATCCTATTCTAATGCTGTGGAGTATGCCCTCTAAACATATCATCCATCTGGCGTTTTTTTAAGTATAGTACTTTTAGCCTACAGCTTCTTCACAGCAATTATATTGCCGTCGGTCTTATTTTGAATCTGCCCTGCTTGTAATATCTAAACGAGTTATCTTTATTATGAAATATTATTATTTTTATAAGGATATCCTATATTATACCTAACTATGAAAATGATCCCATAAAATGGTCCTACATCGCCAATTCTAACATCATCAAAAAAATGACATAACAACAATGGCTGGATGAAAAATTAGTTTGTCCCGTTGATGTGATGCAAAATTTTGTTTGAAACTATTAAAAGGTATCCAATTTCTGTGTTAAACTCTTTATACACAACACACTTCATAACTCTGATAACCTAATGGTGGACCTCTAGTTAAGGCAAAACTCACACTCTATAACTTTCATAACCTAATGGTGGTCCTCTCAGTCAAGCTCATCTCCCACTTCACATCGTCTCTCTAATGTTCCAGTGGGTCATCTCTCCATTGCTTGTGTAAGATTTTTTCATTCATGCTAATAAAAACTTAACAATATATATGAAATATTGTTTGTTGTATTCCAAGCAGAAGAAAATCGAATTTAATTTATTATCTGTTCCCACAGGCATACCAGCACAACCTTCCAACCACGTCCAACCCAGGAACATGGCCTCTCATCATGTCTCGCAACCTGGACCCTTCCTCTATGCAAGACTCCCTGCCCGATATCAAGGACTTCAAACAAGGCCCCATGCCCACCCCCCGCACAGCTGTGGGTACGGAACGTGGGGTAACTGAAGGGGAAAACCTTGAACTACCCCCGGTACCCAACTGCAAGTCTTTGGTGCCGCAAAACCCAAATATACAGTCGGAACTCGTTTTACAGAGCTGAGTCTACAACTACAGGTTGTGCTTTCTTAAATCGTGTGTTCTGTGTTTTACCACTGCTAACCTTGCCATAATAAACCATTTGAACGAAGCTTGAAGGCACATTTATTGAAATAGAATAAAAATCTCCTTGGAAATAAACAAAGAACCTGAAGAATAAAAGAAATAAATAAACATCAAATCTACACAGCTTTGTAAAACGATGAAAAACATCTGTGACAAAACAAAATCTTGTAAAATATAGATACAAGAGGAAAACAAATGAACACGAAGAACAGTTAAAACGTGGAATGCACTTTAAAATACACTGTACATATTCAGTACGCTCTGTAAAATCTCACACAAAATGCTGAACAGTTCAGGGCAGTGTTGCAAAATCGGAAATTGCACGTTCGGTCATCACTGCTGGTCTTCCATCTTTCCACCGTGGACGCGGAGATGTCCGTTGAGTGATTCCTTCTGGACGAACTTCTGTCCGCAGAGGTGACACTCGAATTTTCCGACGCTGTCATCGCCGTGGTGTCCTTCCATGTGACCTTTCAGGTTACGGTGGCGTTTAAAACCTCGTCCGCACACCGTGCACCAGAACCTTGACGGGAAAATGGTTAAAATCATAGATTGCTGAAAATTTAAGGAGTGGTTTTATTGACCGATTAGTCTGGTGGGTTAGTGCGTCACTAGCTAGTTGGTTGTGTCCTTGGGCAAGGCACTTTATGAACATAACCTAAACCCAGCGGATCAATGGGTTTCACCAAATTGAAGGAACATGAATCATACACAACACACTGCAATAGCTCCGGCAACCCGACGGTGGGCGCGAGATGATCTAACGATTGCCCGTGTGATAACCCTATGGTTTTCCCATTCACGGAGAAAAACATGAATATATCATACTCACTTGAAATCAGATTCTTGATTGACTGCAGAAATATCACTTTGCCTGAACAGGAATAAAGAAAATTTCAGTAACTTTTTAAGATAAAATATATGTTTAAGTCGGATGTAGGCTGATTTAGTAAGTTTTTAAAGGTGTCTCCAGTGAAAAAAGTGGCGAGCACTAGTATAGAGAACATTTATTACTGAGTTTTTATGATGTGAGGTAAGTTGACTCATATTAAATTATAAATCCACGGTATCAAGGCTGGTTTAGTCCCCTTACTA